>WAAD01030804.1:1071-26656 GCA_013389945.1 Fregata magnificens
AAATTTAATTCAGTTCCTGAAGTCGATGTTTACTACACAGGTTTTCTCTGTTGGATTTGCTGACTTTCAACCAAATTTTATTTGGCACAGAGATTCCACTGAAAAAAAATTAAGGACAGTACAAATATGCAGATAAGAGAATTTATGAAAATACTTACTGGGTAAGCATGTGAATAATGGGGAAGTCTGAGGGAAAGAAGGATAAGACAGCATTTTCATTATCAAGTAATAACACTTATGATGCAGAACACATAATCTGTGGTTGTGTGCATGATGATACTTTATAAGATCTCTAATTTTGAGAATGCAAAGGGAAGTTCACAACCCATGAACATAAAATAGAAGAGAAAAGGCCTACTTTGATTAAGGACACTGAGGCAAACAAATAGTGATGAAAAATGTGGTATGACTTCATAACGTCATTCTACCAGAAACAACTTTGCCTTTTAAGCCTGAGCTCAAAAACTGCCGTGTAGTTTTCGGGAAAACAGCATAAAAGAAAAATATCTTTGAGGAAGAAAAGGACTTCAAATCGCAAAAGTAAACCATTTTCATGAGAAAACTTATTAATTGCATTTAAGTCTGATCAAAAATTGCTAATGAGTTTCCACAGGTGGAGAATTTCTGAATATTCTGAAATTTCTGAAAAATTCTGAATAAATGCTCATTTATTCAAAAACATGACTACATTTACGTAAACTTCTGCTTAGAAAACAAGGAACACCTTGTTTTCTCTCCAATCAACATAGTATAAATCACAGCAAGTAATACACTCAACCTGCAAAAAGGGAAGGGAGGGAAATATCAGACATCATGAACCATAGAAAAGACACAAATATGAAGAAGAGAAAGCAAGAGAAAATACGTTATCTTCTGCAGACTGTATAAAAAAAAGACTAAACGGGTGACAATCAGAAGCAGTTTGCTGTAGTGCTAATGTGGCTATTGATCTAAGATCCAACTGACTTAAATGCTGTATTAAGGAAGTTTAAATGAAAAAAAACAAAATACAGATGATTGTGCACGATACAACTAGCAAAATCATCCATCTTCATATTAATCTTTCAGGAGAATGAAGGGAAGAACTCTGCAGACTCCCTTCAAGAAAAGCACACCCATGACTGGCATACAAAGGTAAGAAAAGGAAAAAGGGAAACTGCAGACAATTTGCAGGTGGCTTTTATGAATAATCTTTGAATATATCTGGAGTTTTAACACAAGCCTTAGAAAGTAATTGCCAGCTGGCTTAAAAAGCAAAACCAAACCTCCCTTCTTGCCCACCCCCACAGCAAAACTGTATCTGTCATACTGAAAGATATAAACTCTAATCAGGCCCTGGGTACCTCTACGAGAGATTTTGCTGAAGATGCATTGTTAAAGTAATGGAAGCTACACGCATATATCAACGTGGCAGTAGGAAACCCCAAAAGACAGAATTAAAAAATGCTCAGTGTCACGCACGTGGTTTTCAACTGCAATTAAAACTGCTAAGTTCAGGGTAAAAATGGTGTATTTCAAGTATTTTGTAACACGCAAACAGAAGACCAAAGTAATTTAGCATCCTTCATTCTGCTTAATATTGCAACTCATTTCACACTTCATGTTAATTCTTAACCTATTTCTTAAGCACTAGAAGGCCTCGTCTTCATACTGAGCTCAGATCTTTTATTTTTTCAGATTATTCATTAACAAAAATCACATTACACATTCCTCCTTTTCATGGATATTTACAGATTATATCAAGAAAACCAAAACAAACCCAAAACATTTTGGTCACGGCATATAAAAATGCTCTCAAATTCAAAACAAATGCATTAGCAACCTCAATATGACAAACCATCTCTGTCAGCTCCTAAAAACTGACACTGTCCTCCCTCTCGTGAGTTCTGACTCACAACCTGCAGTGAATGTAGCTGATGTGCAAGCACAGCAGAGATGTCCCTTCTGCTCTAACACTGTAGTTCACTGCTGTGGCTATGGGATAAGAGCAACAAGAAACAAGCATCTTATAAGTTTAAAGCTACCAGAGATCATGACTAAGTTCTTTGATCGCAAACCTCTCGTGGGTAGAGAAATCCACCTTATTGCATGTTTGCAAAGCTCTAAGTACTATAGGCTCTAATCGGTGACAGAGATTCCTCAGCCTTATTGCTGCATAATAAATAATTAGTTGCCCGCTAGTCATCACTGTGTCCACAGACCTGTTTTGCTACTAATGCCTTTCCAGCCAGCTCGGGGCAGCTGGAGAGCACATCTAGTACAATTAGTTAGAGCGTTCTTGCAATGCCAACTCACAATCTTGTTTGCAAGAAAGATTTCCATTGCAAAAGTAATTATGCCTACCATGAAATACCAAGCATGCACAAATGGGCTTATCTTGATCCCCTTAAAAATATCCCAACTCAAGCCACGGTAGTTATCCAATGCACTCTTTGCATTATATTACACACGGGCAACAGCCAAGCAATCATTTTTAACCCTGCCTTCAAAGCTAGGCTCCAGTCAGCATCCCAGCATGCACAGAAGAACCCTACAAAACAGCTCACAGCCATCAGGCTCTTGCTGATGCCACTCAGATAAAGTCTCTTCAGCCTCAGAGGATTTGCAAAGTTTATTCTGATCTGTCTTGAAAGAAGGTTAAAATTTAAAGGGAGGGAATAGTATTTTTGAGGCTCAGTTACACTTCAGCCCATGGGGAATATCACATGAGAAAACAGGTATCTCAGCTTGGCTTAAACAACCCATATTCACTGCAGCCCCATCTATATCCACACAAACCAACTCTGATGTAAACCTTCAACTCGATCTGCATGATTCGTAAAACATTTTTATTCTCTGTAATCAGCTGTCCTAGATTCCACACCTTTGGTGACATACTCGTTTCCTCTTCTGAACAAATCCAATATATCCTGGCTCTTGTTCAGCTTCAACCTGTCAGTACACCCTTCGGAAGTACAATGGTAAAACCATGTTTCTTTAGATATGTCCAGAACACTTCTTAGTGAGAGATTTTCATAAAAGGTCTCACACTCAGACTACGCTACCACAGCTCAGTTCAAGACTGGGGCTTTAAAGCGATATTAAACTTGTACGTCTAAACTGGTCTTTAAAACATATACTTTTGGTTACACTGAACCTAGCAAGAACTTCTTGTACAGCAAAATACCGTCTCCTTGCATAAAACAGTTTACACGTTGTCAGAGTGGATGAAACTCAGTATGTCCGTATTTCAGTGGGTTTTTGTTCGTGACAGCAATCAATACTGAATACTTCTGTCCTACCAAATTTGCAGCAAACGGGAAATAACCTGCCTCCAGTCTATAGCTCCTGTATGCTCTAAACCATGGAGTTTACTGCCTCTTCTAAAATTTCCTGCCACTCTCCACTGGTATCAGCACCATGAATATCCAGAATTAAAGCAAAGAGTTTTTTAATCCTTTTAAACTGCTGACCTCCTTTGTTTCCTTCAGCCACTAGTTCCACAATGTGTGAAAAAGTACTTCTTTTCATCAGAATTCAATTTCCTGTATTTGCACTTCATGCAGTACCTTTCTCTACTGTCCCCAATCCATTTTTGGCTGTTCATTATTTGACTGTGCTAACAAGACTCTGTTCAACTATTAGAAGCATATTTACCCATTTTTTTGGTTGAACATAACGCAGTAACTGGGGGATGTTGTGTTCTAAGCATCAGCCTTATTGATGCAGGAGAAAAACGGGGAAAATCTTTTCTACCTTTCCCCTAAATAGAATTTAACAGCTGATAACCTGACAAAAAGGAGACCGACTACTATGAGCAAAGAGGGATGCGCAAAATCACAGAAGTGAGGGAGTAATAGGGAAAACTCATTTGGGGACATGGAGTTTTCACAGGGATTGAAATAGATGAAATAAAACCTTGTAGGATGGAGAACAGAGATGCACTCTGGCCTGGCACAGGAAGAAAGGGCACGGCAGTAACCACAGCCTGACACAGAAGGGAGAACAAAGAACCAGGAGAACAGAGGAAGACGAGAAAAAGGAACCAGAGCAATTTCCCAGCAGAGAAAAATGGGGCTTATACAGAACAGCATGCATGGGGAACACTGCCAGCCGAATGCCTCACAGCAAGCCTCCATGAAGAATAGAGAAAAGCAAATAGTTATAGTGAACAAAGAGAGCTCAGACAAACATAATAAAGTCTGTAACCTCAAAACTTTCATAGTCTGTTATCGCATCCCCTTGACATCATCTCTGATGTTAACAATATCAAGCTTCACTCTCATTGTTACCCCTCAATCAGTCACCTTTGTTTCTTCTCTCTCTGCTGCCTTTTCCAGCTCCAGTTCTGCAACATCTACCTGGAGCTGTGGTGACCATTACCATTCCAGTGCACTGTTTATTTATTTAAAGGAATTGATGTTTTTCCTCAGTTCACCATTCCATTCCACAGACATTCTACAATTTTCTACTAAAAACAAACAAACAATCTTTACTAAACGCTGGCAGTTCATATGAAAAGCAGACCAACTGTGCACAGATGAAGAATTGACTCTAAAAATCTTAAACCATTTCAAAGAAAAGTGTGGTTATCGGAAAGGTTTGCGTGATTTCTGTACCACATTTCTGATAGGAAGCCTAAGAATTCTAACACGCACTTTCAAGGTTCTTATGTTCTGGGGTACAGCCTTGTGTTAAGTGCTTTCTCATTTCTTTAGCAAGGGTCATACTGCCACAGGACTAGCAATATCCAAGTATTTTAGATTAGAAGTGTTCTTTTATATTTTTAAAATGACGAAATGTGCCAGACACCTTTCAATTTTAATTTATTTTACAATCAAGTCTTTCCATTTTTGTTCATCTCAGAAATGAGGCCTTTTAATTAGCATAATCTAAAGTTTAATTTGCAAGACAAAGCCCCTTATTAAGTTGCTAGCAGCAACTAAGCTTGCAGTCAGAAAGCTGTGACAAAGTGTAAGGAAGGGACATCTTCACCTTTGCAGCAACATGAGAGAACCGTAAGGAGATCTACTTTACTACAAAGTACTTGAGCTTAG
Organism: Fregata magnificens; assembly: GCA_013389945.1. Lineage (NCBI taxonomy): Eukaryota > Metazoa > Chordata > Aves > Suliformes > Fregatidae > Fregata > Fregata magnificens. The sequence continues at coordinate 6,108 of WAAD01030804.1, forward strand.
TAATTTTAAGTATCACCTGCCTTTCTGTTAAGGGAAAGGAGTGCTGCCGAACTATTTTAACCATGGCCTGTATGTGCAAACTGTATCTTCTCTTTGGAAAAACACACTCTTCTTACAACAATTACCAAGTTCTCAAGGCTCCTTGAGTTGCAACACTGTTTTATTGATTTTTAATAGGGACGCAACCGTTTACTGCCTACAGTACAACCTTCCTAGGTACAACCATCCTCAAGGCATGACGCCAGCTGAAAAGCCTACAGTCCATATTCTCTTTCTCACAGGTAATTAAACAAGTCATGCCTTAAACTGTGTTTATGCTCACTAACAGAATCGGTACCGCACACGGCTTGACCTCCAGTTCTGGGAAGTTACGGAGGGGCGTCCACACGTTTGGGACAGTGACAGTAGAACAACTTGGACTGTTTAACATTGACGTACAGCTCCCCTGGAAGCCTAGTTTAGCTCTTGGGCCACACACAGGTTCCTTGGTCACATGCACACCAGGTGACGTAGATATGCGTGCAAACTGAGGCTTTCCCAACAGTTTATAACCAAAATCTCCCGTTCTAACACCTCCTTGTGAAAGACGGAACACCTTACCGGTCCTTTAGAGACACGGTAAAATGGGATTTTAGCATCTGACCCAACTTCCCGAATGCACTCGGTCACAAGATTTCCTAAAGGAGCTGGATGTACCCTCGGAGGCCCCCACAGGCCTGCTGCGTACAGCACACCGCCGTGGCGTGACACGAACCTTCCCTGCCAACCTCACCTCCGCGTCTCTTCTCAACAGCCTGAAAACCTGCGGGGTCCAGACAGCCCACTTGTGAACAGCCATCAGAGGCCGCGACTCCCCACAACGCACTTCCCTCTCTTCAAACGCCTCTGAAAAAACCCTAAAACCACACGAAGCCGTCTGACCGCGCGGATAACAACTGCGACCCCAATAACCGACCTTCCCTGGCCTGGGCCTGGGCCTGGGCCTGGGCCCGCCAAGGGGGAGAGGTGACTCTGTACCCTCACCCAGGAAGGCCCCCGTCCCAGCCNGTGTCCGCCGTGGGGCGGCTCCGGGTAAGGGGCTGGGGTGGGGGGGTATGCCCCGTCCCGGCAGGTAACCAACCGCTTCTCGTACGCTCACACGCCCCTCCCCGCACTGTGGGTGTTCACCGCGTGTAGCCGGAATACGGTGACGTGCCAGTTACAGTGATGACGGCGATTTCCGTCCGCCACAGAATGGGGCCGCTCTTTTAGGGCAAAAAACGTGCTTTTCAGCAGCCAGCTCGTTTAGATGGAGGAGGTAAACAGCCGGCACGTGTCCGGCTGTTCCCAAACACTTCCAGTTGCTTCCTGGGAAAAGGGAGGCACGGACTGGTGTTAGAGACGGTCCCTTAATGCCAGAGATCGCTTGTGTACACGGAGGTGTCCCACCGGGAGGGCATCGGTGCCTGGCTGAGGTTGCACATCTTCACCTCATCCTCGGGTGAGGGTTGGTTTCTAATAGCATTTTTGGTTGTGATTTCCACTGTGTTTCTCCTCAAGATTTCAGCAAATAAATCTGGGATCAAAATGCAGCGGATTTATATTTCTCCACTGCGAGAGCTTGCTGGCTGGAAGATTGTACAAACAGATCTGTGGCTCCCAAAGATAAGATCTGCATTTTACAGATTTACATTCTAATAAATAGTAAAACAGAAGTCGGTATCCACATCAGAAGTATTGGCATTACTAGCCGAAGCCCTCTTTTGCCTCCCTTCTGTTCACAATCTCATCTGAAGCTTATTGTAACTAAAGTCTGCAGCCTATCCCCTCCAAGGCAGATTAAGATAGGATCACTGGAATCCTTCAGTGTGGTTGAAGAGGGCCTGTTCTCAACTATAGGTTACACAGAAGTGTATGTGGCCGATTAAGTTGTGGCTCGTTGCCTGAAGGGAATGTGCTGAGCCGGCTTACTCAGCATCAGGGTTTCTCAAGGAAGGGAAAAACAGGTCCAGTCTGAACAAGGATGAGGTCAAGGCTGGGGAAGTGGAAGAGTGTATTCGTAGGGGGAACAGGACTAGAAGGTTGAGGTCTTATCTAGCTTCAGTGCACTTCTCTGTGCCTTCAGTGCAATTTAAAATATTGCAAAAGTGAGCTTCCTTTTAATAGGTTGGTTTACATCTAAGTGCTACACTATGTGTAGTCTAATTAAATCAGTATGAACTGCAAATGAGAGTCTTTCTCCCTACCCCCAGCTGGAAACATATCTAAAGATCTTCAGATGGCGTAGTTACTTGTTTACGTCTTGTCACCTCCTTTTCCTTCAGGAGATTTAGAGGTTTAGGTTTTCTGTTTCAACCAAAAATGGCTGAAAAAGCAATATAATTTTATGTTTTTTAAATAACAGAGTATTTATGAAAGCAGCACACACAGGGATTCTTTAAGAGCCTTCCAGTTTTATGTGGGACGCACATATGGATAGTAGAACCACTGGGGTAGGGAATAGTATCCCTACTGTCTGCTAATATTTTAGTGTAATAATATAATGTTTCATTGAATTTTCATAACCATTTCTTATTTTCAAAAACCACAGTCTTAATTATTTGACCTTGTTCATTTTTACTAGTACAACTACAGAATTATGCATTGTAGGTAAAAGGGAATTTGGGAGATTTTTTTTTTGTAAAATCCAGAAATGCAACAGTCTGAAGGGTTGCAGAGAAATAGAAGACCTGAACTCCTAAATAAAGTAATACTGTGCAGTTCCAGTGTGCCAGGTGTCTACAAGGACCTTAGAACACTTGACATATGTTTAGTTCATTCTTACCTCAGTATTCACGTGTCACAGGTTGGGAAATACAGAGAGGGAAGTTGATTCATAGACTAATTGATTTACCAAATGTTAGGTAGGAAGTTTCTCCCAGAGTCTTCTTTCCTAAACCCAATATTTTGTTTCAATTACAGGATCAAAGGAAAATGCAACACATGCTGATCAATGTTCAGATTTAACCAACTCTGTAGAAGATTGTAACCACGTATAGCGTTAATGCAGTACAGGTTGGACTCGGGGTATGTCATGATCATACAGTGTGGCTCTTTGTCTCCTTCTAGTGGTTTACATTTGTTATAGATTTGCTACTGACTCCAAACTGCTACACATTTATACTTTTGTTCCTTGTGGTGGTTTACATTTGTTATAGATTTGCTACTGACTCCAAACTACTACAGATTTATACTTTTCTTCAGTTAATTGGAGTTCCTATACTGAGTGCCATAGGTCTTGGAATTTCTTGATGCAGTTCACTCAGAGGATTACTAGGTATATAAGCATGCATTTTCTGCTTAAAATGGCTGCATGGCTTGGTTGGTTTTCAAGAGCAGAGAGTGAGGAGTTAAGGATTTACATTTATCCCAGCCAAAATCTGATTGAGATGCGGCTCATGTAAATTCAATTGTTTTATGCTGGTGCCACTCTGAAAATATATTATGATTTTATATATGGATATCTATACAAAAATCTATTCAAGAAAAGCTAAACTGCCATCCGGTACTTAATGGAAGCCATTTCATTTGAGAGGCCTATGAATGATTATTGATTTTTCTCTATCGTTCCCAAAACAACAGAAAACAATCCTGAATATTTTCTCCAAAGTAGTCAAAGTGACAGACATCTTTAACATAATTACTCCTTTATTATGATGTATCTCGTTCATTGTACATACTATATATCAACTCCTGTGGAGTCAATGTTCTTTGCAGAGCAGACATGGAGGCCAAATCCTGTAGTCTTGACCTCACTGGAAACATTATGCTTACAGCCTGGGTCATGCAAAGCACCACAGCCTGACATACAGACCAGCTGTGACAACTCCAACTCCTAGAAACAATGCCACTGAAAAAGCTTTTGGAGATGCTCACATAGAAGACAAGATTAAAAAATAGCCTAGATTCTTCTGTGAATCTGGTGTGAATACAAAGAAGGATGCTAGCAGCTCCTTGTAACAAAAGGGTTAATGAGTCGTTGGCAGAATAAAAATACAGATGCTAAAATGAGACCGAAAGCAAAAAGTGGTTGTAACAGGCATCTACAGTCATCCTAAGGGAGAAAATAAAGCAATAGAATTGCTGTCTGTAAGTCCAGCTTCTTCTGACACTAAACGCTCTTTTTGGCCTTTGAATGTGAGTCCTGATGAGAGCAGCAGAGATACTTCATTAAATAATTCAACCTTTCTAAGTACTTATACTCTTATCAGGTGTCTACCACAAGCCCTTTCTATCAATTACTAGAAAGCCAGTACCTCCAAACACGGACACCATTCCGTTTTATTCTGTCAATCTCTGTTTTAAACCTCTAGGGATTCAGCAACCATGCTGAAAATGCTAAACCAATGCAGACTTAAATTAGATTAAGTCAGTGAGAATACAGCTACGCTATGTTACAACTAAACTGACAAATTCTGTGTTACCTCTGGTCAGTCTGTAGCTTGGGTTTAAAATGTGTTTGTCTAAACTTGTGCAATGTTGTGTTTTAAACTATTTCAAGAGTGAGTTAGTCTGCACCTGGGTAACCTGAACTGCAGACCATTTCACGACAGTTCCTGGTCTAGCACGTTTAAAGTCAAGTTATGGCCAAAGTCATTAAAAAGCAGAGTATGAGACGGTACCTTTTAAAATCCCACGTTGGAGCAAGCAGACCAGTTTGGGAGATGTTAGTATGTATAGTTCACTTGTGTCTGAAGGGCTTCAGCCACATTGGACATTTCTGGGATAGGCATTTTGTGATTGTGAGGCCTGTCTCTTTGCAATGTAATCTAATGAATTTGCAATCTGATGTGTGGGCAGACCAGCAAGTTACCAGAAGAGGGTGTAGCAGGAGTAAGCTGAAGCGTGAACATCCATCTGCTCGCCAGTACCTGCCTGCCTGCCCATGTGCACTTGCCACGCAGTGGAAGAGGGGTGAGTACCTGATGTTTCTTCTGGCGTATCAGAAGACAAATACTTGCAAAAGGACAGTTACACGCAGCTGCCTGGCTTAGTGGCGTGTTTATGGTAACTTACGTCTCTGCCTGTATTCTACAGAGACCAGGTATATGCAGGAAGAAGGGAGGCAGGGCAGGAATAGAGTTTACAGTGATTCATTGCAAGGCAGATGGTGAATCCAGGAAGAGAGCCCAAGATATCTGGCTGCCAGGTTTGTGCCCCAGCCACTAGATAGGGTAAAAAGGGGAACCGAGTCTTGAGGCTAACCCACACGGTTGTCTCACATCTTCAGGAACTAAAAAAACAGTAGCAGTGACACTTAGGACAGTGGAAAAGAAGAGTAACCTCCAAAATTTTCCATGCTGCGATACAGTTTGCTGGACTTGGGGACAGTACATGTGGGAGCCTAAGCCCAGGTGAACTTAGACTCACCTTTCAGTTAAAAATGCTCTGGAAATGTCTTTTTTTCTGCACTCAAATTAAATTAGAATGACTTTAAACCTACTAAACACAGACTCTTTTCCTTTTCGAAAACATAACATTTCTAATCAAAATACAGATGTGAAAGTACATGGAAAGAAGGAAACTGAGCTTGATGTAGCTTTGTTTTAGGGGGGAAAAACAATATAATTCAATAAGACTAGCTTAAATCCTCTGATTAAAGCTTTTTCAACATAACAGATAAGGAGGATGAGATCTACACTGAGATAAAGATAGTTAGTACAGATCAAAAGAGCTTGTGTTCATGCCAGCTAGATTAAATGACAGGATGTGGTGAAGTGCTGGGTATCATATCTGGTTACTTTACATACAAAGCTTTATTTGCTGAATGTAGATATGTCTGTTAGGTTATATGCATTTATATATGGAAACTGTAGAAATAAATTGAAAGCAATCTACCATGTGTAGAGTATTTGTTCTGATATTGTTCTAAGATTGCATTTCTTCCAATTAGTATGTAAAGCTGTCATTTTTTATAGCTGTCTCTCTCACTAAGATTGTGGAAGTAAATGGTATTAGAAATTGAGGTTTATTTCTAAATGCATTAGCATTCCACCATTCTCACTTGTTAGCTTCTGTGTGTAAATTCAGTAGAACCGTATATTTCATACTCCAACTTCATTTTAGCAGGAAGCCTAGGACAACTTTAGGAGTAAAATAAACTTAGGACCCAAATTGCAGTTGTCATTTTAAAGGGGTTTTTTATATTTATTTATCTGCACATGGCCCCTGGGGAGGCAGGATACAGGACTGGCAGGCTCTTTGGTCTAACCCAGTGTGGCTGCTCTTATGTTTCTCATACACTCTGCAACAGCAGGATGTGGGAGGAAGGGAATGTGAATGTCAGGAAGGGAAAACACTGCCGGATATGAAGATGCCACAGGCCTGTGCCACTGCGCACTCCTGCAAGGCAGCAGGAAAGGTCTGTCCCCCACATCTGCTGAACAGGCCGCAAAGTCCTGCCCGGTCGAGCTATGCCAGAAAGAAACACGAAGGAGAGATTCTGTCATCTCTGCAGGAAGATTGATGATTCAGAAAATGAAAGGTTTAGCATGGGATGCAACTGAACTGAACAGATTTCATTAGCTGCACCTACCTTTTATTGTTATTTTTCATTGTTGCTGCAGCGTTGCCTAGAAACCTAAGCCTCGTGGTGCTTCAAGCTGGAAATACTATACAAAGATTGTCGCTGTCTCAGAAATCTTAAACAATAAGCAAAAGACAAAAGATGAAGAGGGCAGGAGGAAAAAGCCTTCAGTACACAGAGGACATCACTAGTGTCGGATTATTTCTGGCCGACAGCTGCAGGATAGGCTGGAGCAACATCCCAGCATAATCAGAGCCAGAAACAGCTACAACTGCAGTAGAAGTGGTGCACGGTTCCATTATGCTCTGTGACACAGGGAAGGGGGCAAGAGGGTGCAGCTCCCTTAGCCCTCCCAGCAAATCCACAAATAAGAACAACTTAAGGCTTTGCGCCACATGTAGTCATTCACATCCGTGCAAAGTGAGGATAAAGTAGCATTTCTGTGCTGATGGAAATGCTCACACAAAAAATCAGGTCCTCGCTATTTTATGAAATGCAAATACTACCAGTTGTGGGTTTTAAGGTAAGCAGACTCCACCTGCAAGAGAAGGAACTGGAAGCAGCTGGGACTTGGAGACTTAACCAGTAATTTACTTGAAAGAATAGTTTCAACTGCAAGACTGTATCAGTCAGTCTAACAGTGGGCAACAGATACAATGCAATCTGGTAAACAGGCTGAGCTACTATTTCTGAATCACTGCCACAAAAAAAGGTCCCATCAGGTCTCGATTGCTGTGCAGTTCTGTGGGCCTCTGCCATTCTGCAACCCATGCATCCTCTGGCTTCAGAGAATGTCTTAAATGTTTCATAACCTTAAAATCCCAAGCAACCTAGGAGAGCTTGCCTGCGCTTGTTTTATTTATGATGTTCCTGATGAGCTTTTCATAGTGATGAAAAACAGCTTCAATGTCATGCTTAAGAATGTCAGGGTGTAATGTTATGATCAGGAAATACGCTGAGAGACTGGCAACCTTGGGTGGCCTCTTGCAAGTTGACAAGAGAGGAAGAAACCATTGGTCTGGGAAGGGAACCCCAGTCTATGCATTCTGCACAGGGTGTTTTTACTGCCAAGCTCCACAGAGGAGGGAACTTAGAGGTGCCTCCACATGGTTCTGCAGCTCAGCTCCCTCTGCACATCCCCAGACATGGAGATAGTGACTAACTAACATTGTAGAGGCAGGGAGTACAGGCAGGAGGGGAGGAGATCTCTTGGAAGTAGAGAAAGCTGGAGCAGACACATGTCCCAGAGGCTGTAGCTGTACTACTAATCTAAAGCGACAGGCTTGTTCTCTGGCTCAGAGACCAATTGACATAGCTTGTGACTATACTGTTAAATTGAGCTGGTCTCCAAAGCAGGGCTACCACACGCAGGCTGCCTATTGGGAACAACTCCTGCTCATGCTACAGTCCTGAATCACGCCAGCAAATTATTGGGCCAGTTGCTAGCTGGCCCAGATCAACTAGTTAAGAGTGCAATACTGAAGAGTAGTATAGGGAAGAGATATTCTGCTGTGATCTCCTTTGCTGCAGGGTCCTGCAAAACTTCTCTGCCTCTTCGCTGGCAGTTGCCTTATTGGTGGCTGAGGAGGAGGAAGGCCAGAGCATGGGGCAGCTACTTACTGCCCTTGAGACCCTAGATACTCTTGCAGCCATCAAGCAACACTGGCCCACTTCCAGTGTCCTCTGTAGACAATGCTGTGCCACTGCAAGGGCAGGCTGTGTGGTGAAAAGCTGGTCCTCCCAAAAAGGCCAGCAAGGAATGAAAACCTTTTATGGCCAAGCCTAGAACTGGCCACGTCACCAAGTCACCAAATAGCTCTGGCCCAGTTCCACAGAAATCCCGTCTGGTCTTTCCTCTGGGCTGAACCTACACTGCCACAGGCAGTCCCATAGCCATCCTTTACACTGCACACAAAAGGATTCAGCTCTCAGTTCCTGCCTGAGTTCACAGCTGCCCTTGCCTAAAGTACTGGGACTTGTGTTTGCTACTGCAAAATATCTTGCGTGCACAAAGGCTTTAAGTACGCTCTAGACATATAGACTGTGATCTGGAGATTCTTTTAGGAGTGGGCATGTGTTCTCTTCAGGGTGCCTACTACTGAAAATACAGCAGTAACAGCATCAGGAGCAAGAAAATGCAGACTTCACTGGGGAAAAAAAATTAGTAAATCAACATTTCTGGCAGTTTGTTGATACCAACTTTACCGTTAGACAACTTTATTACAGTGACGAATATGCAGGCCACAAGTTAGTAGCTTCTTACTTATAAATCAGCCAGCTTCGCCAAACAATCCCTATTTGTTATTGAATATATTTGATGGCAATAATTTAGGGAAGATGAACTGAACTGTATTGGCAAGCTGTATCTGCCGTGTCTGAAGTTATCACTGGAGGACAGATGGCTTTTTTCGACGCAATTCCCTGTCTTCCTTCTGTGCACCAGTTCCGTGATGTCCCTAAACAGTATCAGCGGTTGTGAAGGGGCAAGGGCACGTGCACTTCCAAATGTTAGTATATGCCATGCACCTCACAGGTTTGCCATTTATTCCCTGCTTCAGTTCTGCTCTTCAGAGTTACAGTTGCTATCTTGGATGGCACAAGCAATAAAGTAATTATCAACTAATACAATTCACACATGAGCCATTCTAACTTCATTGGGTAAATTCTCAAATGCTGGCATGCTACTTAACTTTTTCCTCAGTCCTTTCTTCTGTCATGGCTCTTTTGTTGCTGATTCTGGTTTTGAATACCTTCTATATCACAGCTGAACTTTAGAAAAGCAGAGACAATAGGGGATGTTTCAACCACCCTGACAGCGCACTGTATTGTAGCTTCCCATACAGAGTTATAACTTGCCTTACTTTGCTTAAAATTCAATCATGGCTAAGCTGTAAATTTTTTTTGGGGGGGTCATGAAAACTGTATACTGTAGGCCAAACATAAGACTACCTGCACAGAAACCTTGGGGGGCTGTAATCTCCAAGGGCCTGTACAAATGGTGAAAGTCAAAGTAACTATACTGATGTGAAAGAAAAAAAAACGATTTGGGGATTTGGGCAACACCTGGTGGAAAAAAAACCCACAAACAACTGTGTAACACATACCTATATTCTGGCTGCAGTCATGCCCATAAACAGATTTTTCTCTTCCACGAGCATACAGGGATGGTTTGCACAGGAAACAAGCGATAGCTGCCAAGCAGATATACTTGTTAAATGTGGTCACTCAGGGTAGAGCCATCAAACTCGGTAGCACATTCCATTCCCTGGCCCTGGGCGAGGCAGGGGTTTTCCAGAGTGCTCCTCGGTGCTGCGTCAGAGAGGATTTGGCCCTGTGCATTTCATCTCTGATGCATTATGATTTTATTTAGAACACATTTTAGTTCTTCAGCCTCCAGGAGGCTGCAGAGGCAAGGTGCCAGTCTTCAGCAAGAGGGGGAAGGACTATAAATAGAGCAGGCTAGGCTGCCACAGGCAGCTTTTGGTCTGCTGAAGTTTCTTGTTTAGCCTGGGAAAAGCATAAATCCAATCTGCTGAGGAAATACAGCATAGTACAGACACTAGCAACAGCTCTTCTCTCCAGCCAGCAACTATCTTTCATTTCTTAGGTGCACAGATACAGCCATTTACCTTTCCCAAACAAGGACAGCACTACCATTCATCTATACTTCCCTCCAGCTCTCTTCGTTTTTGCATACTCTTCCCATGCAAATCATCATGTATTTTCATGAAACTAGCCACTTATGAGGGAAATGCATTCCTCCGTTTTCAAAACGACAAATAAAACAAATCCCAAAATTAAATACCCAGAGGTAACACACATTTCATCTTTTGGAGACCCCTGGAGCTTTAAGAAGTGTTGTTTATTAATTCTTCCTCTACTTTGTATCACCATCATGTAGGCTCACTAGGAGCTCTCCCTGGAGTTGTTTGTATAGGGAAGGGACATTTTTGCTGGAGGCCAAGTACGTAGTAGAAATACCACCAAGAGCCCAGTCCTGCACTCAGATTTCTTTGGTTTCCCTCACAGGTACCAATACTGAGAGCTTTTTCTTCCCTTAATCTGTGCTTGACTCAGAATTACTATTGAAGAGAGAAACCATATTTCCACAAATTTCTGCTGCCTAGCATACCTTTCAGTGAGTATATTTTATTTACAGCACAAAGCTAATGGAGGCCATCTTTGAACAGTGCCTTTCAGACGCAAAGCACTTGAATTGATTCTTTGAACTCCACACCCCCAGCTTTTCAAAGCAAGCTGCAGCCAAGATTGCAGAGCAGTAGTTCCCCCTATTCCCTCCTGCTGGGATGCACCCTAAGAGGGACAACATTTAAAATAGTTTCAGAATATGCTCTCAGCATTAGGCTATGCACACAAGCAGATGGGATTACTTGTGTCAAAAACCCCCCACCATATACTAAATATTACACTTGAAAGCAAACCATCAAGTCTTAGGGAAGACAGCTGGATCTCATAAATCTTTGCCTTCCACCAAGTATTTAGCCTACATCCCCTGAAAGAGCACTTGCAGACGTATGTACATCATACACATTGTATGCTACACAACCTGCCATTTGCTTGCCAAGCCAGAGTGAAACCTTCATGTACACCTGCACCAGAAGTTAGCACAGCACGTTTTTGACAGATGGACAGACCTCGTTAGCCCTTGCTCAGGGATCTTGAGATTCTGGGCTCAGCCTTTGCAGCTCTGGTGCCAGCCCACAGCACCGGGAACCTTCCTCGCCAGGGCATCCCCACGGTTCTGGCCACGCTGGGGCACCTTCCCTGTCCCAACCTGCGGAGGAAGATGCCTCCTTCACAGGGGGATGGATTCCCACTGGTCTAAACGTTAAGGGTTGCTTTACTGGAAATAAACTTTTGTTACAGTTTCAGATACCTCCCAGTTTGTTACTACCCGTTACTATGCTTTCACTCCTGCTGGCCCTTGCTGAACCCAAGATACAAGAGACTAAATTTGAAGGCAGGCTAGAGCTGAGGATCACTGACCTACTAAAACCACAGACTTTCACAGACACACTGGGTTTATGGTCTATTGCAATTTTCCTGCTGCCCCCCCGTGCTACAAAAGCATTAATGATTTCTCCATTCCACACAGTTTAACAGCCTGTGAGCCTTTTCTACCCACAGGTGCCTGCTCAATCAATTAACATACCCAGGAGTTAGTAAGGACAATTCTATCTCACTTGTATTTAGCTGGAATCTCACATCAGAGAAAAAGTCTGAGCCTGAGGACACCACCTAGTGCCAGGTTTGCAGCCTTAGTGTTGCCCTTCTGCTACAGCTCCTCACCTCTCCTTTCAACCCAGTTTCCTGTTCTACTTTCAGTAGTCTCTGGCTTCCACACTGCTTCCTCCGTTTGCCACTTTCCCTACCTTAACCTTCAGTATTTGGCTGTTTCCTCTTCCTCCTGCATCTTGCTTGGGCACCAGGTGGTGGCAGGACCAGTACAGGCATAAGGCCCTGGCGCCTGCCTCTTCGCAGAGCAGCCTCTAGTTTTCAGGAGCAGCCCCTGGAAGGTCAGGCTTGATGCAGTGCAGGTGACTCACCTGAATTTGTCAGATAGCAATTCCTCATTCCAAAGCCTAAGAAAACAGAGGTTCTTTGCAAATGGCCACACAGGGGCTTTTTGGTTGTTAACCTGGACAAAGCCGACATTTTCCCCATTACAAGCTAGTTTCAGAAATTATTAAATACTTTTACCTGAAACATTACCTGAAGCATATGCACATACAGGTCAGCTGAAAGCTAATACCAGACAAAGAAGTGACAAATGAAATCATTAGAGCTTACTGAAATTAAGAAAGCCCCCACCATCCATCCACAAATAGAGGACAGTAACTGGATGTGCCTGCTAAAAAGAACTGGCAGCAGCACACACTGGTAAAATCAGAAAAGAAACACATTGGAGATAAGGGGAATTACAAAGAGAAGTTCAGGTGAAACTACAGTAACAAAGCTACTCTGTCACATCGGGTTTTGAAGAAATACTGAATCCATTAAAAAAAAAAAAAAAGACAGTGCTTTGGCTACCTCATGAAGTTTTTCACAATGGAGGTAAGTTTTAGTGACTTTTGCTGCAAAATGAGTTGAGTTTTATCTAAGTACTGCACACTGTTCTGGTAAACTTATACAAGTACATTCCTTCCCTAAATCTCTGGAGGTTTGAAAAATATACTTTGTTCGTCTTAAGACAACACTCCGTATAACTTTATTTGTAGAATACCAAGTTACAAACAGATCTAAAAACAACAGAACATAAAAACTTCTTATGAAACCAAACTAAAATAATAAAACAGTGCATTTTGCTCAATAGTTTAATTTCAATACCATCTTCAACAAAAGGCTTACTCCATTAAACCTGAATATTTCGTTATAGCTTCTATAGTGTATTAAAGAATCCTAAGTCACTTCAACAAACATTCTAATTAATATATCCAATAACACAAAGTTTCTGAGGGAGTATATAGTAGTTTCCATTGCATGAATGCATATGGACAATACTATGTATAAAAAAGCCAAACCATTTAACAAGTGTAAATAGATTTGCACTGTGATTAAACTGAACACAAACAATTTGAAGTCATTTCTGAAATTACAGGTTGCGTTAACACAAAGGCACATTTTATTTTAAATGTAAATTCACATTTCTAGAAGATGAAAGTCAAGTCATTGCGGCACAATTAGTCAAACAACTCTAACTGCATGTATCTGAACTTTCAATAGAAAGATCTGGTTTCTATTTCTTTAATCCGGTTTTAATGAGGGAGAAATTAAATTAGAAACAGGAGAGCTCTCCCTCCCATATTTACAGACTGCAAACTACATTGCTTCCTCATCAGAAATTCTAGTTTTCCTGTCAAACTTTGTTAAGCTTCGTAACTATCAGCACCCTCACAGTTTGGTCAAAGGCACCACAAACACACAGTCCCTTTTTGTCAGGGCTCCAGTCTAGGCTCGAAATCGGCTGCGTTGACAGAGTCACATTCTGCAAGAGGCTGAGTGAACCTGCCACCCCCATCTCAGCTCCTTCAGAATCCTTCTTTGAGCGCTGAGCTGGGTACTCACTGGCAAGAAGTAAAGAAAAGTAAAACATGCACTTAGAATTTACTGATAAAAACCACATTATCCTTTTTATTTTAAAAAGAACACAGAGAAGGGTTTCCTCTGTTCAAGATAAAGCAAATAAATGTCTTAAAAATAATGAATAATCACATCCAGCTGTGTCCACACTGCCTACTTAGTAAATATTTCATGAAAGGAAGAAGCGAGGCAGGAAGTTTTGAATCCTGACACCTCTCTCCTACAGCCCTTAACTGTTTGGCTATCCCTCTGAAACTTAATGCACCTACTTCACTGCCTTTAGAATGATTATTTTGCCATGTAATGTAAGAAGATGTAAATTTAAGAATCATTAAAAGCCCAGGCTTTCAATATTCTTCCAGACATAACTGCTACTATGTGAGAATTTTAAGAAATAGTTTTCTTCCACTTATCACCTTGTTAACCAAGGATATCATTCGATCTTGATTATGTTAAGAAAAGTGACAAGGGCAAAATTCACCTGTGCTGTTGTCACATTCTTTTAGGGATTAATTCAGGATTCCAGATCAAGTACTGACACTGAAATCACCCCTTCTACTGCATTTGTAGGCAATAATTTTAACTCGATATTCTGAGGTTGGAAGCAGGACCCCACTCTCATCATTTTCAGGAAGATTCTTTCTGAAAACAATAAATGGTTGGGTTTTTATTCCCCCTGATGCAGGCTGGAGAGTGATCACTTACTATTTCCAGAGATGAAGGCTGCCAGCTCCTCCGCTTGTCATAAATATATCTCTGTTCTGTGGTAGGTGCCGAACCTGCCATATGGTAGATTTTTGCGCCTAATTAAAAAAAAAAAAATCAGCATTGTATAGAAGTCAGTTACGGGTGAGCTTCACGAGAAAGGACGCAGAATCTTAAACAGCAATCATTTGTATGAAGAGAACCCAGCCTTCTCATGGTGGATATCAGAACGTCCTTTCGGAGGTACCTTCCCTTCCTCCAGTCTTGCGATCTGCTGCCACAGGAGCAGCCAGTTCCCACGCAGGAGAAGCCAGGTCAGGCCTCCAACGCACCCCGTTCTCCCGCAGGGACAAGGCAGCAGCCCCACCAAGGCTATCACTCACTAGTACTTCACCTTCTTTGGGACTGGCCACATGAGCAAGGTTGAAGTGAGGTAAAGTAGCTGCATAAGCACGTCTTCAGAAACTGCTCTAGAACTACAGGATTCTCAGGCTCTTAGGTGACACAGTCACCACAAGGTTAATTTCAATGTCTGACATCTCTTAAAATCATGTCTGGAAGGGAATCTACTACAAACACAACAAACAATCTACAATTCAAATTTAAATCTCAGCCAGGGAACAGCAAGATCAAATAGCAAAAGAAATCACTTAGGGAAAAACCCCAACACACATACTCTGACTTAATGCGCATCTGTGTGAAAACATCCAAAAGGAAAAGCCTAAATACAGTCAATGAAAGATAAGAAATTCCATTTTCACATTTTGATTATTACAAACTAATTCAGTAAACACTTTTGTGTTACCTAATCAGAGTACTTCCAACATCCTATCTGCTTTGAATGGTGGTATGGAAAATAATAGTTAGAGATATTAAGTTGAAACTCAGCTTTTTCTAGTTTAGGCAGTCCTGGAAAACTCCACCGCAAAAGCTCCTTTTCTCTAATTATCATCAGATTTTTTGTTCACTAAAAAAAAATAAATACTGTTTTACGAAGAACTTAAAACTAATCAATGCAGCGGTCACAGGTAGAAGAAGAAAGGTTATAAGAGTTCTCCATATTTAGCAGTCTCCAGGCCACTAAGTCTCTCCTATATATCCTTTCACTCACTCTCAGTATCCCAAGCCAAAAATGTTTGGTTCTGAAGAAAAAGAATGATTTCTATGTCTCCTATGAGGTCTGGTGACTGCAGGATGAAAAGCGTTTGCAGAGGGCTCACTTTGTTTTGGGATATATTTAAGATTTGAATCTGCATGCTCATCACAATTTAATATGGCCTCCAATAAACATGACTCCCAGACTATCGGCACAGCTGAGTGCACAGAGGTGCAACTGCAACAGGACCCAAAGACTACAGAAGCCCAAATATCAGCTTATAAGAGGGAGGAAACCTGGCTGAGTGCTGGCAGCTGGACCCACAGGGGCCCTTTCACTGCTTGCACCTGGGGCCACACCAGCCGCGCTACCACACAGCGTGTGCCCCAGTAACCTGGGCATCTATTACCTATCAAAGACAATAGTTTTAGACCTGGAGTACTTTGACAGCACATATTCAAAAAGTTTGTCTCTTATTAAGAAATTCTCTGTCTCCCCATACCTTCTCTGAAACAGAAGCAAAACCTTTGGTTGGATGCTGAGTTCTCATATCGAAAACATGAAATTTTCCCTCAAGCGATGTGGCCACTAGCTTGTTCATATTTACATCTTTTCTGTCAAACTCCACACTGCAAACCTGGAAATATAAAAAAAACCCAAAAACATTCAGCCTTGAAATTTAGCCACTGCTAAAAAAATGAGGGGTTTGTGATTTGTAAATACATATTAATAGTTGGTTAGTTTTACAATGACATCATCACCAACTTGGAAACAACAAAATCATCTGAAAACATGAACCACTGAAAAACACCCCAGTCTATCCAGACCAAGAACTTGAGGGGTACAATTTGGTGAACTTAAAGAAAACGATTCCTTGGTACAATCTCAGCAGAAATGTCTTCTGGGTAAATTTCAGGTAGACAGAGTCCTTTTCATTTTTCCATCCTGCACAGGAGCTGGAATGAAAAATACTTTTACGGCTTCCTTACCCCATTCTTAATGTTGGTCTCCCATCGCAGTGACATGGTTTTTAAGTCAAACAGTTTAATGTCCCCGTTGTCGTATCCAGCACATACAACACGTTCCTCTTGATTATAAGCATTGCCTGGACACAGAGAAAGAATTGATGAGAATACAGAAACCCTCTTTAGTCTGTAAATTTCAGACCTCCTAAGCCTGCAATTTCAACTTACATTTATGCCAGAAAAATATTACTATTGGGATATTAAGATTTAAAGAACAGTCTGTTTTTCAAACCTGAAAGGTATAGAAAATATAGCTTCAAAACTGGCAGTCTGTTTCTTTTAAAAATATGAACAAAATTCTTATTCCCCCTGCCAAGTACTGCCTAAACCGCACAGACTAAGTACTGCACGCTGTTCTTGTAAACCTATACAAATACATTCCTTCCCTAAATAATCTTCTGCTATAAACCATGCTCCCCAGGCAGCACCATGGCAGAAAGCAGTTCCTTAACCAGCCTCTCAAGCGTGAAATGTTAGTGGGACAAGAAGACTGTTCTGCAGACACAGACCCGTAGGGAGGCCCTGCGTGTTACCATGGCTATCATTAGACAGATGCAGAAGCCTGCCTCGAAAAACTCTCAGCTGACTGGATCAAGGAAGCACGTTGGCGTCTGAAAGAAGTTAGCCCAAAGCACGTAGTTCAAGACGAACCTAGCCTTGGCTCAAGCTTCAGTAATTCAAAAGAAAATTGAAGAAAATATGAGGCCACTTTTTTCTCCATTCGTCTAAGCAGAGGTCAAAGATATCAATAGCAATGAACATTACAGTTGCACCTAGTTGCCAGGAAATGTCCTCTCCTTACTATCAATTTTGTTATTATAATCCATGCACTTATTAGCAGTTTGTAAAACTCGCTCCCTGACTCTGGAGGCAAAAATGGAGCTAATCCAGAAACACCAGCTTGTGTAGAACACAAGCAGCTTGTTCTCTCCAAAGGAAAAATGCAGAGCACACATCAAGCATCTCTGTTGTCTTTAATTAGCTCTTAGCTTCAAGAATCTTCTCTTAAATTAATGCCTTAATGCTTGATAGTTGGAACTGTGCTACAACAAACAGCGACTGGTTCCTCGTGCACTGCAACATTTACGCTCCTACAGGACAATGCAGCTGGATATACTGTTTTTACATTCCTAGGCATAGAAATAAAGCTTGCACAGCTTATCTGTGAAATGATTGACCAAAGGTGATAAGAGAATGAGTCCAAAACCCAACCATCACAAAATTGCTTCTTTTGAAAACCACATTAAAAACACATAAGTTTGACAACGTTGAAAAGCAAAACCTGCTACTGATTGGTCTATACAAAATAAACGATTCCACAACATCCTGAAATACTTTGATAATTGCCAAAGCGCGGTCACATTAGACGGAGGAACGGTTATAATCTGACAAATTACCAAATGCTACTGTCCAGCAGTCCCTTTTGCTCTCCCCCTGTACAGGTTCCATATTAGCGACAGGAGTATCTTTCTGTCTTGGGTCCCACACCTTCACAGTTCCTGTGAAAGAAGGACAATGGATTTTGTATTACGGATACACTGCCACATCGCGTTCATCTTCCCAGGGAAGGCCTTTGCTTTTCAGCCTGATCATTCAAAACACAAGAGCATCTCTTTCAATCCCAGAAAGCCAGACTGCATTTAGCAGATAGAAAGAAATAAAACAGAAATAAAGCCAAAGTATTTGTAACGGATGTATTTTCTCTAGCTGATATTTTGCATTTGTTCTGCTTTGTATTCCTTCTGCCCCACGCTCAGGAACAACAGTATTTTGCTTATCTACAGCTTCTAAAAGAATTAGAGGAACTTTATCCCAAGCAAGATTCAAAAGACAGCGTATGAAGAACTAGTTGCAATGGATTTGTAACTAGTTCAGATGGCAGACTGCGCCGTGCCATCAAAGCTTACAGACTACTTTCTCAGAATAACTGAAAAGTCTTTCAGAGTTCACTAACTCACCATCTCGACTGCCAGTCACAATTTCTGGTGCACCTTCCCCAATTCCTAAGCCACCTACACCATCTATACTGTTTATGATTTCCTTATGACCTTTCACAGAATACACTGGTATTTCAGGAGCTTCTAAATTCCTAGGCAAGAAAGAAAAGAACAGATAAAATGGCATTTCCCTTGACACTCAGGATTCGTATAAAAATGAGAGGAAACTTGAGCACAAATTTTATAAGGTCAGGTTAACAGTGGGAACAAATTATCGCCATTAAGAACGGCAAGTCTTTGTTTGATTCCTTCTTTGGCTACTGCTTTAGACTGGTCTGAAAGTTTTTGCGCAGTTCTGGACTTCCCTGTTTGTAAAGGCAGTTGCCGAATTCCCCACAGCAGCCCTTAAGAACCAGTTTGTATGCTGGCCTCAAAATGAATCATGCTACAGGTCAAAATACTCCAATTAGCTTTACTTTCAGTAAATATCTAAAACGACCTTATTCACCGATCCCCACCTAGCTCTAACTACTGCTCTTCAAATGAAAGTTGCATCCAACTGTGGGTTTCATGGTTCTTTCCCGCTGATTCTCATCCTTCGAGAATCCTTCAGAATTTTACTTTGAGTTTCAACCAGTGACATCCATGTCATTCTTGCTATTCCAACAAAATAGAACCAATAGTTCCAAGGGAAATATTATTATCACACCACCACCACTAATAATAATAAAAAACAACCCCTTTTTTACCCCATAACTTTATTTGATAATCAATTTACCTACACAAACTAATTATACAAATCATTCAAGGACCTGAAAAAACACATTTGAAACTTCAAGATTAAAAATACGCATTTAACCTAGACATCAACTTTAGGTTGAACACCACCTCTTAATCGTACTGATGCATCCATTCAAAAGCCTCTTTTCAGAAGAGGACCTAGCAGAACTTTAACGGGGTTTGTAGCTGCACACAGAAGATGCAAGTGAAACCGCACTGAATTAAACCGTTTTGCAGAATCCCTGTTGTTTTTACAAACCAGATGCTACAGTAGCCGGCAAAGCTTATGATCACGTCCCAGCCACATGCAGCAGAGAGCATTTTACACGAAAGCCAGCTACACACAGAAACATCAGTTCAAAGAGATACATACAACACCAGATGAAAAAGCTTTGAAAGAATATCCATGCTTACCATATGTTAAGGTTTCCACCAAAATCTCCTGTAGCTAAGTATCTTTGCTGCAGAGATGTAGCACCAAAAGTTCCACATTTTATAGGTTTGGCCTTTTCAATCTTTTAAGAAAGGATACATTTTGTGTCAGCACATGGAAAAAAGCAACACAACCGCAGACTGCGGCAGCAGTTTCTCGAGACTCCACGGGTGGCAGATTTCAGCCACGCGTACATAGGATATTTGGCGTAAAAGGCAATCAAAATGCTACCAAAGGCAAATTACACTCTGGGTTTATTTCTCTGCGCACAGAAAAGCGGAGACTTCTGATTAACGGTCTTAAAAAAGCCTCTCACATCAGCTTGCTAACGATACTCAGAGGCTGCTGTCTCTGCAAACTGAGCACAGAGGGAGCCCCAGCTCTTCCCAGAGCCCCGCTTCTACGCCGGGAGGGGGAGAACTGAGCCGTTCTTCCAGCTACTCCTTGGCAGCCCTGTGTGGGCACCTTCAGCGCCTCCTCCCTGCAGAGCTGCATTAACCGAGAAAGTTTATTCGCTGGTGGCCCCGGGGGTCTTTATGCACCCGAGGCGCTGTTACCCCTGCAAATGAGCAAATCCTCAAAGATCAGTCTGAGTTTACAACAAAAAAGAAAGAAAAAGGAGACAACCCGCCCCAAAAAACCAAGCACAGCCGGAGCCCAGAGCCTCCGGCTCTCCCTGTAACGCAAACCGGGACGACAAGCCAGCGAACGCGTGCCAGACTACTGCGAGGAAAGGGAGCGACCCCAGGTCCGCGATGAGCAAATTCAAGACGCAAAGGAGGCCCAGTACGGCGGGTTTCTTCCCCCGCCAGCGAGTCCCGCTGGCTCCGGACAAGCCCGGGGCCCGGGCCTCCCTTCCCGAGCGGGCTGCCCTTCCCGAGCGGGCTGCCCTTCCCGAGCGGGCTGCCCTTCCCGAGCGGGCTGCCCT
>WAAD01030804.1:37817-47842 GCA_013389945.1 Fregata magnificens
GATTCATCACTTGCCCGTATGTTATAAAACACGTTGCTCTACTGGAAGCCGTAAGACAAAAATACCATCTATAATAAAGCTGTGTCAAAGGGTGACTGTTGCCAGGTCAGAAGAAACACTCTGCTTTTATAATCTTACCCTTTATACTGTTTACCATTTTTCCTCCTTTTTTTTTTTTAAATTCCAAATTATCAAAGTTTTCTTTAGAGGTTACTTACAGCACAGAATTCTTCAAAGGATATTCTTCCATCGCCATCCTTATCTGCATTAATTATGGTTTTATCTACAATTTGCTGTAACTGAGTGTCTTTGAGATTGTTCCCAACCATCATCTTCAGCACCTGGAAGAGCTCTCCATTTGAGATATAACCATCTTTGTCCATGTCGTAAATGCGAAAAGCAACTGCGGAAGTGAAATATATGTATGTAAAACTTTCAGTACCAAACGTGGTTGGAAAAGAGCAACATACATTCATGTGCTTTGCATTAACAATAAGTGATGACATAATCCTGCACAAACTGAGAAAAATACTGCAGTTTAAGTGAGATTTCTAACAGCCTTTCAGTTTCATTCTGAAAAACATGAAACATCAGAAACAATACAATGAATGGTGCTACTATTGAATTTGAAAGAAAAAACTCACTTTAGAAATGTCAGTCGAGATTGTTTTAGCACCAGCAGTAAAAGAACTCTATAAACACTGAACTGGAAAACCTTCGCCACCACGAGTAAAGCACCCAGGTAGCAGCTCATTTGCAAGCAGAAAACATTACAGCCTTCCAGGGAACAGATGAATCAAAATCCCACCTGGTTACTTCGCTGCAAACAATTTGGCATTAAGACTGAATTTATTTTTAAACCTTGCTGTACAGCAGATTTCTTTTCTAAGCCTATGTTATGTCTTAGTTATTGAAAGCTACGCCCGTGACTGAACCTATCCCTCCCCCACTCCAAAAGCTGGGGTCACATTGTGTTCCTGAGATGCAGTTCTCAATCAAGAATTTAGCGCTGTCCTACTGTAGCAGGAAAAAATTTAGTATTATTCTTACGCTCCCATAGAGCAATGCACATTGCTACACAGTTGTGCGAACTAAGTATCCCTACATGAATTTTTTTTTTTTTTAAATGGGAAGCAACCGAAGGTATTCAGAAGGCAACCTCCTCAGACATTCCCTGCAGAAAAGAGTGCTGGCAAATTCCTCACACGAATGACAACATGTCCAAAAGCTTACAATCCACCTTCATGATTTCCCACTTTTTAAAAAGAATCTGGATTTGCTGATTTCTCAATGTTAACTAACAAAAGTATATATTTGAGGATCAAAACATTTTTGTTAAGGAAAATCAAAATACTTACACCTCAACTTCTGTTCCTTATCTCCTTTGACACTGAACTGGGAGACTCCTTCTATAAATTCTGAAGAATACAAGAAAAACATTTACAAAAAAGTGTATTTTTCATAAATCAAGGAAATCAACATTCAGAAATGTTTAGAAATTGTAAAAAGACTCTACATTACCCTAAAATCTTTAAAATATCGCCTACCTTGTGACACCTAAGTATGCACACACTTTGATACTTTAACGTTCTTTGGTGGGAAGTACTTCAAATCCAATACTGCGCTCACTGAACAGTCTTGTTCACACCAGTATTCTGAACTAGGCTTTCACCAGAATCTGATATAAAACTCCATCGAGATCTCTAGTAAAGCTACTGCAGTGGGGATTCTAATTGCACAGCTCCTCTCAAGACTGGTTTCTCAACTTGATGCAAGAATTACATCAAACTGAAAACTGCTCTAAAATAAATTTCCACCAAAAAATATTTTTCTGTAAGAAACAGAGTAAAAAGAAAATTTACACTGTTTAACAATGAAGTCATTATCCCACGAGCAAACTCGTGAGTTGCCAAAAAAATAAAACCCTGGCAAGTGATGCTTCTGGGTGAGATCCTATAACTAGACTTCCTAGAGCTTTGGGTAGTAAAAACAACNCGGTATAGAGATAATACAGAGGTATAGCAATATAGGTTGAAAGGCCTACTACCGTTTCAACAAGTTTTGTGAAATTAAATCAAGAATTCCCATACGATTTATTGATTGGTTTTTTTACCATTATGCTTAAAGATTAATCTAAAAAATGTTTAGGTCTTTCAACAACAGGATGCAAGTTTCCTCACACTAGTAATTCTCCTTTTCATAGAATCACAGAATGGTTTAGGTTGGAAGGGACCTTAAAAATCATCTAGTCTAACCCCCCTGCCACGGGCAGGGACATCTTTCACTAGACCAGGTTCCTCAAAGTCCCATCCAACCTCGCCTTAAACACTTCCAGGGATGGGGCATCCACAACTCTTGGCAACCTGCTCCAGTGCCTCACCACCCACATCATAAAAAATTTTTCTTGTATCCAATTTAAATCTACCCTCTTTCAGTTTGAAACCTTTCCTTTGTGCTTCCCTCTAAGACAGAAATAAAGAAATTAAATGAATCAGACTTGGCCAGGTGACAACAATAGAATTCATTGCCACTTATTGCAGCAGCATCATTTTACTATACAAAATTGATTTTGACAACTTCCTGTTCCTGCCCAAGAGGAACAGCTCTTGGTAATTACATTAGTCACAGCTCAATGTCACATACAATATACCACCATCTTTCATCACTGCCTATTTTTCACAAGGGAATTTTGGAGAGTTACATACAACATTTAGCGCTTTGGAAACTGATACCAAGAAAGTCTCAAAAACTCAACATTCCCGTTACACTGTAGCTCTCCCTATAGAAAGCTAACGGGTTTTGTAAATGTTAGCAGCTTTTGTATGTTAACAGTTTATTTAAAGTGTCAGCCTGTCAATATAAATGAGATTTAATAACTTTCTCCAAATTAAAAAAAAAAATGTCAAGAAAGACTTATTAACCTTTTCTAGTCATGAGTAATAAGAGATAATTAGTATTACCTTGAACAGAAGTTACAGACATATCACTTCTAAGGGTCAGTGACTGTTTTAACATCAACTAGTAATGCAGATTTTTAACCTGCTGGCCCTTTTGAATCATGAATATATAAAATAAGTCTAAAATTTTGGAGGAATGTACTAAATCAAAACTTTTGGTGTTCGCTTGAATTGTCTACCTAAGATCATAAAAAGAATCCTGTAAGGGAAATATCGTGGACCACTTTCACAATTTAGAAAACAATTTTCAAAACACTCCAAAAGAGATCTTATGACAACATTTGGATAAATACAACTTCTGCACAGACACATCACTTCCAGTCTACCCCACTTTTTTCATAGTCTTTTCAGCCTAAGAATGTACTTCAGACAGCACCACAATTAAGAGTCTGAGTTAGTGTACTTTAAGAGATACTTAATGAGTAGTCCTAAATCAGTGTGACCTGGGAAGCTATTACTTAAACAATCTGCTCTTTTAAGCATTTCATTCATTGCCCTAATGCGCCAGAGAAACTACTTTTACTGGTATTCAGTTTGACTAGGAATTAGCACCTTATTTTGATTAACAGGTTTTCTTCACCCCTCCTTTCTCAGCTGGAGCAAAATTTGAATTCCAAAGCTCCAGGAATTCTGATAAAATGCCACCGCCTGTCCCAAAGCACTGTGTCTTACCTTTGAAGTCCACTTCTCCATTTCCATCTGTGTCAAATATATCTATTACTCGCTGTACTAATGGGTTCTGTTGCAATTCAGGTAAAGACATGAACTCTTCCACACTCAGAGAACCAGAGTTGTCCAAATCAAGCTTCTTAAATCTCTTTCCTAGTCGTTTTATCTCATCAGCATCAACTGAAAGGAAAAAAACCCCACATCTGTTCTCAGAAATGATTCAGTAAACCCTTTGCCAGTTAAACACAATGCACATTTCTTCATTGCTTTCCTACCAGAATTTCTCCTACATTATTACAACTATTAAGCACTCCCATAGAAGATTACAAAGGTAACGTCAAATTCTGAGGACAAACACAAGCCTTTTCATTTTACTTTAAATAAACCTTACCTTTTTTCCTCCCTGCACCAGCCATAATACAGTTAGCCTTGTGACTCACTGAATACCACATGCTGACACAACATTTTTAAGGATCGAGGATGCTTAGCTAGTTCTTAGTCAGACAGCTCTTACAAATACCAGGTATGAAGAAATTAAGAGAGACCGAGTTTTCTTTGAAGGCACTAGCATTATGTTTACACTAGACTAACATAATAAGTTAGAAAGACAATTATATTAGTAATCATATTTGCAAAACTAGTGCTTCTTCAGCACACCAAACATATGAGATCTCCTGGGATGCATGCCAAGTTAAGCAAGTTAACGCAGCCCCTGTTGACCAGTTATCACTGACCTACTCAAAATATCACCCAGACAGATTTAAGATAATTTCTTTTTCTCCGTCTCAAACAGGAAATAGACATACCTGTAGCCATGACCTCCATACATCTCTATTTTTGTCCCAGAAATTAAAGCCGATTCAGGTTCTGCAGCAGTACCACTTCATCTATCCTCTTCAAATTTAAAGAGAATCTCAATTAAAGCATATACCTAGTACCCTACTTTACACCTCTGATTTTGCCAGGAATAGACCAAATCTGTGAATCCATAAGCACCAAAAAAAAAAAAATCTTGTACTCTGTTACTGCTGAAAAGCTTGAAGATTTTTCCCTGTAACAACCTGAAAATTCCCTATCAGCAGCTTGATTTACAAGACCGAAGTTACTTCACAAATTGCTCACCATGTTTGGGTATGAAGGAGGAACTGAGGTTCTTAGGAAGTCCTAGAAAGTGGCCAGCATACAGCAAACCACTGCAAACTTATCTTACAGAACCTAAAGCTTTTGAACTCCCCATAGCAATTTCTTTCCTAACTTGAACAGTCTCCTCAACTCTTCTTAGCTTTTAGTGCATTTGCTCCAGCAGTAAAATAAATTGTTTCTTAACTTCCACAAGGCACGTACATACCACCTGATCCACTCTACATCACATTAATATCTTCTTAGGCTTTCCTAAAAATGCAGCATAAAAACAAACAGCGCTTAGTCTTTCCAGTACGTAAGATCAGCCAACATGCAGAGCTCTACATTTGGAAACTGTAGCAGTTTCAGGGACCTGATCCTCTACCAAAGCAGTAACAAACTTCCACTTAAATTTCTCGATATCCTTGTCTAAAAACCAACCAGACAAAAATCCAGAGACACACACAACTGTACTATTTCAGAATGAAAGGGAGAGAGCACAGCAGAAGTCCAGAAGGACAAGATCATTTTCTGTCAAGACTTATTTTGCCTGAATAGTAAATTCTGACATTCTGCAGTTAGTCAGTCTTGGTAACTGCTTGCAACTAGAGAGGCAGAGGGCAAAAAAGGGTCGATACTCCCAGAATAATCTTCCCTTTGCTGTGCCGGCAAGTGACAGATCTGATTCTGCCCCTAGGGCTATAAAAATAAGGCATTTGCAGAGGCTTAAAGTAGTTTTCTCAGTTTCCAGTATGCAATTTGGTATTTCAATTAATTAGGCTCTCGACTGCAATAAAGCTGCATTCCTTTTTTCACCAGTTTACACGGAAGCCTGGAAGATGATTGAAGGTGTGCCCTTAACAGCACGACATCGCATCGCAGCGTCAAGAGCACGTTACTGTCAGCATAGCTACGCAGAAACCCCTCTGGATCACGCGAAAGGAGCCGTATCACCATATGGTAAGCTATATGTAGAACATAATCATGAGACTAAAAGATGACAGTATTAAAAGAGAATGGCAAAGCAGAGCTCCGCTGGCAATTAGCCCAAATAGTCGCTTACGAGTTCCACCAGCACAAAATGCTTCTCACCAATAGTACTGAAGGTATTTGCCAACTCTTGCTTCTGTCCACAGAAACTCCTTGCTTTCCTTTTTCCTCAAAATCTTAAAACTTTCAATGGAGTCAGTCAGCCTTTGAAATGGTGGGCACTATCTACCCTCACTCCCTGCCCTGCTGCCCTGAAGTTATTGAACCCACTACAGTTTACTGCAAAGCTAGCACCTTGGCGAGCTGTTAACATGGGAGTCTCATTTTTACTGCAAGCTCTACTCCAGACTTGCAATTCGCATAGAAAGAGTTAATATCCTAAAAAAAATCCTTACAGCATAAGCATTTGAAAAAGCACAAAAACATTAAGCATGGCTTGTGACTATGTATGTAAACACATTTTCTAATGTAAAATGAATGTATGAACAGACATAATTTATACCTGTATTATAATAATGTATATAAGGACTTGTCCAGCCACGACATCAGTCTCTCTCTACTTTTATTAGCCATGTTTAAAATTATGTCCTGGTCCAACCACAACTCTCCTGCTTCCTTAGCTGGACTCAGAAATCGCAACATCTTTCAAGTAACTGGCCATTATTTTGTTAAGACAAATCCCTCAGAAATGATCTATTTTTGAAATCAGAAGTTTGCGATTGCATCTAGAACTCATGCTGGAAAACCTTGAAATAAGTTCCGTGAGGGTTACTATTAGAACTATTTCCTACTGGAAAAAACCCAGAAAAATAAAAGGTATATGCATTATTTCTTTCTTTAGAAAAATTAACTTCACTTTAAAACAACTAAAGAGCAAATTGAAAGTATTACCTATAGGGTATATAATGCACTGTCCTCCTCTTATCAGATCAGTGAAATGTCACTTCCCATACTAATAGAAAGACTAGCACTGACTAAAATTGAAAGATTAAAGCCTCCTAAGGAACCTGAAATACTTCACAGTTCTGTAATTTCACAAAATCACAATGGAGAAAAATGAAAGAAGCATTAACATACCTGGATCTGTTCTCCCTTGCCACACAAACTAATTGAGTTGGTTAACTGCAAGTTCTGAAACATTTCTAACTTACACTTCAGAAAACCCTAAGTACCAGAACACAGCAATGAAATTTTTTACAAATCAGGATGTAAACAAATAGATGCCTGAGCCAAGGCTGAAGACCATTATATAGCATCGTTTGCTCAGAACTCTGAAGTAGCATTAAGCAAAGTCTTATTTCATGGCTCCAATCCATTTCCTGGTTTGGGAGCTAAAGTCCACAGTATTTTTCCTCACAAATATTTAAGCAAAGACTGAAAGCGAGACCCAGAGTTCTGTCAGTGTTCTGCTACGAAGTGGAGCTAGTTACCACGTGCGCAAGTCAGTCAAACGCTGCTACATAGCTTTAAACTATTACAGCTGGCAAAAAAGACAAAGACCAACTCTGCCATCACACTGGCCTGCTGAAGTAGAGAGAGAAGATCTTCCACACAAGATGTGCTAAGAAAACAAACTTTTGCTAGAAAGGTTTTTTATCTCGAGTTAATCTGTCTCCAGCAGGACCTACCAATATGAATTAAGAAAGAACATTTTATTGGGACATTCAGAAACTGATTCACCGCACACAATGTTAACAAGCAATGCTGCACTGAAAATACATGCTCTGCCATCATCTGCTGGGCATAAGAACCACTGTTCAGTTAACCAGCCTTGCATTTGCTATTAGCCAGATACGTAAATTTACAAGCCAGCAATGCTTAAGAGAAGATAAAGCACCAACGTATTTTTCTCTTTTAAAGATCACAGTCAAGGAGGTCAAGATTATGGACGATAAAGACAAGAATCAGATGATGGGAAGGGGAAGAGGTTTGAGAGGCATGCAAGAGTATTTCTCCAGCATGTTTTTTGTGTTTTGCTGAACTGCAGCAAAGCAACAACTGCCTAAATCATGAAATTAAAGAAGAGTCTTCACACTTAAAAAATGTTAGTTACCCTTTCTCTACACATACACACATCCAATTTCACAGCTCATACAGTCAATTCCAGTTCACCTGCAATACAGAGTCCAGGTACAGATGCTGAGCTCCAGTTTCTACTACAAATAGGTATTGCAAATTCCTCATTCCTAACCTTGAAGCATTCAAGCAAAGGGTCTGCCTGTATTAGAAAGCCGAGAGAAGTTCTACTCTTGGGGGGGAAAAAACCAAGTCAAAAGAACAGTACTGAAGAGACTAGTATCTCTGCCAAAAGCTGACCTAATACCAATCTCGTCCAATGTTTTGTTTCTGGCAATGGACACACCACAGATGAGAGTACTTGGAGGAGAAAATAATGAAAATTCAAAGCAATTACAGGAATAGGAAAATTTCCTTTAATACTTCATGAGCCTCTGTTCGTAATGAATATATATGGATAAAACAACACCTGCAGATCAGTGTTTCTTAACTGAGTGTATGAGAATTTCATATCAAAACAATGTCATTTTTCCTTAAATATATTGCAAGCACCTCATCTACCTTTAAAATCCTTTCCACAAGCTGAAATTTAAAAAGCTCATACACTTAAAAAAAAAAATCATATTTCAGTAACATCTTTGTCTTCATAAAATAGCTTTAAAAATAAAATATTAAGAATATAAAATAAGGGTNTTGTTCAGATTTCCTCCCCAAATGCACACATACAACAGTCCTCATCTATGATGGATGTGCCCCTTTTTACAAGATTGCTTTTTCCTCAGTATTTAGCAGCAGCCTGAACTTGTTAAAGTTTCACATAGCTATCACTGAAGAACAGAGTACTGAATTAAGTTTTCAGAGCCTGAACAAAATACTTTTTTTTCCTTCTTCTCTAAAGGCTGCTTACAGGCAACCTACTGCCTGCACAAACATCCTGAAGCTATACTGGAAACGCAAGGCACAGCATAGTTCGCATACGGTGAAGGTTTCTGAGCCAGAAGGACTGATGGTGGCAGCAGCAGACAGAATTTTACAAGACAAGCTCAGGAGACCAGGATAAAGATGAAGACACTAGGAAATCCAAGGAGGTCCAAGTCCACAATACTGTAAACAGGATAACATCACTGAGCAAAATAAGGAGGATCAAGCTTTGTTTACATCATTTGAGGCAGAGTTTGCCTGTGACTCATCCCAGCGGTCTGGGCTTCCTTGAGCTCTGGCTGCAGTGAGCATTCCTCTAACCTCAAACTCAAGTTAGCCTTTTTTGTGCTTTGCTCACCAGCTGACATGAGGTTCTATGCTTCCTATGCTTTTCAGCAGAATCAAAAAGTATCCCACCAGCTTGGCACTGATGCCTGAGCTTACAAACTTACTAACTGGCTAGAAGTAATACCTGTTAAATGTCTGTCTTTAAAAAGGCTTTGCTAGTAGCCCTGTAGAAACATCAAATTATTCACTGTTTTAAAGCACACAGAATTATTTACATTTATTTCATAATCCATTTTGAATTTCATTTGCCTTGTAACTAACACAACAAGGTGGGGGGTTTAAGCACGTCCAGTATTAAGGATTTTTTTGTTAAAGAACTATCAGTATTTTCAAAAGATTCCTCTTCCATCCAAGTATTAAAATTCTAGAGCCAACAATACCTGCCTCATATCTTGAATAATTAACACACATCTAAAAATGTGATGAATCAGGTTAAAATGCAAGAACTCCATATGCTTCCAAGAAACCACATGCAAATGCTTTGTGTAACTCCCATTTTAGTACAGTAGCTTCATCTTTCAGCTGGACACTCTCTGATCTGTTGATACGTATTACTGAATACCCCACTCCTTTCCCCCAAAACAATAGCAGAGGATGATCTATGATGTTTTAAAACAGTTGTTTGTTTCAAGCTGTTACTCACATAACTGATTCTCAGACAGTATTGTAAAAAGCATTCAAATGGCAACTCAAAAAGCTTCATTAAAAGCAAGTTTCTGGTGTGCAATGTACTCCACCTTGAAAAAAGTAATTTCAGAACATTTGTTTTAATGATATTTTTTTCTAGTCAACGTAAAGATGCACGGGTAGATTGCTATTAATATGAAAGTCAAAAGTAAAGAATGCCTTAAAAATACAGATCTCTGAGTGATATTTAACAGGATAATTGCTTATGTATTCAGAAGCACCGTACATCCATTGCTGCAGAGCACACAACTTTACGAAGGCATCTGCAAAGTGTACGAACCTTAGAAAAGCTGTGTATCTCTCAGCAAAGAGGTG
>WAAD01030826.1:4375-14842 GCA_013389945.1 Fregata magnificens
GTAAAATTACAACTTTCAAAATTGCTGCAATATGTTCACAATTTTTGCACCCCACTTTGTATGACCCACAAATATTTTACTACAAAATGTAAGAAAAAAAATTGCAAAATACTTTGGTTAAAGTATAGGAATAGTTTTGCTTTTGTAGGAATAACTTTATGAAGATAACAATATGGGTTTTAATAATAGTAATGGCAGGAGTTTTGTTGGAAATATGTCTTTTGAATTCTTGTTACTGTCAAGCATGTTTTGCATATATAATTAATAATGAAAGCAATTACTATTTTACGTGGAACACATTGTTAATATACAGTGCTCTTCCATGCTATGTTCACGCACATGTATACTATATTAAGTAATCTGTTGTCTGAGTGACATGTATATACTGCATCTGAGTTTAAGCAGTTTCAAAAACCTCCAGAAACTTCTGTGTAATTGATTTGAATTCAGTGAGCAGTGCTAGTTATGGACTTCCCACCAGGTTTTTGGGCAGCTTGCACATTGTTTGAAAGGATACCAAAAGACAGAAATCTTTGTATTGATGATACAAAGATCCTTCTTACTGGCTGTGGCTATCTGAATCCATTGACCCTGGAATAACCTATTTCTCCAATTTAAAAACAAGGTGTCAATGAGTGCCAGTTCTTCCTGTCGCTCTCAATAAAGGCAGTGGAATGAAGAGCAAAACCTCTGGGATCTTTATAGGTCTGGGATCTGTAAAGCAGATACTGGCAGGCACTAACTGAGGAGGTTACTACTGGTGTTCACTGGCTGTTCAGTGTGTGTGTGTTTTTAATGTGGTGTCACATTTGGTTAATTAGCTTTAGTTAATAGGAATTTCACTTGGATATTGATGGAATGTCCTTTTAGCATTAAGAATTAATAGAAGGGGCTTGAAAGAAGACTTTGGAAAGGATAGATGCAGAGTGGAGGTAACGTGGTAGGGATCTAAAACTTATTCATGGGAAGATTTTAATTGCCTTATTTTATTTTTTTTAATTAGAAAAAATGGGCAAGGGCTGTTACTTGTCCTATGAAAGCGGTAGAGGCCAGAGTCAGGTAGAGGTTACTGAGGTACTCCCCTCTCTAGTTTAACCAAGTGAGCTGTACAGTATAATGGAATAGGAAATTGCAGTCTGTCACAATGTCAGTGTATGCATTTTTGAAGCCCACCTAATGTAGTGAGCCTCAGTCCACGTAGACTTGGAGTAACTGTACCCATTGTAAAAAATATGGGAGACCAGTGGATACATTTAAATGCATACTGAAGGCATAGGCATTATTGGAAGGGCAAAATCATGCATATAAGTGTTCTCTCTTCCCCCTCCCCCCGCTTCAGGTTTTCTAATTTGTTCTTTAATAGAGGTCTTCAAATTTTGTTAAATATTTGTAATAGATTCCTTTACATAAAATAGAATTTTGAATTAGTGATTAAACATATTTTCAAATACTTGATCAGAAGAACTAAAAAAAAAAACCCCAACAACCTCTGTGTTTGAAAAATCATTTAAAAATAAAGATGTGAATGAAACCTGATTTAATAATGAGTTAAGATTTGGTATGTGGCCTTGATATTTTTGGAAAGTTGTCAGTAGTTATCAGTAGCATATATTGAAACAAATTATAGCTGTTGTTGAAATCCCATGATCTGATTTTTTTTCCTGTTTCTGCCTGTTGTGCTACAACACTTGAGAATATAAAGTCACTTAGGTGTTGAGTTGCAGCCACCTCTTGAATAATCTGATATCTTCAGACATAACTGCTCTGCTGAAAGATGAATGACTTAATAAAAGTCAGCTGAAGGCAGATAGCATCAACACCCTCTCATGCCAAACCATGGGATTTAGGGACTTAATAAAATGTTACTGTTATTTAACTAGTTGGATTGAAAAATGCCAACAGAGAATCAATAGTAATTACACTATAAAGTATTGGAAAAATGTGGTGAGCATACTGTACTGAATTGCTTTTATTATTAAATGGGAGTGCAGCTACTAAATCTTCTCTTGCACAGGTTTTAATCTTGTGTAGCAGCATTAAGCAAATTACTTTGTATTTGCATTCATGTAAAGGAGTAGAGTCCATAACACAGACCTTTTCTATCTATCTTTTTGCTTCTGTATAAGGATTAAGTGTAAATTTCTGTATTTGGGTGAAGTATGCTTCTAATCAAAGTAAGAAGCTTTTTGTGGCGAGAGCAGGCCAGGTCCTCACTGCCTGTAGAATGGACATTCTTTCAAGTGTTCCTGGGTCTAAACTTTATAGAAAAAATGCAACTTGCAGTTCAGTAACTTCTGTATTTGAAAAGAATAATTTTATTTCTTTTCCAAATTTATCAAATCACAGTGAGTTTTACTTTGTAATTGCAAACATACAAAACTCTGAAATTTTGAAGAATTGCCCTGATTTTGAAGGAGTGCAGATTCATTAAAAAAAAAAATCACCAACCCAAAATCCACCCCCACCCCCCCAAACCCAAACCAAATTCTGGTGGGATGGAAAGAGGATTTCCCATCTATCTCTATAGTATGCAATTTAAGAAACCATGTGAAATAGTTAGATTTTATGCATTATAAGTAGATTTGTAAATTGCTATCACAAGACTTTTCTGTGGAAGGATTAATAGTGCTTTTTTTGTTGTTTTTATTTTTTTTATTCACATTGTATGGATGTGAATATTTTTCCTATTTTTTCTGATGCTCATATCTTGGATATAGCAGTATTCACTTAATTTTTTTTCCTTTAAAATGTCGCATTTCTATGATGTATCCTTCATGCATCCTTCCATAAACTCTTTTTTCCAACTTCGATCTTTAATTTGATGATATTCTGAAGATTCATCTTAACTGCTGTGGGCCTTAACTTTGACTGTTTAATATCTGGAATTTTTTTGAGAATTCTGTGAGCCTTTCTGAAAAGGATTCTTTTCTCATTTTTTTTTTTTTTTAAAACTTGGATACCAAATCAGTTGCACTTGAACTAGAGGTAGATAGAAAGTGTTTCTTTTGAAAAAGAGTGTTTTCCCAACAATGGCCTCTAAGGTGGAAAAATCAGGAATAACTGTATTGGGCATAAATTGCCCAGTTTTGGGAGCAGGGTGCAAGTTGTACAAGAGGAGGTCAGGAACTACCCTGTGCCAGTCACAGCTGCTTCCAGGCAGTTCTGAAACTGGAGTAAACACCCCAGTGTGTGCCAAAACCTCAGGCAGCTAGAGGAGCCTGTGGCACATCTGCTCACATGTGTTTAAGGTAGAGCAACAGTCATGAGAGGCAGGATTGTGGAAGGGAGAAGCAGAGGAAATATGTGGAAGGGGACATTGCTGGGGACATGGCTAGAGACACGCTCTTGGAAGGAGGCACTCCATGCCAGAGGAAGCACACCCCCTGTGGGACGCTGGCCACCGGCAACCCATGCTGGGTCGGGGATACCCCTGGAGGGACTGCAGCCTGTAGATCTGTGCTGGAGCAGAAGAAAATGAACAAGAGGCAAGCAGCAGCAGAATAAAACCACTGTGTGCATGACCCCAACCTCCTGCACTGCCTGTGACCTAGCCAAAGGAATTGGGATGAATGGATCAACAAGGGAAGCTGAGATTAGGGAGTGGGGAGAAGTGCTGGACTGAAGTTGAGCCTGAGAAGGGAGAGGAAAGATGTGTTTCCAAATGTCTGTTTAATTGTTTATTGTCGTCTTTGTACCTGAATCAGTGGTCAAAACTTTATGTTAATTGGCAATAAATTAAATTGAAGTACTGATTCCCTGAGTCAAGACTGGTTTTCCTGTGGCAATAACCATTAGTCTGTGAAGCAGCAAATAGTTAATAAACAAACAAACCTTTATCTAGCCTGTATATACTATGCAGAATCTGCTAATTAACTTTGAGGTTAGAGCAGGTGATGATTCAGACCTAATGAATCAGTAGCTAAATCTACTAGGTAATGCTAAAGACGAATTTCTGAATCCGTTGAGTATCTAGAGCAATTTATCACATATTATCATACCTGTGGTAATCTAATCTTACCTACAAGGAGCATATAATTCAATATGATGATGGGCTCTATTATATTTTAAAGTCACCTTGTAAAACTATTTGGAATGTTCTGAACTAGGCTCCAAGCAGCTAGAGCTTATTGCTACTCCTCATTTTTCTCTTGAAAGCACTTACTTGCCACTGAAGTAAGAGCAACCAAAACCAGTTTGTGCATATTTGTATTTATATGTCTTTGTATGTCGTATTTTTAATTCTAGTAACTTACTAAGATGTGTTATGCAATTAGATTCAAAACTATGGCTTCAATTAGACCATGATAAAACATCCAGTTGATTGCAATTTTGAAAGCATCCTCCAGCTGCCTTCAGTACTCCAGAGGCAAAAATTTGAAGCATGTAGGAGTGTTGTACAGAAACTCTGTTTATGTTTGGTAGTAGAGAGGAGTAAAACAATTTGAAAGTAGAAGGATTTAAGGGTCCATACTAAAAATCTAGTTGAAGGATTCACCTTGGCTTTACTTGAGACTTCAAGAGAAGAATAATGCATGTGCAGAAGAAAAGTGTGAAATTATTTTTTCTAAGTAGTACTTGGAACATTTTATTCTATATAGAATGATTTCAAGGTATCTCCTCAGCATGTGAAACTTTCATTTAATTATTAGTTGTTTTGGAATGATTTCCCTTTGATCCCAGAGATGAACTGAAGTGCAAGTTTGGGTCATGAAAGAAATTCAATCTGGCTTTCAGAAAATGTTCCGAATTGCATTTCTTTCAGGTAAATTCCTACTTTTTTATAATCCTTCCTGAAAGCAAGATAGAATTACATGCAATAAATCTTTTAACACTGGTGGCCAGCATTAGTGGCCTTCTGAAGAAAGTAACCTAAAAAGACTGATAATGTTTTGACATAAAGGAGGGAATATTACAAATTTAAAAAAATTGCACATCTCTTAATTGTGAATTACAAGATGTTCCTATAATGTGGGAGTGTCTTTCTAGCAGTCTAATAAAAAGAGAACCAGAAAGCTTCAAAATGTGGTGAAGGAGAAGAAATTTTGAGCTGCTTTCCTGGATTTAATTATTTACAGGTGTAGTTACTAGTGTCAGGGGTTTCAGTTTTTTGAGAAATGAGGTGGATTCAGAATAAAAAAAGAGACTTAGGGGACTTATACATAGCAGGGACTGAACATTTTTTGCTGCTGTAATTCTTTGATAATTCCTTTCCAGGAAGTCTCGGTATCTCTGTTCACCTCGGTCCTTCTGCCGTTTCATGCTGTTTGCCTCTCAACCACAAGTTCTGCTCTACTTGGCAGGTGCTTGTGCTCACTGCTGTCTTGGCTGCATTTGTTTGCTGTCTCTTCCTTGCTCCATCTCCCAGCGTCAGAACTACTAGAGGAAGAAGAAATTTGGCAAAGATATGACTTATGAAAAGCAGATAACGTGGTAATTTCAGACTTTGACTCAATGAGGGAGGAAGTTCTGATACTGAGTCAGTGAAGGAACAGAGTGAAGAAGAGAGTAGTAGTGGCTATCAAGTAGGTGACTGCATAAAAGAATGGGAGGAAAGATGAGTTCTCCAAGTGGGGTACCAAATGTGAAGGCTAAGAGGAGAGCAGAGAAGGCTAAAGGCTATTTATTGCATGCTAAAACCAAAATACATAAAAATTCCTGCCATATCTAGTTGAAAATGTAGCTGTTCTGGTTTTTTTTTTTTACATGGAAGAAAGAAACAGGGACTGGATGTCTATAGAAGAAAGGAGGAGTGAAGGAATGTGTTTGCCTGCCTTAGGAGGGAAGGTGTGTGACTGCTCTTCTGAGAGCTGTTTAGGGAGGGAATGGTAAAGCCTTTCCGTTGATGCCTCCTAATTTTGGAAGGATGTTGAGATGAAATGGTGGGGGGAGAGGAGTGATAATTCAGTGGAAGATGCTGTGTAAGAAAGAGTACATGAGGCAACACTTGGTCTTAAACAAGTGAAATTAGTGACTGCTGACCCTATTCAGTTCTTACAGTCTAATAGATATGGACCTCCCTTTCCTTACAAAGCTGTAGCCACATCTGTGTTTGTTCCTTGGTTTCTGGCACATTTTAACTCTGCTTTCTCAGCACCTCTGCAACTTGTCTCTAAATATGATATCTCCTTTGGCTTTTAACTTGCTGATTACATCTCTTACTGCTACTTACATCTCATAGCTAACCCAGTCTGACTGCAGTTCTTCAGCATGCTGCCCTTCGGAATCACAATCAGTATGTGCTGTCCTGGGGGCAAGATTGCTGTTTGGAGTTTACTCTGTGTAGTTTATATGCTGATTGTACCAAGAACATCTGTTCCTAAATTATTTTCAAGGAAAAACATAGAATGTTAAGTGTAAAAATACATAAACTGGAGAAAATACTTCTTACTATATTGTCAGGTTGATTCTATGTAAATGCCTTGTAAAATTTATTGTGGGTTTTAAGAGAGAAGCAAACTTAAACTGTAAATTAGCAGGAAGCTTAAAGGAAGCATATTTTTTTTCCACCATAACATTGATTTATGAATTGCTTTATGCTAGCAGACTTAAGTTGTGTCAGACTGAAAATTGTTTTTTATGGTAAAGCCATGAAAATAACGTATGCATTCCTGCTGCTTGGGTGTTTGCAGAGGAAGCAACACATATGGACCGCTACTACTAATACAGAATTTGTATTCTTTCATAATATTAAACTTCACAGAGAATTCCAAATGAAAATGTTTAAAAATTCTAATGTTTAATCTCAAAGTTTTGTAATATGACTTTAGAGAGAGGGTAGTCCAATTGAATGTGATGGGTCAGCATAGATAATAAAAACTATTAAAAGATACTTTAAGTGGTTGCAAATTTAAACTTTGCCGATTAGGAAGCTCTACGTATAGTTTAATGAAAACTGATTTCCTAAGTGTCTGGTTTTATTTTAAATCAAGCTTTTATCCATGCTTGCGGTGATACCAGCTTGCTTCCTTATCTACCCTGTTTCTCCTATGATCCACTTCTGGGTAAGGGAATGCAAATATGGTGGTAGTCTAGAGCTGCGTGTGCTCTGCTTGGTCAGTTTGAATGTAACTGCTGATTGACTGGGTGGGTGCTGCCTTACGGAAGAGATAACTGTTCAGCTCTGCTGCCTTTTCCTTCTCTTTGGAGTAGAGGAAAGAACAGGAGTTTGGGCCTACCCAGCAACTGACTTGCAAGCATGTGTGTGTTTTGTGTGTGCTTACCTCTGAAATTACATGAAATCATCCAAGAGATGCAGAAATTGCTAGAGTGAAGACTGATAGGTAATGTTATCACAGAAATCTTGTTTTCTTGGGTTTAAAATGTGTATGGAATGTTAGACAGGTCTTTGTGTATGTGAAATACTTGGCCATGTTAAAGCAGTTTCCTTCAGAAATCAGAATAGTATTAATTTTTCAGTTTGTTTGGTATATTTGTAAGACAAAGCGGAGAATTTGCTTTTTTTCTGTAGGAAAAGGCAAGATTTGTGCAAGAGAAAAGATCATTCTTACCACTATTGTACCATGCTTTAAATGTGGAAAACATAAGTTGAAGGGTATTGATTGTATGCTTTACGATGCGTAGTGGCTCAGTTCAAAATGGTCCTAGCTTTCAACGTTCGTTCAGGATAGTATTGATTAATGTAAAAATTGCTTTCACTTTGCCACGTTATACTGTGGTGTATCCTAGAGCTAAAATTTGGTAAAAAAAAAAAGTTATTTTTTTCAATATTTACTCCAGGGCTTCAGCAGGTGAAGAACAAATTCGTGTTTGTATGTGCATTCCTGTACCGTTCAGGATGACAGGATTCTACAGTTGAATATTTGTGGTGTTTCTGAAGGGCTTCCTATCTATAGCACTGTGGCTTTAAAAAAAGGAGGGGGTAAAAAAAAAAAAGACAATTGCATCAGAGAAGTTATCACAACCTAGAAGTTCTTCTCTAAACCTTGCTGTGTAGAAAATCACTGCTGAATTGTCCAAGGAAACCAACTAGAAATACTGGCAAGGAACTATAGTGTCCTGGAAAATCATGTGGATTTTTAATCTATACATTTCTTTTGGAAGACCACTTGTTGACAAATGTTTGATTTCTTTTTTAAATATCACATTATCCATTATATTAGTTTTTAATTTACTACTCTGTGGAGAGAGACTAGAATTACCAGTAATCATCTGTCACTTTAAAAACATGCGTGACGGGCATAGGCTGGATGCAGCTTTCAGCTTCATTTCAGGTAGTGACTGCTTGTGTTACTGCTGAAGAATATTAAGATTGTATTTATTATATGACTTGCAAGACACATTTGAGGAGCCTGTTCTGCCTCTTGTGGCGAAACATTTCCTAATATTGGGTATATTCTGAAAGTATTCTCAAATTTATGGCGATTTAAATTCCACTGGTTTGCCTTTAACTGAATTTTATCTTTCAGCAGGCCCAACAGAAGGTTTGGGAAAAATAATACAAAGATTTCCTCAGAAGGACTGGGAAGACACTCCTTTTCCACAGGGAATAGAGTTGGTAAGTTTGCATTATGTTTTATAATTTTTAGAATTTCTTTCACATACAATTGGAAGATACATCTGCCTTCATGCAATAATCTGTATTATCTAACACGACAGGGAACGGATAGAAATTACGTGAATAGAGGGGATAGCTAATAGCTTTAAGAATAATAATGTTGGCTAACAGAAGATAATTTATTCTGATCTGAACCACTAAGTAGATGTTCCTAGAATACAGAAAAAGTCTGCTGAAAATCTAGAAACAGTGTATTTAAAATAAATGTTTATTTGTGTCAATAAATTTATCATTGACTACATTTTTAGAAGCATCCTTCAGATGGCAGATGACTTTTCACTGTCATGTTCAAATAAATACAAATGTGTATTTGTATAGTGTAAATTTAAAAAAGAATTAAAAATAATATGGCAATAAACTGGCTTGATTAAAATGGTCAGTCTTTACCCACTATTCTGTCCTTGACAGATGGCATAATGGGTGCTTACAAAAACGGTACACTGAAGAAGGCTAGCGTACAGTGATCTATTTTAAATGCCCTCTCTGAGAATTCACTAAGTGCTGCTTCTTTCCCTTCCTTGGTGTCAAATTGTGAGATGCAATGAAAAGGTATATCTTACTCATCCGGATCAGGGATTCATTAAACATACGGCTCTAAAAATCCTGCAGAGAAATGAAATACTGTGGTCATACTCTGCAAATCAGGTTTCTGAGAAGTCAGAGTGAAATTCTTACTGCTGTCAACTTAGGAACTTCTGGGACAGGATGAGCTAGAGGAGGAGATGGCCTGTAGGAAATGTTGCAATAGGAGTCTTTGTACTGTGGAATAGAATCAGCTGCAGAGGACGAAGACAATGACTCTTCACTGAATTTATTACACAGATATAGCAAATGTAGCAAGCTTTTACCAGTATGATACCTTTCAACTAGTGCTCAGCTAACTTGCTGAGTCATAACATGCCATTGCCCATGTGTTGTCTTCCCTAGTGAAAGAGAGGGGAGGGGATCTTGGTGTTTACTGCTTGCTCTCTGGTGTAGCAGAGGTTTATGTTATTCACTGTGTGCTGGTGTACGCGACTGGTTGCTCGTTTTCTTCAACAGTGTGGTTTTCGTTTCTTCATAGTGAAGCATAAGCCTTATGTTTTGGGGGGATGTCATACGCTAATTACTGGTATAAGCATTATTTCTGATACACGTGATGGATAGTTACAGTGTTTGTGGTACACTTGCATAATACTAAATTTGGCAACATAGTGCTGTGCTGAAACAATGGAAGCTCCTGCTTTCTCTGAAGTGTTTGTACTACTGTTACAACATTATGCTGCTCTGCATAGCAATTGCTGTTTGCTCTAGCTGGTAATTCTCTACTTAATACATGCCTAGCCAGCATGTGCTCGATGACTGCTGACCGAGTCCAGATAAGTGGCTTTTTTATACAGTACACACAGTTGTAGTTCATTAGAAGAGAAATAAACTTTTGATGCCAAGGCTTAGGGGTGTTTTCTTTTTTTAACCACTCTATTGGGGTTGGACTAGGTGGTTTAATCTTGCCTTAAACAACTGCAAGAGTTTGAGTCCTACTAAGATTTATTTTGTCATATAAATATTCCTTACCTATTTCAAAGAAAGTAACGTCTGACCTTCAGTGATGTTTTGAAACAAAGGAGCACAGCCTCTCTTAAAGCAGTGAAGCTTAAGTAATGTATCTGTATCCAAATGTTATTTCCCATTCAAGTTTAACTGTAGGATGTTAGCACCACAAGAAATACCTTTCTAAAGGAAGATTTTTTTTTTCCTTGATTGAACAAAACATTATTTTTGTATCAGTTCTCAAATGACTCATCAGGCAAAGCCATTAAGACTTTAAACTTGCAAGTAAAATGAAATCTGGCGACTTAAAAGTTAAGGACATCTATTCAGGCAGTCAGCAAAATTAATCAAATTTTGATTTG
>WAAD01030852.1:1175-27669 GCA_013389945.1 Fregata magnificens
GACTAAAACTGATGGAGAAATTGCATTTGTATAGCTACCGCATGCAATGTAAAACAACTTCCTCCTTATTTTTGTAGGGGTGCAAGAAGTTTGTTTCAGTTCCATGCTCTGTCTTGGATTTGCTTTGTGGCTTTGGATAAATCACGTAATTTGTCCGCTTCTTTATTTTCTTCTGTAAAATAGGAGGCCTGTAGCAGGGTATCAGGAGAAATATATAGACTATTCTCAACTGCTGTAATGCTGTAATCATTGGGGTGAAATGCAAGCATGCTGCCTTTGATATCAGTCTTCTAGTAGTATCTCAAATGATAACCAGTAATGAAATTCCAAATATTTACAATATTCCAAATACAACCCCCGTTGTATATGCTTGCTAGGAACAATGTTAAGACTGTTGTTCTTACTCACCTTCCATTTGCCTTTTCTTCCCTGTTCATCCGGTGCTTCAGAAATTAATTTTGGTCCTAGGCTGGTACCACTCAAGACAACCCTTCTTAAGCTAGCTTGTAAGAAAACTAATGAAAGGTCATTTACAATTTGGTTGGAACAAATCAATCTGAAGCAAACTGGATCTGAATGAGAATATGGAATTCAAACTACCTATGGCACTAATTGCTGATGTCGTTTGAGGATGAGCATCTGTTCTCGTGTTGCTGGACTTTTCTGCCAATTTCAGCACTGACACGAGAGATTGGGAAATTGGACCGAAGTCCACTGACAATTTTAGGCTTGCATATGCATGTCTGCAGAGATGTCTTCTCTCCAGCAGGTTGAATTGTGAATTTGCAATCAATATGTCATTATGATAGAAACCATGGATGTAGTTGCCAAATAATTTTTACAGTCTTAAAAATCACCCCATAGAAAGAAAAGGGGGGCATAGAGAGACTTTAACTCTCATATGTAAACAACAGGAGTTCGAGATAGCATGAATCAGGAAGAATATAGTGCATTCTTTGAACTACAGTTTGTATGAGGGAAATGCTATACTTGATTGTAAAATAAAATCAGAAGAAAAGAGAGGTTTATCTGTTCTCTCAAGGGTAAAGTGTCATTGAATCTCATCGGAAGTTGATAAACAGACCAGGGCACGAAGTCTGGGCTTGCTTTGTTTCTTGATTGCATGGCGTCCTTTGAGAGCTATGCAGTACTCATTTGTAAGTTATGTCTTCAAGACTCCAAGATAAGCATGGTTTGAACTTCCTTCTTGTCTTCAGGTAATTCTTTTCTCTCCCAGGGTAATATTAGAAGTCAGGATGAATGGTCTGTCTTGCATACACTTGTCATTGTTCATTCATGTGAGTTTCCTTTAGCACTTTATTTTGGGGGTAGAAAAACTCTTAATGTCCGTATTTGTCAAGTGTATTTCGAAAAACGCTTTTGTTGAGCAGAGCTGGGAGTCAAACTCTGTCAGAAATACAAGAGATTCTTTAAGTGGGACTTGAGATGCCCTCTGAGGTGTTCATCATGTTGCATTGTCTCTCTGAATTTGGGTAGGAATATCTTTGCTGTTTGAAAATATCTTGATGATGTTATTGCTGTCCGTCTGTGCGATCTCTTCAGATCTTCTGCTGTTTCTATCAGTTTTTCCACGGGTTCCTGCAGTGACCCAGTGAGGCTGAGATTATTGGCAAAGCACAGATGAATACTTTGTGCAGTGGTGAACACAGCTTTCTATAACCTTCCATCAGTAGCCATCTATTTTAT
Source organism: Fregata magnificens (assembly GCA_013389945.1). Classification (NCBI taxonomy): domain Eukaryota; kingdom Metazoa; phylum Chordata; class Aves; order Suliformes; family Fregatidae; genus Fregata; species Fregata magnificens. The sequence goes on from WAAD01030852.1 coordinate 2,883, forward strand.
TTTTTTAGATAAGTTGAGTGTTATGTAGGCCATCAAGTCCCTATGAACTCTCCTCATCATTTCTATGGAGTGATTTTTGTGTTGGCCCATTGCAGCGTTTTCATTAACTTTTACAAGCTGCAGCATTTCAAAGAGTAGCTTAAGCTGCCCCACCGCCAAAGGAAAGAATTTGTAAGCTTTGCCATAGGGGACTATGGTTTGATGGGAGAAAATGGGATAATCGTTTCCCTCCCTCTCCCCCAATGGGCATACCGTAATTTTTTTGCTACAAATGCTTGACATCTGAGGCACAGATTCCTGTTGTTGTTTTGTGCAGTATGAGTGCTTAACAGGCACAGTATGTGTATGTATATAACTGTTCTTCAGCAAAATACTTCTGTGTATTGCACACCTGTTCTTGTAAATTGAAAGGAAACAATCAAAACAGTAAAGTATGTGAGAATGTCATCTAGAGAAATGCTCTCTTTGTTTCCACCCTGATGAACATGCATTTTAACAGAACAATTCTGGCACCCGTGCCATTCAGCGATTGCTTATCTTTGTTCCTTTTTTCCTTTTTTATTTTCCTCTCCTCACAGGCCTGTTAAAATGGCCCTTGGTGTACTTGCTGGAGAAGGTTTTTCCTGTATTGAAGGTTGTTTAGGCCTGTAAGGACAAAAGGGATATAGAGCTTTACCACACTGTGATGAACACTTCAAGAATAATCCAAAAGGTCGGAAAGACTTGATTGTGATGAAGTGAAAATCTTCTTCTGAAGATTTTAGTGTAGCGACTTGCCATACCTTTCTGAAAACGTGCTCACTTTAATTCTGTGGTGGTTTGTGAGACAGGGAAAAAAAGGGTTAGAGCAGAAGAAGCATTGCATCCTAGCAAACTAGGACTAGGGGTAGCACAAAAGACAAGTGTTTGATGACCAAAGACAAGTGTTTAAGAAGAATCTGTTTCTTAAAGGGACAGAATTGCTTTCATTTTATCCTGTGGTTATCAGAAGNAGTCTAATGAACTGTATGAACATTGCAATGGGTGCTGACCCCTACAGCTGATTCATATCTAATGTGCTGCTACTGTGGTCTCAAAACTCTGCAGTTGTCTTTACAATGCTTAAATGCCTATCCTAGATGCATCCCTTCTGAAAGTACAAATAAGATGTTGATACAATACCAAATAACTTCTTCCTGAAGTGAAATTGCCCTTTTTAGTTAAATATTTGATACCAATGAAGTGTGTATCCACACTATAAAATGTTTTTCTATGCTACTGTTTCTGTTTCAGAACATAAAATAACAGCATTATGCTATTTATATTTTTCCATGAAGAAAAGAGGTATTTATATGAGAAAGTAGCGTATAAAAAAAGGTACTGGAAGCAGGTAGTTTGACTCCCCTCCCCCCCCTCCCCTTGAAAATATATACCGATATGTAATGTAGATTATATAAATTAATTCATTATGAAAAAGCTGCAAAGATACTTAGGAAGAGAGGGGTTTTTTTAATGCTGAAAAGCCAACAATATGTTTATAGTGTTTGCATATAGGAAAGGAAGAAAAAATACTGAGCCTAATACTGAAAACCTAGTATTTGGGCTGAATAAAACAAGAAGAAATGACAAAAGATTGTGTGACAGATTTAAAGAACTTAAACTAGCATGCCCACGAAAAGGAATGGAGACAAATGTATCCTGTGTCTGGATATAATTGCTCCTGTTCATATTTATGTCTATATCACTTCTTGGGAATTTACAGTGCTTTCCTACTACAGATGATTGGGGCAACTGCTGAAAATGATATTCCAGCTCCTCCTCCTCCTGTGCAGGCTCTAGCACTTGTGCTAGCTCATGATCAGCTAAATTAAAAACTGATTTGGCTGCAAGCAAAGTGTGTTCCCTGTTAACTTTTCAGTTGGGTCATCTGCACAGATGTAGGAGCACAAATGAAAGCTTGAGGAGACTTGGTGTGGCAGGTTGTGCACTCCAGTCGTGATGCTGCATTGTAAGGGTTTTGGAGTATGTGATTTTGAGGATCCTGAGGGATTTCTGCTGCCAAAACAAGATAATACAACTTCCTTTTCAATACCCCTTTTGTTTCTGCCTCTTTGCTTACAGTTGTTGCTATTTGACCTCAAGATGGGCTGATTTAAGCCACAAATCTTGAAAAAACTTGTTCAGAAAAGAAAAAAAAGACTAGTTTTTCTCCTAGGCTGGTGGGTTGAATCTGCTTACTGTAAAACCAGGTAGGTCCCAGTGCAGCCCTGATGGACGTCTCGGGCTTGTCTCTTCCCACACTAGCAAACTAGTAGATTGTCTCAGTCATCTTATCTTAGCCCTTTAAAGTGGTTCTCTGGCTGTGCCAAATTCAAAGCCTAAAGAGCTTTAGCTGTGTAATGTAGGTTTTCCTTTACTACTTCTGGTGTATTTTTGCTTTTTATTAATGTGAGTTGAATATGGTAAAATGCTAGCTGTCCCCTAAAATACTTCACGTGTTACTACCTGTATGCATTTCAATGAATGTGCTTTGGAAAAGACACTAGAAAATCTGAAGAGAAGCAGCGCTATACTAGTATCAAGTCTGTTACAAGTTTCTATTACAACAGAAATTTAAGCCACTATGTTTCCATCTACTATGTGATATTAGAGTTGTAAAGGTTTATGATGAATGAAGAGACAATTAATTTATTTGCAGACATGGTGTGCCACTCTTGCTCTGTCCTGCACCTAGGTATACATGCCGTCCCTATGTGACCGAGTCTTTGTGGCTTTAACCAGAACTGAGCCTGAGCAAAGCCACTGTTAATCAAAAATTATGCAAATAAATTTGCTAAGTAATGCAAATGTTAAGCACACCCACCAATAAAAAAAAGTCATAGACAACAACTTCATATTTTTGAAGGTTGAATAGGTGGGTACTTTGCTATAGCTGAAATTATGATTTCTTTTGTGTGAATGTGTGCTGGTGGGAATCAGTCTGAATGAAACAAAGTACGAGTCTAAAGTATTGTTTTTCTGCCTTCAGACACCTTTCAAGAAAATAATTTAATTTCACACGATATTTTATTTAGCAGTAACTTATTTTCTTTTCCTTGAGCCATTTGTTTATTGCTTATTAAAAGGCAGTCTATTTAAAAACTTGAAATGCACTCCATCAGTAAAGCTTTCTCCCATAACTCTCTGCCAGCATCATTAAGCTCCATTGAAATCATTCTAGTTAGAATAAGTCTTCAGAACAACTGAAAATGGATGCAGAAGAGATTTTGATTAGTGCATGATGTAGTGTGTGAATGTGTCTGTAAACCATTCTATTCTATTCTGTTTGAAAAGCATGCTTTTGGTTGTGGTTGATGTCCTCTCGTAGGTTCATGTATAGCTGTTGGGAAAATGCTTGTGCTGTTAAACAAAAGCCTACATCAGAACTTTTCCTTGAAGGATAATAAATTATATCCACAAGCACAAGGCAAATTGCCTGCTAGATTACCTTGTATCTGTGCTAATCCCTGATGATGTAGACAGTAAGAGCCCACTGATTGTCCCTGGGCTGATTGCCGCTGAGTAAGAAATTGCTGTGCTACTGCTTCTGTTGACTTTTGCTTGGTCCTCCCTCCCAAACACACACGAGCTTCTTTTACCAAGCTTTGAGGCAGCTAGAGCTAAAATTGGTGCATTAGGAGCCTGCTATGGGAAACAGCGAAAATGGTGCAGAATTTGTCCCTCAAGTGGTGGACTAGGATATTCCCCCCGTGTCCTGCATAGGTTCCCCTCTTCTCAGTTTCAAACGAGTACAAAATATAGAGAAACTGAGTAAGGCACTCTTATTCAGTTGTGCAGGGAAGAAATGTAAGGGAGGAATAGCATAAGGACTGAAGAAGGTACAGAAATGTGCTGAAGTTCTGGAAACTTCACCCTTTCCTCTAGTTTAGTCTTATATGTACAGAAGGGAAGGGAGAGGAGCAGATGGGTGTTTGGGGAGTGAAGGAAAGAAGAGCAGTAAAGAGTGCAGACAGACACCAAGATACCTGCTTGTGTATGCACAAGGTTTTGAAAGAAGGCTCCTAAGTTCAACTCTTGCTGTTGTGGTATCAGGCCAGCCAGTTCCAAATTGTGCTCAGTCCAAGTCCAGTATAGAAATAGCTTAAGTGCCCAGCTCTCTGAAGAGCTGCTTTGGAAAAATGGTTTTAATATCTGCATCACACAGTTTTCTAGAAGCTCATGAGCTCAGACTTCTAGTGTCCTATACTGTTTTCATGCCACGCATATTTTGCTGAAGTACTACCTGATGGGATTTAGAAGCAACTGGAATCTGTCACATGCTGCATCTCTCCCCACATTGTGGTTTGCAGCAACTGGAGGGGTTTAGAGCAAGGTTAATACCAGTTTAGTCTTTATGTAAGTTTCATTATGTTGAAAAAACAGTAATTTTTCTAGTCAGAAAACAGATTTTGAGATATATAGATATATATATATATATATAAAATTTACATCTCCCTGTTTTTTGAAGGGGGCTGTGCTGGCAGAATGGGTTTCCATCACTTCCACCAACCATCAGAATGGTAGAACCAAGTTAATCAGTGCTTAGTATACTTCAGAGCAAGACATCAAAACACCACAGACAGGAATCTGTGAAACCAAAGTTGAACCAGGCTGTTGTATGTTATTGTGGATACTGGCAAACAGGATATACAATTTTGAGCTAGGACCATCTAGTTCATAATTTTTTTTAAAAGCTATTTTTATTAGATGTCTTCCCCAGCAGTTGTTCTTGGCCTGAAACTGCTTTTCTGCCAAGTTAGTTCTCCCTTTTGTGTGCTGTGAACACTTAATGCTTTGTTCCTTCCATTCTCTTACGAATTTATAGGCTGTTTTCCTGAATAACTTTTTTCCTTTTTTATAATTCAAAAGGATATGCTTTAAGCCTTACAATTTTATAGCACTGGGGGGCTTACCTGTACGAGCATTTGAAGTTGTGCAGTGGGAATTGCATATTGGTTCAGTAATGTGAAATAATTTAGAGAAACTGATTCTAATCTAAACACCAGTGGGACTGCTGCTTATTGTGCTGTGCTTCCAGCCATCTCATGAGTCTCGTAAGTGCATGCCAAGGTGTGGGAAGAATTGTTGGATGTTCTTTTGTTTTGCTCAAATAGGCCAAACTTGATCTGGGGAAAACAAGCCTGTTGTCAGGCTCTGAAAAAGAGCAAGATGGCATCAGAAGAGTATTTGATTTTCAGATTTAGCTGCTGGATACTCCTATTAAGCCTCGTTAGACTGTTTGATCTATAGGAGTTTGCCCAGTTAGTTTGGTGTGGTGCATGCCTGCCTACCTTCTCAGTCTGCATGCAGCTGCTTTTTTTTTTTTTTTTTTTTTTTTTTTTTTTTTTTTTTTTTTTTAATAGGGATAATTTTACTTTTAAAGTATCCTTGATGCCTTTACACATTTTTAAAGCTTTTTAGCAGAACAGTTAAAGTTTTTAAGATTTGTGTCGCAAGAGCAACCTTGTCTGTGTAACCTCTGCTTCCTTGAATAGCTTCCTTTCGTTTCAAGTAGTTCATAGTAAGCAGTTGTCATCTACTTGAGCTTGTTCCTAAGCAGTTGTAAAATATATCCAATCCCCATTTCCCTATATGAATTCTGCATAGCTTAGCTGTTCCCACTGGCTTAAGATATTATTCCAGTATGCCAGTGACTCCTCCAGCAAACTAATGAAAGCATATAGAATAAATAACAAAGAATTGCTGATTAACCAGAACACCGATAAAGACCAAAGATGTCTGTGTAATGGAGAACACTTAATATTTTGGTAGGTCAGACGAGTACCAGGTTCCAGTGGTCACCTCCATAAAACAGAAGATGGGGACTGGGAATGGAGTGATGATGAAATGGATGAGAAGAGCGAGGAAGGCAAAGCTGCTGTTTCTCAGGAAAAGGTAACTTTTGTTTGTGCCAAGACATTTACACTCTGCAAGATATTCTGTTTTAATGTTAATTGTTAGTATTTCTGGATCTTTAATGCATAAAGCTGCATAGCTCATATCTCACTGCATTTGTTTTCCAGTCACGAAGAGTGAAAGAAGAGGAGAACACAGAGGTAAAAATGTCTTTATAAATTTTTTTTTTTCTTCCAAGTGTTTGAGTGAAGGGATTTCTTTTTCATTTCTGTTGTTAAAAATGTGAATTGAGGTGGGAGTGTTGTTCTGCAGCCTTGTATGGAAAGTACTTGTGAGGGTAGAGCTGTATGCAGTTGGGCCTGTAACAATTAACTTGAGCACACACTGGATAAAATGGATAGGAGGAACAACCCCATGCACCAGTACAGGTTGGGCGTTGACCTGCTGGTAAGTAGCTCTGCTGAGAAGGGCCTGGGAGTGCTGGTGGACAGCAGGCTGATCATGAGCCAGCACTGTGCCCTTGTGGCCAAGAAGGCCAATGGGATCCTGGGGTGCATCAAAAGGAGTGTGGCCAGCAGGTCAAGGGAAGTTATCCTCCCCCTCTACTCGGCCCTGGTGAGGCCACATCTGGAGTGCTATGTCCAGTTCTGGGCTCCCCAGTTCAAGAAAGACAGGGAACTACTTGGAGCAAGTCCAGCGGAGAGCCACAAAGATGATCAGGGGACTCGAGCACCTCTCTTATGAGGAAAGGCTGAGAGACCTGGGTTTGTTTAGCCTAGAGAAGAGAAGACTGAGGGGGATCTTGTCAATGCTTACAAATATCTGAAGGGTGGGTGTCAAGTGGATGGGGCCAGACTCTTCTCAGTGGTGCCCAATGACAGGACAAGGGGCAATGGGCACAAATTGGAACACAGGATGTTCCACCTGAATATGAGGGAAAACTTCTTTACTGTGATGGTGACAGCATTGGAACAGGCTGCCCAGAGAGGTTGTTGAGTCTCCTTCTCTGGAAACATTCAAAACCCGCCTGGACGCAGTCCCGTGCACCCTGCTCTAGGTGAACCTGCTCAAGCAGGGGGGTTGGCCGAGATGATCTCCAGAGGTCCCTTCCAACCCCTACCATTCTGTGATTCTGTGAAATTTAAAGTCATGTTATGTTCGTGCGTGGGAGAATTGGTTAAGGTAGGTAATTTGGCTGGTTTTAATGAATCTTCATAAGTGGATCGCACCAATTACTGTCTTTTTGTCAGAGTAATGATGGCTGTTTCGGAGTAACCAGAAGATCTCCAAATAACTTTTTATTCTTATGATTTGTATCACAACATATAGCCTGTAATTAAAATGCTTCATCCCATATACAGTAAAATAGTTCAGTACTATGGCATAGTAGATTAATTCAGAGGAATAAAATACCATATTGAGTTTCATGGCCCTGTGCTGAGAGTGTGGGAAGCATCGCTGCTATAAATAATTGCTTAATAGGATTACTGGCTTAGAGCCAAAGTGCTCTTTTAAAAATGTCTGTTCTTTGGGTGGGTGGCACTTGCCACTTCATCTGCAATTTTAGATTCTCTGATTTTCACTGGTGTCATAGAAATCTTCTAAAAGACTAACAGCTTCCTGCCAGGTTTGGTCCTATTAGCTCCTGTGATGACCCCAGCCTTTCTGTTGCAGAGCTAGTTTACTTAGCACTTCAGCATCTGTGATGTCTTACGTAATCTGAGTATTAAAAAAAAAAAAAAAAGACTTTCACCAGACAGTCTTTTTATGTCTTAGAAATTGAGAGTTCTGCAATTTGTGACTCAGTTTATACAGGTAACTCTTTTTTTATAAGTTGTTTAGTTTATGAAGGAGAGAAAGCCTCTGCTTGAAGTCTTTTGTTGATTTTTGTTTTCCTAACTGCTCCAGAAGATGACTTGGAACTGAGACTAGTGCAGCTTGTCACTGTTGGTGTGTACCTGTTGGTCTTTGGGCTGCACATTCCTATACACTGAAATAACAGGTCTGTTGAAGATGCAGAAATAATAGTAGTATTTTATATGAATGGAAGGAACTTAATGAAAAAAATTTACTCCCCTTTTAGTGATCAAATAATTTTCCAAATATTCATTAACTTTTGTTTAAAATACACAGATAATAACATATAGATCTTGTGTAACACTTTTTTTTTAATTTTTGAAGTAGCTCTAATGTGGAAAACTGTTGGAAAACAATCAAATGAGATTTGTGATGCAAGTCTTTATTTTGGGAGGACTTGACTGTAACCTTTGAACAGGCTTCTGTGACTGGTGACAATATGCCAAGTTGGGTATGAAATCATAGTAGGGTACCCTGAGGTACTATGTAGGTAGGATGCACTTTTGCTTGAGACTTCATATAGATGTTAGTTGAGGGCTGGGCCGAGTATCATCGTGTGAGGGAGGAGTGATAGTGTGAAAGATACCCATATTCCTGATTTTTCTCTGTGAAAGACATTCTCCGAGCTGTGATGCCCACCTTGATGTGCTACTAGTTCTTTGCAGATGGGTAGATGCAAGACTTCCTTAACAACCAAAACTGTTACACAAAAATAATGTGAGCAGTAGCTTGATATTCTCACTGTGTGCATATTATTTAATAGGTTATTGGAGCTTTGATGCAAGGTGGATTAAAAGCTCTTACACTCAGTGCTTTAATGCAGGCCTTATCGTTTATATCTCTGTAATTGAAATATAGCAGTTTTACTGGTATCGGCTATATTTTAGACTGTGTTACTAGAAGTGTTTAAAAGGTTTTTGAGAGTTAGAGTATGTGTAAAAATATTCTGTGCTAACTTCAAACTGTTAGCATGGCAAGTATTTCGGGATTTTTTTTTTTTTTTCCTTTGGCATCCCTTACAAGACTTTTTGCTTTTTTCTTTAATAGTCTCAGCCTGCTGTTAGTGATGAATATAGTGAAGTTCCATGTGCAGTGAATCTTGTCTTAAGATTAAGGTAAGAGATTCTTCTATTTATTTTAGCATTCCTTTTTAGTTGGCTGTATTATTCTTGATCTCCCTCATTACTTTCATAATATTAACATAAAATAAGTGTTAACCTCTTTAATCTCCCAGTATGACCAGTATGAATAGTGTTTCTGTGACTAATTGCTGTCTTTTAATTGCTTACTGAAATAGCATAAAATGAAAAGCAGAATATGAGTGTGGCTTCAGGCTAAGTGTACCCTTCATTAAGTATTTTCTTTCTCTTTTTCCTTGCAATGCAGGATCACAGTGAGAGATTTTTAATGAGTTTCTTTCACACTTCAGCAGTCAGCTTCTGACAGAAATAAACCATAGCTGTATTACAAGTTGCCTACTCAAAACATTTTTCACTGGCAAGTTTGATCCAGCCACTGTGGAGAAGTGGCAGATATTTTAGAAAATGGATACAAATATGTTGTCTAACTTAAATTTATGCATAGTTAAAATGAGTCGGATTACCTTTAATTAAAATCAGTTTATAACCAAGATTTGAATTGTTTAATTATGCAGTCTAGTTCTTGGATAAAAGTGTTTTTTCATAAGAAGCTTTGATAACTTTTTATGTATTTACAGCCATTTTCCTTAAATAGCTAACTTAGTTAAAAAACTTAGTGCCACTCACTTTAAAAGTTGTTTACATCCAGTGTGTATTGACAGGATATCTATGAGAGGTTGTAAACTCTTAACTATTGCTATGGGGAAAAGTTAAACGTTACGGGTTTTTTATGCTAACAAAAAGATTAAAAAGTCAAGTAGAGAAGTAATTACAAAATTACAACCAGTATGTTAGAAACAAATAGCAGATTTATGCATAACAAGTAGCTTTAGAATGGTAACATAGAAAACTGTTAGTAATCTACACAGAATGACTGCCAAGTTCCAAAATGTATTATCTTCCCTTTTCTTTGACTCCTTTTCTAGCGACAGCTGCAAAAAATTGCATGGTGGCCAAAGGTTGTTTACTGAAGGGAGGAGTAATAAATTTTATTGTGGGGAGAGAAAAGACTTAGAGATTATTTGGAATCGGTTTGGTTGTCCAATTTACATAACTGCCCAGTTATGCTATCAATATTCTTTTTCATCTCTCTGCTGACAGACAGGTAGATGAAACCATTTACAAAACAGGCCAATTTATACTGTTATGTGGATGTACTAGTGAGGTGCTTTGGGTATTTTTAAATCACGATGAAACCTATAGAGTGACTAGCTTCTACCCAGTTATTTGCAGTGTTGGCATATCCACAGGGCAAACATTTTAGTCCTGCAAGTGCAGTGAAATGTCAGGGATTATGCTTTCAGTTTTCTGCAGCTCTTAAGCCAGAAGTGAAGGAAGATTGATCCTAGGAGACTTGAGTTTCCAAACTCTTACTTGCATGGCTTCAAGTTGCGTTTATGGCTTCAAGTTGCGTCAGGGGAGGTTTAGATTGGACATTAGGAAGAATTTCTTTACTGAAAGAGTGGTTAGGCATTGGAACAGGCTGCCCAGAGAGGTGGTGGAGTCGTCTACCCTGGAGGCGTTCAAAAAAGGTGTAGACGTGGCACTCCAGGGTCTAGTTTAGGAGTCATGGTGGTGTTAGTTGATGGTTGGACTTGATGATCTTAGAGGTCTTTTCCAACCCAATGATTCTATGATTCTATGATTCTATGATGAACTTTTGTTCTTGTTAAGGATCCTCTTAATTCATGGGTGAAAAAATTCTCTTCACCTACCCTCCCTAAAAGCAGGTCCGTAGTAACTAGATTAATGTATTACAATTATGAAGGTTTAGATGGTTATTGGTAGAGAGGGAAGAAACCAGATTTTCAATTTTAGGAACCAGAAAGTTTCCTTTAAACAAAACAAAATAGTCCTGAACATCAGATACCGCCAACAGTGTTCCCAGGCCCCAGAGTGTGTCTTGGAAAAAAACCAAAAATCTGATGCAGAATTTTACAGAGCAAATTTTGTTAATTTAAGCTGACCTACTTTCGAGGGAAGAATGCTCTGTGGTGCAAACTCCTGGCCCCATGTGAGCTCTGGCTGTGTCCTGCCTCAGTGGTAAGAGGTGAGCTGAGTTATGCATCTTTGCACTGTGTGTCTGTGTTTCCTTCTGATGGAAACCTGAGCATGTGAGTAGGGTCAGAGCTAGCACATAATCAATGTGTGTGGATGGTTGCGGGGAGTATAGGATTGCGGGTATACCAAGCAGCAGTCTTCTCCTTTAGTTGGGACTTTGCAAAGTGCATATCTGAGAACGAGGGCTACAAGCTCCCTATACCTCTGCACAGTGGTGTAGGTTCAGAGTTCGTACTTAAGATTTTCTTTATATTTGCTAGTTTAAAGGCAAGAGTTATTTTGTTTAGAGAACATTCACAGAAATTCAGGGCAGCCGCTGGCTGGCTGCTATATATGTTGTGTTTAGCAACGTGCCTCTGATGGTGTTTGAATAGTTGTGCTTCCTCTTCACTGTTGACCCCAGGAGGGGAACAGCTGAGGCTGCTGTGAGCGTGGCAGGGCTGTGCAGTCTGCTGAATACTTGTCAAGAATTACATTTAAATGTCTTGTTCTTTAGTAAATTAACAGAAACCTTATTTGGGGAAAGGAGCTGATGATTATTTGTTAACTTTTAACAAAATAGTTATGTTTCTTCCATTATCGGATTGCCTGTGGGAAGTTATCTCAGCTCATTTGCCTGTCAGTGTCAAGTATCTGTCAGTATATTCTGTTAAAAGGTTTTCATCTTTGACCATACTGTAGGTACATTAATAGTGACCCTGGCCTGGCAGTGAGTGGTTGCACCCGAGAGTAGAGGACTCCTGGGTTCTGCATTTTTGGGTCTACGTCTAGTTGCAGTGAGCAAACTCAGAAAAGCCAGCTCTGGAGAAACAGCAACTGTGGTAACAGTGTAGCGGCGCTTTATGGGCGTAGGATTAGGAGTCTTCTTCCCCAGCCCCGAAGAGTCTCAATACTTGGACCGTACCACTCTGCTAAACAAAGGCCAGAGTAGGTCTGAGGCTGGCATTCCAGTGAAGTATTGACAAGCTTGTACCACACCAGGTAGTGTAAGTGACAAGCTACAGAGATGCTGTTTTGGGAAGACAGTAGTGTTCAGAGTATTAAAGTGTTAGTGCTTGAACTATTGCTGTAATCTGTTTTGCACTAATTCAACTGTTTTTTTGGTTTTCTTAGGGGAAGGGCAGTTGTATGGGGTTCCTTCATAAAAGTCTGAAAAATAAATCCCCTGTATCATAGGAAGTAAACCTGGAGGTCCTCAGTCACTCACAGTCAGTCCTAGGTTACAGAGGAAGCCTCCCTCAGCATTCCAGCCCTATGCAGCTGTCCTTATGCTGGGATCATTGCAGGGTGAATGAGCTTACATTTAGGGCAGCTGTATATGGAGAAAGATGCTCTGGCCCCTAACTGCTCTCTTTTGTTGTAATGAACTTACTGAGTAAACATTTTTTGAGCATCTGGAAGTAAAAATACTGCTAGCTTTGGCATTTGTAATGAATAAAAGCAGTGTAGGTGACTTGCTTTGTGTCACGCAGCATTCCCTTGGGATTGTAAGGTAGTAAACAGCTAATATCCTCACAGGGATTTCTGCATTTAGCCACCTCCACTGCAGATTTTAAACTGTTCTGTTGATGTCTTTTGGTGAATTGATCATTAAGTCATATAGCTGATAGAGACTTGAGCACATCAGAGGATTTTTATGGGATTTGTTAAAATGAACCATAAATTGTGAACCATATTATTATGGAGCAAGTTATCTACAGTATGAGGATGGAAACAATTTCCTGTGATGTTTCATCTACTACTATTATATAGCCTTTAAAGTATGGCTTGATATTCAGACAAACATTGTGAACATTAGATGCCAGACTTGAAGACTCAAAGCTCAGTATATAATCCAAAATGTTGGAAGCTTTTTCTTTTAAAATAGTTCACTTAAGGCAATCAAATTATATAAACTGCAGTAGCTTGATGAGTTCAGAACACACTGGTTTTAGATGCTGAGAATTACTGTTTTTTAAAAAAAAAAAAGTTCATTACTGATGTGGGTAAAAATGTAAATACTAGCAAAATACTGGAGGAATGAATTGACTGGTGGGGAGGATGAGAGGGGAAGGGAAGTAAACACATCAAGAGAAGGCTCAGGAAGGTCTCATCTCTTCACTGCTTTCTGTTTGCTTCCCCAGAGAGGGGCCATGGGGTAAGGGGAAGCAAAAGGTGATCATCTCAGATGGGAAGGAGCCCTTCATGTGTGGTGGCGGCTGGCTGGGGTAGGACCTGAGGAGAGAAGGCATTTCCCCAGAGTCCTCAGGCAAGAAGGGATGGTGGAGAGAAAACTGATGGCACTTGTGGTACTGCTGAGTCTTTGACTGGGGAACTACCTTGGTTGCAGAGAGTTTGTCATGGAAGTTGATGCAAACGTTTAAAGCCTGATGGGCAGAAACAACTTAATATGAGGCTTGGGAGTGTGGGCCAAAAGGTTTGAAGAGTAGTGCCTGGAGATTTGGGACAGGGCAAAGCCTAGGGAGACGGGCAACTTTCAGCAGGAGCGAGGGAGGGCGGGGGGAAATAGTAAGTGCTCCTCTGACTTGTTTTTTTTCCTCTTTTACAATGTAGCCTATGCTACACCAAAACCCATCAAATTTTAGATTATAGTTTTGCATTTTTTTCCTAGTAGTATGTTCCAAAAAAGGTTAATAGTACCCATAAAAATTAAAAATTACCTTCCCAAAGGAGGAATTCTGGCAGAAGGATCAATGCGTTTCAGTAATTCTTTTACTGGGTGGTCAGGTTCTGTTATTTTTCCCAAGCAGAGCAGGGTTGGACTCATTCAGTAATTGAGTAGGGAATGCCAAATTAACACCAGCCTCTGTTTAGTGCAAATGCCTTGTTGTGGATGAGAAGCACAACTCACATTCTGAAATAATCTTTAAAGAATCCCATGGCACTCTTTATACAAGTGCTGGTATTTAACTTTATTAGTCTGGACAGTTTCCAACTTGAGTATCTGATTTTTCTGTCCTTAACTTGTATTTAATACCTCTTTGTTTTAGTAGTTTTCTCAGTGGGACTAACTTGCAAAAATATTCTCTACTGTCAGAATTGCTCCTTCAGTTGGAAATGGCATTTCCAATTTATTTTATATCTTTTGCCTTGTTGTGTCTTGGAGTATGTTGCCCCAGAAGTGAAATTAACAGCAGTGTGTTTTAGGTAATTCCATGCAAAGCTTTTGAAAGGCTCTAGTATTAAATACTTAATACAGACCATTAGTATTTTAAAGCTCAAGTTTAATTAAGAGACTGTGCTTGAATTTTGCAATGAACTGAAAATACTGGTTCCCAGTTGTTGCTTGATCTGTTGCCATGGCATGTAACTATGACCCAGACGGTCTGAGCAATCGTTATGTTGAAATGCTGATGCTTCTGTATCCTCAGCCTCACAGAGGAAGAGGAATTTGAGAGTGGGGAGGAATGAAATCTGTAATCCAAATTTTCTCCTCTGAGGCTGTGCACACCGTGTGTCTTGGCAGCGGACCCTGGCAGGAACTCTGCAAAGAGAGGTTTAAGGCAATTGTCTGTGATTTAGTTCTCCGACGGGACTGTTCATACCACCAGGGAAGGGGGATGGGGAGGAATTATCACCCTTGATTTGAAATTTCCAGTCTAGCCACCAAGTTGTTACAGATTTAGGAAGGTCACTGTCAGAGGGTTTGACTATTTAGATTAATAACAGAGACATTTCATGTTAAATTAGGAGACTTGTTAATGGTTAATAGTTAAGAATTGCAAATTATCTGAAGCAATCTAAGATGGTTAAATTAGCTCCTGTGACAGGAAGATAATTTACTGACAGTAATTTGGAATGTCCCAGGACCTAATTTAATACAGTTCCTGCGCACTAGATGAATTAAGCCTGTGGAAGAACAAAAGGGGCAAACGGAAAATTTTTACTTGATGCACTGGCAAATGGGATACTTCTGTTATATTACTGCATATCTTGTTGAAAATAGTGTATAGAGAAAATGCAAAGGCAGAATTGTATTTAATGGCACTCTGTGTTATTTACAGATAAACATTTGTGCGTGTCTGTATTTCTTATAAAAACATTTCTTCAGCTAATATAGCTGATTTATCACACTTTGAAACTGTGTGTCGTTTGATCCTTCTGAGGAATATATCTTCTGGGGAGCTGGACAGGCAGATACAATTCAGAATGACAAGTCCAAGGAGTAGCTAGTAGTAGGCAGTTGCCTATGCTGCACTACAGCAGGAGAGTTGTTAGGACTTAAGTGAAACGTGATTTCCTCTGCGTGCCAGAACATAGACGATGAGATATCACTCACTAGTCTGAGCTGAAGCTCAAGTGCTAATCTTCCTGTTTTCATGTAGCCCTGTTTTTTTGACCTCTTTCTTACAAATTCATTACATGTAAAGTTACAGAAAAAACGTGTTTGGCTGGAGGTACCTAGTAAAGCTACTCTTATGTTGTTAATATTTAAGTTTGAGGCTTAGATTCTTAGGAGAAAAACCCCTATAAACAAGCAAACCCTAAAATCTGTTCTTGCTAGAGGCAGCATGAGCTTGATAATTGGCTCAGTATCATAACACAGAGTTCTCAATTCTCTTTCATTTTTTTTCCCTTCTAGTTTTTTTGATATCTTAAAAAACTTTTATCATTCCAGTCTCTTTTGTAAGAAGTGGGGCTGATGTGTATCCTTTACCAAGGGTGGGTATTTCTCATCATTTTTTGCTATTTAGAATGTGTTCTGTTATCCAGTGTATTTAATGACAAAATCCACAAACAAACTCCCAGCTGTCTGGTAGATTTACAACTGGAAAGTAACAGAACTTCTCTATAGGCTGGGAATTGATCCAGTAACAAACATCACAAACAAAACCATTTGTAGAATTCTTGAAATAAATGTACCTGTGATTACAGTATTGAGCACTGTCCTATACTTTATTTTGCCATCACCTCTAAGACTTTGCCCTGGGAATTGGGGAGGTGTGGGGACATGGTTACTGAGCGGAATTTTATTTGCACAGCGTGGAGACTTCATTTAAATAACCTGTTTAATCATGATTAAATCATGACTGAAATCAGTAAGCAGGAACCCTTGATTAAACTATTGATTCCAATCCTGCCTTCCGTTTGTACCTCTATGATTTCCGTCAAAGCTTGCTCTTTAAAAATGGTAAATGATGCATTTCTTATTCACTACTTACAGATGTTTTTATGCCTTGCTGTATTTTTCTTGAAAATAAATTAAACATGTAAAAATTTTTTTTAATTATGACCTAAATAATCCTGGATGCAATTGCTATCCCATCACTTTATTAAATAGAGAACTGGTGTATTTGTTTATCAAAACAACTTTTGTATACAAAATTGATAATTATTGAGCCAAGGAATCAATATATTGTTTCTGTTTATTAAATTTAGGTTATCAAGAAGATTTGCAAGTCTAAATATTTACATGGCAAAGAATTAGGCATTTTACCTGCACAGCTGTGGTTGTGAATTATGCAGGCTATTACATTTGGGATGTTACTGATACTGAAATTTTAAAATCACTAGAGCTTTTTTATTCCATTCTGACTTCTTATTGCATTACTTACAAAAGAAAGAAAAAAAGAGGGGGACAAAAAGCAACAAAGAAACCCAGACACCACCCCCAGCCTCCTTTATGCTAAAGGAAATAGTTTAAAGCTTGAATTGACCTCAGTGTTAAATTTGTATTATTAATAGCATGTTTGTTAATGGTCAACTGTAATATGGCTTACATTTTGATAATTCAAAATTGAATTCTAATTAGATATTTTTCTAATAGTTTTAAAGACATCGCATTTACCTTGAGAGGCCACACTGTTTTATCCATCTGAATGCGGTGATGTAGTACGTTTGGTAGGGTTGAAACCATTTTGAATAATTTTGTCTGTTTTGGCTGCTTGTTCCCATTTAGTGTTATGGTTCTCTCTCCACTTTGCACTGGTAGGGGTGTTTCTGGGACTGTATTGGGTCACTATAAAGCGGTCAGGTTTTGGTTGGTTGGTTTGTGACTTCTGATATTTTTGAGGGGAAGGCAGAATTTTAACTGAACTAATTTCAGTGATCCTGTTTTGCTCCACAAAGCAATTGTCATTGCTGCTGTAGTGGGACCCGTGAATGGCCACAAGAGGTGCACTGGGACAGAGGTGGGACAAGAACTTAACATATGAGCAGGCTTTGCTGGTGAAGCCTATTTATTGTAAAGCTACTTTTGAGAAGGTTTGGCCCATGGCAGGAAAACTAGATGCATCCTTTGAAGATTTAAAAACAAAGCTTAGACTTTTTGCCATGCTTCCCACTCTTCTTGATAAGCTAATCGGGATCCATGAATTTTAGATGGATGTTATGCAGATTGTCATAATTTTATGGTGGTTCAGATTCTTTCTGGTTTACCTACAAGTCTCCTTTGGTTGTGACGGTAATGTACTGATAGACCATCAGGAGTGAAAAATTCTGAGCCAATGGCATTGAAGGGATGCACACATCCAGGGAGTTTTTGATTCAACATATTTAAAACGTTCTTTGATTTGGATAAGGCAAAAGGTTTCTCTGAGCGTTTCCTCAAAGCCTGTTTTGTGCACTTGGGGACTTGCACGTCTCTATTAAAAAAATACGTATTCCTGTAGAACTTGTTGCAAGTCTTTTGTCTTGATTTTTATAAATGAAATCACTTTCCTAGAGCTCTATTCTGAAGCACCCCTAGCCTACTGGCAATGATCTGCCTTTCACACTTTCTGATTTAAAGAACAGAAATTTTGCCTCAAGCATTTTGGCCATTTTACAACGCTGTACTTGGAGAATTTGTCACTGGACTAACAGGTTATGATCTGTCTTGTGCACCAGGCATGTAGAAGCATACAAAGTAAGCCTTCACATGTTTAATCTGTTAGTTGCTCTGGTATCTCTTATCAGTCAGGCAGATGGTGTATTGCTTCCGTCACGCAGCTAATAAAGGTTTGACTTCCTTAAACTGTGAACTGATCAATAATGTTTGGTATCAAGAAATACAGAGATCTTTCAGAGATACACTTGGAGGGGGTAAGTTAAACTATTGGCAAATCCAAGAAAGGCAGCTACAACCACAGTGTGCTGTAATGTTTAACAAAGTGATCAAATTATGTGCATGGCAGTTGTCTTCTCCGTTATTGAAATGCTCCCACTGAATACTTCAGGATGATTGTTTTTTAACATTATTGATGTCATCTTTACTTAACTCCAGTTCTTTCTAGGAACAAGTCAGTTTTAGATCACTTCTGGTTTTGACCAAGCATTGAGATTTTACCACATTAATAAATTCTCAGTATAACTGCATACTGCCCTTCATTGTATTTCAAGTACTTGTTAAAAATATTCATGCTTTCACAAGTTAAATCTTTACCACTGCTTTTTTAAAAACTTCTGTGCTAGTTCAGGAATAATTTTAGGGGAAAAGCTTATGATTGCTATTGCCCTCTCTGCAGCAACAGAACTGATAGCTCTTTGTCTAAGTTGTTTCCACCTGCTGATACATGAGAGCAGGTAGGAAGTGAAAGCCTCAAAAAAGATGATGCAAGTGAATACTGCTTTTCACTGTCTGTGCAGAGAAATGGGTCACTGAGAATTGAGGTAAAAAAAGTATTGTTTGTTCCAGAGTTTGCTGTTTGACTTAGCTGGGAATTAATACAACAAGAAAAAAAAATCGAAGGGCTTATAATGTTCTTTTGATTTAGCTTCTGGGATCAGCAGCTGCAGAAAGAGAAAAGACCCTATTTAAAAACATGTTTAGATATAGATATATCTAAAATGTCTCTAGTTCTAACACTTCTATGTCAAGGAATGAAGACTTGAGCCTGTAAACCAGTGGATGGAGAGGAAGGACTTAATGTTCGTGTATCACTTCCAAAATGATAGACATGGTTTTGCATACTTGCCTGGTGGTACTTGCATGTATCAGCTAGTTTTCTTGTGTTTCTTCTATCACACAAGTTGTGCATTTTCTGAGTTTTACTATCATATCATATCCTATCCATTTTTACTAGATTGAAGGCACTCTAATTTCTTTTATGTCTTAAGCAACTTGGGACTAGTTGGCTATGGATAGAACTGTCATAAAGTCCTCTCCTGCTGGAGGAGCTGTCGGCTACCGGGGAGCTGTGGACAGTGTTCTTAGCTGATCTGATTGTGACCGTAACAATTCACTTGGTGGCTGCTTTTTATAATGTACACTTGCCTTTTCTGTATGGTGGATGGCATACGGATGGTAAATCTTTAACCCGTAACTGCGCTCTCATTCCAACAGCTTAACAGCCAAATGACAGTGTTTCATGGTGACGTTGGCTGTTTTTCAGTCTTGAAGGCATCATTTGGCTGTGTTGTGCCATTAGTATTGCTGCTACCTCTTGAAGTATAGTGATTAACAAGTGTTTTGCATCTTTTCAGGGATCTGCTCTTTACCTAAGAACATGTAAAGATTAAATGGTAGTGGCAGTGTTTTGTATACGTAACTTTTGAGTCCTATAACTTGATCTTGGAGCATCATATGCTAAACATATTTCTTTCTTCCAGTAATGCATACAGAGGGGGATAAGTTGTAAACCCATAGAGTTTTTTCAGAACCACTGAAGGAAATGGTAAAGTTTTAATGGACTTCAAAGAACTGTATATTTCAGGACTACATTTTACTAATACAGAGAGATTTTAGTCCCATTCTACTTGGTGGCAATCTGGAAGCAGGGCAGATTTCAAACATCCGTTTTGCTCCTACCAAAAGTTAACAGAAATGCCCTTCCATTTAATCTAGAATTGACCTGAAGTCATTAAAAATAAGTTGAGAAGAACCATCTTTCTCCACAATGCTGAACAGACATGATCTGCTCTTGATAGTAGGGTAATGTGTAATGGAGGAGCCTGGATATTGATTAGTAAATGACAGCTAAGCATGGAAGTATTACAGAGAAAGAGATTTACATAAACACGTGGTAAATCCTCAGGAGGCTAATGCTTCTTTACAGTAAATGCTCTTTTCTGCTGTGCTTATGTGATCCCACAGGAGCTTTAAAGTTGTGATTCACAAAAGTACTTTAATGAACAGACTTTCTCTTATTACTGCTTTGGTTCTGCTGCGTGCAAGGTACTATGACTTCAGAAGAAAAAAAAAAAGGGAGGGGGGCAGGGAAGAAGTGGGCTATGATTTTTTTTTCGTAGGGGTAATAGAGGGTTCTTGGTTTGCCTGCCCTAGCTGAATGGATAAATTCCCACAGCTGAAGCATAAGAAAATTGCAAGGCAAAGAAATTAAAGGGGCAGAAGATTTAGATACCAGGCAAACCTCGAATTTGGGACCAATCGATACATTCACGTTCAAAGATTCTTTTCCCACATCCTCTTTGCAATACTGAAAGTGCCAGTTTGCATTTCACTGTTTTGTGTATATTAACTGTGTTCTGTAAATACAGTTGAAACAGTTTTCATTAATCAAAACTGAGATTAGAAACAGATACTACATATCTTCAGTACAGGCTATTTAATAGACAATACTTAAAAAGGGGTACTGCATCACTTAATCATGATTTTCCTTGAATCAAGCTCTATAGCTTGCCACAAAGTAAATTCTGCTGTTAAAAAAAAAAAAAAATCAGTAAATTATTGCTCATTGAAAAAGTAAACTCACAGTTGTTTTCATGGAATGGTGCTGTCTCCATCTCTTTCATTGCTACTGTGACCAGTTTTCTCCATGTGTAATACAGGGCATTGATTGAAAAATACAACACTTGTAGAATAAACTAATGCTATAAAAACTAGGTTACAAAGGGAACCACGTTTAACTTGTGCATTATGCCTTAAGCACGTGAAAGTGAGAAATGGGTGACAAATTATTATGAGAAGGAAGATGACCTTTTGAATTTGAGTAACATTTGGTGTGGCCAAATAACATTTGCCCCTCCAGCATTTGAATAGCAAGGAAAAAAATGTAATCAAAATTTCTTTAAAAACCGTGCAAACCCTAGTCTTTTGTGGTTTTCCCTCAATTATATTTCTTGCATTGTACACACAAAGATCTTGCCCCAGAGATGTAGAATGAAAATTGGATGAGTACAGCTCTAGGATGTACAACCTACCTATCACTCTGATTAGTCCACTCCATTTTGATATGAATTTCTGCTTTCTCTACAGTCTAAATGAACAAGTCATTTAAATGCTGCTGTGGTTTTAATTACACCAGCAACTGCAGTGAGGCAGTGCAAATACATACTGCTTGCCCTTGTTTCTTAAGCTATGCTGTCTTGTTTTTCCCATTCTAACTTAGTTTGCTTCCATGGTAGTTTCAATGCAGGTTCACATTTTGGAGGGGAGGAACATCAGTGAGACTTAAATTTTGTACAAGTGTGATAAGTGTAATGTTTTACTTTCAGTGTATGTTTTTTGTTAAAGCACACCGACTCAGACTTGGCCAGTGTCACTGGCCCCTGGTGGTGGGGTAAATTATCTTCTGGTGGGAATAGGGCTTGTAGGAGTGTGGGGAGGGGAGAGGCTTGTTTGTGAAGGGTGCCATGTGGCACCATGTGTTATGGTGCCATTCTTAATAAAGTTTCTACAGTTTTAGTTGAAGACTAATTTATTTCTAGTTTCAGAGAAGAATATCTATTCTGCTGTTGTCTCTTCCACTAGCCAGACTTGTTAGGGTTTGACAAAACTAGTCATGGAAAAATTTTTCCATTTTAGGGAGTGCACACTTGATGCAGATTTTTTTTTTTAACATGCAAATCAGTTCTGTTGCTGAGTTATAACTAGTCATGATCTGAAAAGTAGATGGAAGAAATAAGTGCTCTTCTGACTTTCTTCTGAGAATGCTTTCTTGCTTATGATGTAGTTCGTTGGACCATGGCCCTCCTCAGTGATGGTCAGGCCCTGAAAGTGCAGGGACTGTCCCTTTTACCAGGCGATCTGTTCTAAATGATGCAGGTGCGCTGGCCTCTTAAGTGCCTCCCCACATGGGCAAACCAAGGACCCTTGCCTGGGCAGACCTTTTATTTTGTTGACCATACCATAAAGCATAGCTTTTGGTTTTTCACTGGTTTGGGGTGGGGGTTTTTTTAATGTTTTCACTTTCTTCTCTTTGACTGGTAATGTCTTCCATGTTCAACTGGAGCTCAGGAAAGAGAGGATGAAAGAAGGAAGAGAGATATATATAGAGAGAGAGACAGGTAAATCTTCCTTCTTATATCTATCTGTCTAGATAGATAGATAGAAGTTATATAGAGAGAGATGGATATATAGAGAGATATATATGAAAGAACATGTACATATATATATATATATATAATTATGCAGAAATATGGAAAGACAAGTGAAAGAGAAGGCAGAATGTGCCCCAGGCCAGAGCTGCAGCATCTGTATGTTGGAGTCTGTTAAAATAGGTTCAGTGGTGAGGAAATGGGCTAATAAGAGTGAATACTCATTGCTCCAGGAGAGCTTGAAAAGAAGAAAGAAGGAAAAAAGATATTTTGCTGCTTCCACTTGTCAGTCCATAGAAATAGTAGAGAATATTTCTATGCCTTGTTAGGACTGGATAACCATAATACATAGAGAATCATTAAGGTTGGAAAAGGCTTCTAAGATCATCAACTCCAACCATCAACTAACACCACCATGCCTCCTAAACTAGGCCCTGGAGTGCCACGTCTACACGTTTTTTGAACGCCTCCAGGGTTGATGACTCCACTACCTCTCTGGGCAGCCTGTTCCAATGCTTAACCACTCTTTTGGTAAAGAAATTTTTCCTGATATCCAATCTAAACCTTCCCTGACACAACTTGAGGCCATTTCCTCTTGTCCTATTGCTAGTTTCTTGAGAGAAGAGTCCAACACCTTCTTCACTACAGCCTCCTTTCAGGTAGTTGTAGAGAGCGATAAGGTCTCCCCTCAGCCTCCTCTTCTCCAGACAAAACAATCCCAGTTCCCTCAGCCGCTCCTCATAAGACTTGTTTTCTAGACCCTTCACCAGCTTCGTTGCTCTTCTCTGGACATGCTCCAGCACCTCAATGTCCTTCTTGTAGTGAGGGGCCCAAAACTGAACACAGTATTCGAGGTGCAGCCTCACCAGTGCCGAGTACAGGGGCATGATCGCTTCCCTACTCCTGCTGGTCACACTATTCCTAATACAAGCCATCCGAGATGGATAACGTTGGTGTAGAGCAATGAACTTTTACACATGCAAGTGGACAAGAATGGGGATGATGAAAACTAAGATTTTGGATTCGTTTTCCATTGGAGGGATGGGAAAGGATGATGAAACAGTTCAATTAAAAAGTAGCATTTGTTTAAGAAAATAAACAAAGTTTCATGGAAGGGGATGTATTTGTGAAATGCCAGCAGAAGTGACCATTCATTGAAAGGATGGATGTCAACAGTGCCTGTAGTGTAGTGTAGACAGTGCTCACTGTCTACATGACATAGTGATGGAAGAGGTGGTGATGGGGGAGTGCCTGTGATTTATGGTTTCAGACTCCATCTGAAAGAAGAGAATGAAAAAAATCAGGGAATCTTGCTTCTGCTGTAACTAATCAAAAGCCATAAATGATGCAGTTTCCATGTGGTGTATGTACTCTGTACTGCTTCACAAGTCAGCTTTGTTGTTTACCATTCTGTTATCACCTGTGTTCTTGGACACTCAGCTCCATATATCAGTCTTTGTAAACCACATGTGATGAATAAGTAGCTGAAGTCTGAAAATTCAGCAAGCGATGCAGAGACAAAACTTCTGTGTTCTTACATGCGTGCACATGCCCTTCTTTTGGCTTACCTTATTTGAGAATTTTTTTTCTTATTTTGGGAAGGAAGAATATATGGTTACTTAGTTATGGTAAGATGCATCTCATCCAGGAACACAGACTCTCCCTGAGGGCTATGTGGAAGATGCTGAAGCTTGTGGGAAATAGAAGCTGATGTTTCAGATAACTCTACATAAGAAGTGGTGGATAAATTTGTGTGGGGGAAAAAAAAAAAAGTAGTAGTAAAAAAGGATGAAAACCTGCTGCTTGATACATAATCAAGCTATCCCAGCATGATTTAGACCTTGACTTTTAATTCCAAGACATGTAATTTTCTTGAATCTCACTTACATGATAGACATTCTGCATTTAAGGACAAAAGAAATAATGACATTTAATGTCTCCAATTTACAGTTGTATCATTACACAAACATGATTTCCTATTTTAATTCAACAATGTAGATCTTTTATAAAGTGTGTGGAACATAGCTGACTATAGCAGGAATTACGCTATCATTACAAAATTATTTGAAAGGCTTTGTCTTTAAATGTGAATGCCTGAAATCTCTTTCATGTCTTAGGATTTTTTCAGTAGAACCATGTCAATCTGAACAGCTGCATAATTTGTTTATTCTCTAATCCTGATTTTTGTAAATATCAGCATTGTTCTGCAAATAATTTCCTTCAGAACAGAGCATCTTTGTTTCATATCCTAATGATAGGATGGTCTAAGTTCATGGGCAAGGGGCTAAGTGATGAAGTTGGCCCATGTGGTTTTTCTGGTTCTTTGAGGAAGCATTATTCCCTAGAAAATCAGATCTAGCAATCTCAGTGTGCACATCAAGTGGTCCTGATGAAAACAAAATAATAATGAAGGTTTGCAAAATACGCTTTCATAAAGGTGTGAAGTTTTAAATTCTGAAATTACTTTGCAAGAAAGAGGGCTGCCAAAACATTTTAGCATGGCGTGCTTTGGTGTCACCCTTATTCAAAGCAGTTCCGTGGGATTCCTCCTGTTGGAGGTGACTGCATAATGAAAAGCAACGTGCAGGAAATTAATAAACTGCAGTGTGCTAAAATGCACAAAAGTATTCAAAATTTATTACTTTTTAAAAGAGATGGGC
>WAAD01030871.1:15361-26007 GCA_013389945.1 Fregata magnificens
GCGACAGCTGGGGAGGAGTCCTCTGCTGCAAGCTCGGGGGCTTTTTTTAATTTTTTTTTTTTTTTTTGTAACAAGGAACAAGCTGCTTCCACCCCTGGAAAGAGGGTTGGAAAATTGCAAAAGAGCTGAGAAGTTGAGTTTCAGCCCGAGCCAAAACAATCTCTTTCCTTGTTAAAAGCTTTTATTTGGATAGAAAATAGTGACCAGCACGAAGGAAATCTTTTCTGCATAACCACATTTTTTATTTTAACAGCATTTCCCACAAAACAGACAACTACATTCACCAGTGTTGTTACTGCTGTTGGGCACGAACTTATCACTCACGCCACTGAGCACGTCTGCGTTTTGTTCTGGGCAATTGCCGGTGGGATGGGCGGCGCTCCCCGCGCTCAAAGCATCAGGCATAAACTTTTCTGCGATTTCTCATTTATTTCACCCTCTAATTCTGTAAACAGCTTCCCTTTGTATTATATCCTAAAGGCTGAATAACAGGTTTGGCAGATCAAGAAGGGAAACAGGTTCTTGAGGTGGAAATGCCTTGCTAAATACGCTGTATCTTCAATTCAACCATGCTGCCTAAAGAGGTACATTAAGCAGTTCCATATAGACTATATAAAGATGTTCCACACAGCAGCCTGCACAGGAGTTCCCGGTTTCATCTCAGCGCCTAAGAAGTATCCCAGGTACAAATCAAAATGGGCAGTTCTAGAGATTAAAACTACCCTTGATTTCTGTAAGTGTAGTGTAATTTACAGAGCGCATTTTCCTGTGCAAGTATTCTGGGATGGTCTCGGGGAGGTAGAAACTCCAGAGTTGTCTTAAAATGCAGAAAGTAATGGAACAAATTGCAGCGCAACCTGGCAACGATGAAAACTGGGCTTATCTCTGTGAGAACAGCTGCTGAAAGAAAAGTGTGCAAGCTACTCTGCTCCTCACAAAGCGGGGGATTGTTCACAAGGTCTTAGATCAGGAGTAGATAACATCCACAAAATTGCAAGATGGTTAGAAAAACCAGGAGACAAGCAATGCAGACATTCCATGCCCAATTGCCGTAATTGCTTTCTTCAACCCAAAAGCATCACGTTAATCTTGTTCGGGCTAAGCACCAAACAGCTCTTCCGATCCACACCCCTATGCAGTAAATTAGAGACCGAAGAGATTGCACTAATTTAAATGGATCTCTTCCCAGAAGAATGTAAGCAAGATAGCGATTACACTTAAAAACACCTGGAAATCGGGCTGCAGCAGCACAGCATTCATCAACACGAGAAATTAATCACGCTTTATTGTCTTGCAGTTTCTACATCTCTGTTTCACCCTTGAGACGTAGCTCGCCTGAGGGAAGAGGCATCTCTGCAATCTTCTGCCAGAATTCAGGAAAGAAAGCAGTCACCCTCTCCAAACTTTCCATTGCACAAGGGATGTGAGCCTTGCTGTTGCAACCCTATTCCCACCACTAGGCTTGCTATGTCTTGGAAACCCCCAGCTGAGCACAGTTTGAGGGATTAGGTTAGCACTGCACTCTGCTAGGCTCTCAGGCGGCTTTTCTGGGCCTTCACAGGCGAACGAGTATTAACCATGGAAGCACCCCAACCCAAGCACTTTCAGCCTGAATTGCTACTCAGGTTAGCAAACCCCTACATTACTCCAGGGCTGCGTTAGCACAAGTACTGCATTTTCACATGCGTTGCTATTTCACACAAAAAAGGTTGTTTTGGTGTAAAAGTGAACAGAGAAAAAAAACCCTGCATGCTTGAGCACCTTTAACAAATAATACCGTATCTGCGGCAGGAACAATGCACAGGGTAGCAGAAAAGGCAAACTGATGGTGCTTGATCAGAGACATCTGGAGCAGTACGTTCCCAAGGGGATGGAGGATGTTTGATTATAAACACAAACAGAAATCGCGTTCAGCATCCGTTGGAGGGTTGGGGTTTTAAGAATACAACACAGATACCAGAGCTTCTAAATTTCATTTTCTCCTGGTACTGTGAGAGTTTTGCAGTACATTCTGACTTTGTGGCACTTTTCCTGCCTAGGCTTTGCTTGGTATCTGTCCCTCGCGGCAAGGTGCTCAGATGTCCACCATTCTTAACCACCATAGCGACCCACTGACGTCAAGTCAGATCCACTCATATGCTTAGCAGGTCGATGCTAAAGAACGTTTTTGAACTGGGACGCGAGTAAAATGAAGGCAACAGACAAAGCTCATAAGTTATATTTTATCCCTTCATTAAATTTACACTTTAAAATAGTCTAATATTACTTGCTACAACTTAGACTCTCCTAAATATCTTCCCCTCTCACCTTTCTCTTGTTTGGCATGGTTACTTAGTTGTTTCCTTTTTTTTTTTTACATTGTGTCTTTTTGTTTGTTTAATTGAGAGCAGTGAGCAGCAGAGGACACCAAGACCAAGTTAAAGCCCTGTTCATGTCTTTGTTTTCTTCTGGTTCTTCCAGAAATCCTGATCTTCAGTGTTTTGCCCATCCTCCTCAAAAGTTTTGTGTGTACTAGGATTAAACTCTCAGGAAGTTTATCATTAGTCTGTAGTGGTACTTGTATGATGACTGATTAGTGCTGACCCACCAGGAATCTTAACTGCAATTAACATTCATATTAGACCAGCAGCTTTACTAAATGATGGGACTTTCCCAGGCTTGTTTCTCTGTAGCTTGATCTGGGGTGGGAGTCGTCGGTATCTCGGAATGAGCTGTTACCACTCAGGAAAGGGATGAGAGGATCACAGTGGATAGTTCTGGGAAGCCATCCTCTGAGTGCTCAGTGGAGAGACCACCACACCAACCAGAGCGCTGGGAATGCTATTAGGAAAGACATCAAGAGCAATCCGTCAAATATCGTTATGACACATTTCTGAATGCCGGCAATCCCACATCAAAATGGATAAGTAGAAGCAGAGAAAGCTCAAAGGAAGGCAAAAAGGATTTTTAGAACTTGTGTACAACAGCTTCAATGCAAGAGAAACAGAGGTAGAATAGGGGTTTTCAACATGGAAAGGGAATGATGGGAGAGGAAAAGTCTTTGTAAAGTGCAGACCTATAAAATCAGGAAACTGTGGAGAAGGTTAAATGTGTAACAAGTATTCACTACTTTGTATCAGATAAGAACTAGGGAGAACCTCTGTAACGTGTCAAGACAACAGGACTCCTTTACATGAGAATATTGTGGAATTTATTGCCTCATGGTGCTGCAGGGTACAGAATTACAAAGGAGCCAAAAGGCACTAGGGTTCCTTCATAGAGGATAGGTCCACTGTTAAACAGTGGATCCTGGTAGTTTAAGAAATACCAGAACTGCTGAGTTCCCACATTTAGAAAGGTCTGTTGGGGAAAAGTCTGCAGGGCCTGTTTCTTAAACTCCCCCAAACATCTGCTGCGGGGCACTGTTGCACGGTATTGGGCTAGATGGACTTGATCTGAATCAGGTCTTCATATGTTCAAAGCCAGTCAATGGCCATAGTGTAACACTGCAAAGTGCATTAGTAACAGTTAGCAGAGATAAAATAGATCAGCCTTGTTTGTAATGCTCTGTCAGATTCAGACTCTGCAATATTTTTGTGTGGTTATTTAGAATTTATCTGCCAAAACCCCACTCATGCAGTAAGACCTACAGAAGAGGACCAAAGAGGAAAGTCTGCCAAGACGGCCCTCCTGAATTTCTCTTACATCATTTGCCCAGGGCATAGGATTTGCCCCTTATGAAATGACACACGTTCCTATACGTAGTGTCGAGACCTGGACCTCTGAAGTCAGTTGACACCCCTTGCACAGAACGTTTCAGGAAGCAGGATTTAGATTCCACCAAAATACCTTAGCCTCACATCTCTTCTTTTGTTTGGTCTGGCCATTTAGTTGTTTTCTTTCTTTTGCTCCTATGTCTCATGTTTGTTTGGTTTTTAATAAGGGATCAGTGAGCAATAAAGAACACCTATATTTCTAATAAACAAAGCATCAGGGGTTTCCTATCTTCTCTCCTTTAATTCTTTTCCCTTTCAATAGAGTTGATACTTGTTTGGGTACTTCACCCTCACACCTCTGTTGAACTGTGTTGTCTATTCACCAAAAACCTCCTGCTGTCAGGCTGACTCAAGACTGTCACCTACTGCGCTCCACTCCTTTGCTCCTGTGCAAGTTCCAATCCAGGAAGGGTTCTGCTCCCCCAGTTTTAGGTCAAGGTTACAAGAGCATTTCCACAAGAGCAATGAGACCTGTACTAATAGAAAAAACAGGTTATTTCTAAAGATTAGCCACAGAAATAACGAATCAAGCAGACATCACCAGACAGCATAATAACACGAATGTAATATTCATGTCCATGTAATGAATGAAAATGCATTAGCACCCAAGTATATAGCTTTGTTTATAATATGTTTAATAGCATGTATCATACAGCCTCAGAAGATCATATAGTATATCCCAGAAAAAAACACTTCAGGCTACGTCTAAACAAGTTAACTAAGTGGGACCAGCACACACGAAACAGGTACCAGCACATGATTGTCTGTACCATTTATGTGTTAGCTCACAAATGGTGTTGTTCAGAACTAACTAGGGCAGGCCACGGTGCATTCCCCACGGCAATTTTGCATGCAGCCATGCTATTTTGACAGGAAGAAAATGCAGCTGTGTGGCCATCAGCTATGCTCTACCAGTCGGCCTTAAGGCCAAGAAACTACCCCTGTTTGCTCTTTATTGGATTTTATTATTTGCTTCAATTACAGATATTGCTCTGAAGCAATAATAGATTCTGAAAGAAAGAATGTCTCAAGGGCAATCACAAATGTTCGTGGCTGACTGGCACTTATATTAAAAAAGTCTTATGATTATGGCAAGCTGGAGTGATTTAGGGGCAGCAGGATTTGTGTCCTCTGGCTTCTGATTCCCCCTCTCTCTTCTTCTGTTCTTGGTCATGCTTTCCAGTCAAACCAGCTAGCAAAAGAGAGGTAACTCTGGCAGCAGTAGAAATCTCAAGACATGAACTTCAACAGGGTAAACCAGTTGCACAGTGAATGATTTGACAATGATATATCAAAGGCAGCCAGTCTTGACCCATCACACACCCAAAGCAGTAACTCAGCCTCCTGTGCCTGGTTCCGTATATGTTTGGATATCCACATATCTGCTTCAATAGATAGAAGATAAGCTTGAAGGAAAACGTATGTCATTGCATCCGTTCCGGGTACATCTCCATGTGCTTCACTGGCTGACCAAAGCTGTGCATCCAGAGTGCAGCAGCTAAGGTGTCTGCTCCTACTGCTTGTCCCTGCTTGGCACCAACAGTCCCATCCCTGACACTCTGTGCTGCAAACAGGCAGCAATCTACACTGAAACCATGGCGAGGCAGCAGCTCCCAGTTCTGCACTACTTCACGATGGCTTGGATACCAGTAGAAGTACCACTAGAAGTACAGCATGGGAGTAGACAGAAGCAGATATACCTGGCGAGTAGATCTGGGGTTTTGTCCTGGCCCAATTCTTAAGCTCCTGCTAGGTGGATGAACCACCTGACTGCTGTCCCTTCAGTCCCACATGTCCTGCTCATTTCTGTTGAACAGTCTTCAGAACAGCAATGGTCCCTTACCATGTACATTTCCTAACACAGTGAGCTGAGCCTCCAGAAGTTACTGTAATACTCGTAAGTCATATTCATCCAAAACTACACTCCAAAGCTAAGACCAAGCTAATATAACCAGAATGGCCATGGAAATATGTCTGTAGGGGGCCTTTTGCAACATTTTTAGTAACGGTATTATGCCGTTACAGTTGTCAATGTTGCTTTTGTTTGAGCTCCACAAATCTGTGATTTTTTTTTTTCCAGTGCCACAGATCCAAAGGAATTTATTCACAAGTTCATAGCACTTTGTTGTTGTTGTTTTCTTAAGACATTATAAATATATTGGATAAAATTCAACCTTGGACACATCTCCCTGCACTGACATAATGCAGTTACAATAGCCCAGCACATAAATAATTGCAACTACAAAAATAAATTATGAGGGGGCTTTGAAAGTGAAATAACAATAGGCAAAATGTCACCAAAACCCTCAAGCTGGCAGAATCAAGGAAGGCAAAAAGAAACCCACTTCAGTATTGATCGTGGAGCACGTTTATTTCTTGCATCTCTGAATAATTCTTCACAGAGCATGATCAGGATCAGTTCCTGCTCAAAACAAAATTAAGGGTAGAGGAGAATAAATCAACAGATAATTGCAATATTAATTATTTAGAATTCCTCTTAAAACAATTATGTGAGGATTTGGGTCTTAATACAATCATTATCTAACGAAAGCTTTTGACTCTCCATCTTCTATAAAGTAGTATTTGACTCCTTGAAATAGTCATCATAGTTGAACACAAAAAGCCACAGCTGGAGCTGCTCCAACATGCAGAGCGTTCAGTTACTGAAATCACTTCCTCTTAGTTTGCATCCTACACACTGAGCAGGAAACGTGGGATTTCACTTTGCTGTCTTGTCCGTTTACATGGATTCACCCTCAGTGAAATCTACCAACAGTAGATTCAGTGCCTTAAGGTACAAGTCAATGGCTCCTGTAATCTACTGCCAGAGCACAGAATGTCCAGATCATAATTAAGCCTTGACCACTTGGTGTTTACTTTTATTACACTAATACTGAGAGGCCCCAGTAAGATTGGAGCCAATTGTGCTATGTGCTGTACACACTCACAGCCATTGCCTCAAAGACCTCACAGAGCAGGGTGAAAGAAAGTATTATTTTACACAGCAGCTAAAAGAGCCTTAATTTTGCTGCTGTTCTCCTTGAGGCATTAATCCCGAGACGAGGAATAAACCTGTGCCATATGAGTCATCTGCGCAGATGAAAGTATAAAAATATCCTCTTATCTCCTGTTTTATCTTTCCCTTCCACATTGCTGCTTCTTTCCCAACTTGAATAATAACAATAAAAATAAGAGCGAAGTCAGCACTGGGCAGGGATGTTGTAGTGTCTGGAGCACCAGAAGCAGTGGAAGCAGGCAGGAGTCTCGCTTGATGTGCTCTGGCTCCTGTAGTCAGAGCAAGCACTTGGCAAAGGAGAGGAGAAGGATTATATCTGTCAGAATAACTTTTATGGGACCCAACTCTTCCAGGGATTGTTTAAAATCCACATAATGCTCTTGAGCTTTAATGCTTGCATTGGGATGTTTGCATTAGCAGATAAATGTGCATGAAGACATGTTTCCAGACATCTGCCTAGTGACTGCACATCTGAGCAGTTTGCTGAAACTTGCTCCAAGGTCCATGAGGTCCTTGGGCTCCTGAAATGACTTCCAAGGTTTGTAATAAATTGTGCTGCTGAAGTGTACCGCAGTTAAGCAATTCTCACATGATAGAAACAATGTGTGGTGCACTGCACTAAAACCACTCTATGTTATTTTAACTTTTCAGCCTTTGAAAGTGTTCAGAAGGGAACACAAACATACTGAAGAAATTCATACCTACAGATGTTGTGAAAAAAATAAGAAAACTTGGGATGATGCCCCCAAATTATCACCCTCCCAATACAGGACTAGTGGATAACATAATGCTCATCTTCACTGTGCTTTGTATTAGCCAGAAGTGAGGAAGAAGAGTGTAGTTGTTATGGAATGAGCACTCCACCAGGTTTACAGGGAGTCCTGGTTGAATTGCTTACAACCCTCCAGCTAGGTCCATATTTTTTCAGCCATGTCAGAGGAGTGAGGACTTCAATGTGCAATACCATAGGGTTAAGTGGTGATGTCTGGGAGGGAGGGGTTTGTTTTCAGGCACCAAACGCATTGCAGTGTTGTTGAGTTTCCCTTCCCGGTGCACACAGGGGGTTGCGTCAGAGTGTGAGTCAACAAACAGGTGGTGTGGGCTTTCAAGGAGCTTGGGCCCGAATGGGAATGCAAGCCATGAGCTAATGTACACCCTGTGCCCTGTTCATTCCCTTCTGCCAGGTGGGGAAGATAGCGCTGCTGTACTGCAGGTAAATACTGCGAAGATAAACGTCACAGAAATGACAAGGGACTCAGATACTACTCTCATGGGTATAGACTCAGGACACAGATTTAGTTTGTTCCTTTCTCTAGTGGTATAATTATTATTATAAAATTCACAAATAATAATCTATTATCAGGCTTAGACAGGAGGTTTTCTTCAGCCATACTTAGGATGAGCGCAGCTGCTAGTTTTCAGATGCAAACCCAAATTATTTCAGATAAGATCCATTAAGGTACTAGTGCATCAACGTCAACAATAAACAGCTGGGATGGTTCCTCCTATAAATAGCATCTTCCAAAACACACACATGATACAGACCCATGCAAGTATAAAAAGCCAGCATGACAGCTATCTTGTGCAGTATTGGATTTCTGGAAACACATTCAGGAGCAGAGCAGCCTCATCATAGAATCCTTGCACAAACCAATAGAGCAAAATCTGCTCACTGCATATGTACTTTTTATGACTAAAGCAATTAAGAGGCATAAAAAGGCCATGCAGTTGCTAAACATACATAGGCAAATGGAGAGTATCCCATCCCAGACTCAGCAGTTGGCAGAGGGCATGTGCTGCAGTCATTTATCATGAACCTGATCTTTGTTTTGCTTAAGAGCCCATGAAGTGTGTGACACATTAACTTATTTTGGAGCAGCCACGGCAGGTTGGCAGAGGTACCCAGGACTGAACATGCTTTTTATTGCCCAGTTACCTGCAGTCTTAAAAAAATTTTGTAACCGTGAATCAGTATAGGTGACATATAAATTCTAAGTGGCTTTTCACCACTGTGCTTCTCTGCTTCTAGAATAAAAGCTAAGAGGGAAGCTATAAGCAGAAGTGGGAGGGGACATGGTACAGGCAGAAAAAGGCGGGTCTATAAAACATGTTAGACCCTGTTAAAAAGTGACGTGTGTGATGCAATGCAATTTTAATATTACATGTGCTAAGTATGTCCACGGTATGGTTTGTTTTCTATCAAGTCGTTTGTACTATTCTTGTTCAAAAAAAATCAACTAGTTTTATAAAATTAAAAAAACCCAGGCCTGTTTAAAAATCAGACCTCAACTCTATATGGTAAAGAACCGGCTTGACTTCATCACATTTAAAGTCAACTAAGAGAAATGGTTCTGTAAGGCTTGTGATTAGGAAGATCTCTGAGAGACTGCAGCTTTTGCTGTAAGTCTGCTCCACATGTGTTATGGAAAACAAGAGGAAACTCAGCTTCCCAAATCTCCCATCTCCCAGCTGAGTGCTTTTACTGCTGGACGTGGGCACGACATAACCCGTCTGCTTCCTGGCTGTGTTTCAAGGGACAGTTAGGTGTGCTCTGGATATTCCTGCTCAACCAGGATCGGCAGGTGACAAAGACTGGAGAACCCCAGTTTTTTGCATCGCCCTCGCTCTCACCCATGCGGTAGGCTCTGAGCACTCTTGCGACTCCAGGGATGACTATAGACGCCTGCGTGGTTGGGTCACAGACATTGTGAATATGCCTAAGTGCTGATATCTAAAAAGTCTGTTAGGCATCAAAGACTTTGTGAATCAGACTCAGGATGGACACTGTCACAGAGCTGTTGGTCTTCAGCTGACCTGACCCCTTCTAAGTGCATTTCTTTAATCTTACTCATCTTTGCTGAGACTTGTTTCCTCAAATGCTCAATCCAACACATGTAATTGTTTGCAAGATGGGAAGCTTCCTTTTCCTCTGCAGCCTGCTTCTAGCACAACCATGTTGTTGATTTTTCTTGCACTTGGATCATTTGGAATACACCTGTATTTAAATGTCGCATTAAAAATCTGTGTGTGTGTGCGTGCATGCATGCATACCTGTATTTATCAGATTAAATAAAACTATTTTAATTGTAAATCAGTTCAGAGCTAGATTTTAGTGTAAGAAGCAGAAAAAAAGCCAAAGTGGTGTAGACAAATTATGACATTTGTTAGAGGGATGGACCTTCTGCCATCAGTGCAGTTCAGAGTGGCACCTGGATCCTAAGTCTGCAGAAGCAGGGGTGCAGCTCTGGAGACAGACACAACTGTCAGCAGGAGAAGAGGAGAAAGGAAGCAAAGGAAATGCAGAGGCATCTCCTGGCATGTTTAGTTACTGCAGAGCACATATGTGATTTTACCAGTGGTGTTAGTGTTTAGTCTTGCAAGAAACATTTTGAAATAGGATGGTGAAGGAGTACCATATGCACGATGGTGTGAAGGAGTAAGAAGCGGTGGAGCCTCATCTGAAAGCATCAGAGAAGTCAGTGAGTGCAACAGCTGAGGTGAAAGACTCAGTGGGTTCCTCTAATAAAGGAGGAGATTAGTATCAATTACAGAAGTGTTTTAAATAATATTTTGCAATGGAAGAAAATAGAGGATTGCATTCTGGTTTTTTGGAAACAGGAAGAAAGATGACAGAGATGGATTAGAGTATTCCAATACGAAGATCCTGGATAAACTAACTCAGCATTGGTCCTTCAGGCTTTCTCAAACGACATGACAGGGTATCTAGCAAAAAAACATGCTGAGAAAGGTTCAGATTCCAGAAACACAGTGACTCATGCATTTCCAAAACAGTGTTGTAACAAGTTGCTGTCCAAATTTCCTGCTGTATTATATGTAATACACATTCAGTGGTGCTGCTGGCACACTTCCCTCTG
>WAAD01030900.1:0-30214 GCA_013389945.1 Fregata magnificens
TTAATTACTGCCTGTAGTAGAAGGGAACTCTTTGGTTCCCTTCTGTAGGTGTTTTAGTATTAGCCCATAGTATTAGCTTCCATCTTTTGTAAGGACAGAATTATGAGCTACAAAGGTAAGGTTTTTCTGTACAGGGGGAATAGAAAGTGTATGAGCAGATTAAAACAGAAATAGCTGATCTGCTCATTCGTGGAACACATTTTTCACCACAAATGGCTTGGGGGATTATTAAACACCCAGTGTTAAGGGAGCTGAAAATAGGGATGGTTTTATCCCTGGTATTACACCAGATTCTTCAAGACAAAAGAGAAATTCAGCAGCTAGAAACCGTTGAGCTCTCCTGGTGATCCCAAGGCAATTTTGGGTGGGTTCTTTTTTTTTTTTTTAAATCAAAAAATGCAAAGGAAATGTTTGTCTGCAGTTTATTTTAAGACTCATGTTTATTGTGAAGCCTAACATTTGATTCAGTGGTATACAGTGCTTGGATTCAATTTGAAATCTAATTCTGTACAGACAGGGAAAAAACTCTGTTGTGCATAGGATTGTGTAATAGTAAGCAGAGTTTTATAGTGGGTATTTTGGATTTAGGCCATCTATCTAATTTGGATGCTCTCTCTTACTTAATACCTACTGAGATTTACACCCAGGCCACAATACCAGCAGGCACAGCAAATGTGGACTGTGACTTAACCCAGTAATGCAGGAGGAGGCTCTGTGTCGGGAGGGATCTGTGGTATCTACTTCATTACATTGTTGGTCATTCTCTGCCTGACTGGTTCCCATTACTCCATGACAAATAGTGAGATTTGTCTTCTCTACCATGACCAAAGCATAAAACCTTCTACCTTTCTCTGGGAGTCCTCATGTTGTATGCATATGTATTATGTGGCAGTGGTTTTGATCATTTTGGCAGCGTGTGGAACTTCACATGTTCTGTAGGGAAATAAGATAAGCATTCATTTG
Source organism: Fregata magnificens (assembly GCA_013389945.1). Classification (NCBI taxonomy): domain Eukaryota; kingdom Metazoa; phylum Chordata; class Aves; order Suliformes; family Fregatidae; genus Fregata; species Fregata magnificens. The sequence goes on from WAAD01030900.1 coordinate 964, forward strand.
TTCTAGTTCAGTCTGTCCTGTACAAACAATATCCATCTGTGTATTATTTGTGTTTTAAAAGGCAGTAAAAGAATTTCTAGAAATAATCATTGTAGAAGCTTTTTGTTAAAAACAGTATATAATATTTGTCACAATCTCCAGTAAACACCCTCACTTTTTGAGATGTTGTTTAAAGAATCTAACCAAAACTTAGCAGATTGGGAGAAGAGTTGCTGATAATAACATCAGTGCAAACATGAATAAATCAAAACAGAGAAGTCTTTCCTTCTCAATCAAAGGCAGAGCTGGTGTTAGGACTTGGGAGTTCCTTGAACTTCACTACTTCATTAAATCTTGAGTGTGCAGCATTCAGGCAAAATGCGCATTTAATTATTATGCATTTTTTTCAATAGCCAGTAGAATCATATTAAATATATAACTTATAAAAGGAATGTCAATGAAATCTGTTAATAAATAACTGTTTAATTATGCTTTTCAATTAAAGGTTTCCTATGGAATAAAATAGGAGTAGATCAGTGCAGAGTGGGACGTATGGTCTTTTAGTGGTGTTCTGATTACTTCTACTTCTGCCAGATGTTTAAAGAGAGTTGTCTTGGCAGTCACTGGAGCCTTCCACACTTCCTTAGTTTCACTGAGTGTCAAAAAAGATGTTTCCTAACTAGTGATGGAGACATTTCCACTGGGTTATATCTAATGTCAAATGAACTGCCTGACCTGGGACAGGATATGGCCAGGCATATGGGGAGGCAATAGCAGCACAAAGGCTGGGTGTATTGACGAGGAGGATACAGACAGAAAAATGACAAATCTGGAACGGTGCCCATTTATCACTTACTGCTGTACCCTCGCTATCCATATCCACATGAGTTATACAGAGGAATCCTATTCTTTGTCACTTGGTGGATTCATTGGATGTGACAATTGCCCTATAATCTTTATAAACAGTAAAAGGGTTTTGTGACTAGGAGAAAATATACTGATAGAAGGACAGAGAAAAATTTATAAGGAAGAAACTGGTCTCCAATGTTAACATTTTACTTAAATTAACTGCTTCATGTGAGCCAGGGTTCCTACAATCAGGCGGTCTTTGCTAAATTACGCTGCAGTGGAATTTACTAACCGGAAAGATAACGCTTGTTCCTTGAAAGAAAAACTCAAAAGATTTGATAATTAGCTCTCAGAGGAGTCCATTGGTTATTTTACAGCCGTGGAAAAAACAGTAGAGACCTCATTTATTGACCTAGCTATCTGATAAATCAGGACGAGATCAGTGTCACGGAATCTTTTTGAACAGACCTCCTCCTGACACTGGCAAAAATCCAGATGAGGTCAAAANAGCTACACAGAGCTGCTTTGGAAATCTCTGGAGATGAAGGGAGCAGGGGAAGAACATCGAAAAAAATCCTCTTGTTAAATGTAGCAAGACAGTACATGCATTCAATAAATATCAAGACAACTCTGACTTATATTTTTTCCAGTTTGATTATACTGTCAGAACTGAGCCTGAAACATGAGAACCAGTAATGAAGCATCCCCAACAGACGCAATCGTAGCAAACACAGTCATTACCCCACTAAACAGAGTGTTAAATACACTTCCAGATTTTACCACTCTAGGGATGGATCAGAGAAGCAGGAGCAAAAACAGAGGGGAACCTAGCCCAGTGGCCAGCACTGTTGTTTAGGTCAAGTCCTGCTTTAGCCTTGGGAAAAACACTTATCCTGCCTATCATTTTCACGTTCTTAAAATACGGTTAATTTCATTTTCCCTTGTCATGTGTATTGTGAGGTTAACTGTATTAAAGATGCACTGAAATGTTGTACTAATAGGACCTATGCAACTGCCTGAGATACATTGGTAGAAGTTCCTCAGGAGCCTTAAAGACTAGCTTTCAGTGATGCAGTATTGCTCCTGCTTGTTACACTCCCCTCATTCTGTGTTAAAACTCATAGTTTGTTCCCAGTGAGGACAATTTTTGCATGCATTTTTGCAGCACCCATGCTTTAAAATCTGATTTAGATGAAATTAAACCATCCCACACGAAATAACTTGTAGGTGTGTTCTTATTCATTTGCATGTGTTTTCTATGTCTCTGAGATCTCCATATAGTAGTTTGAGGAAACTGTATGACACTTTTCCCAACGCCCTTTTCTGTCATTCTTCTCCATAAGCAAGTGTTCCTTTCAGCTCTCTATTCACCTCTCTTCAGAAATTGCACAAAAGCTCAGCCTTTTTTGAGGGTGTGTACTACTGAACTTAATTTCATGTTTAGAGATATTTATCTTCCTAAGCATAAATATTTGTGGCAGCAGAAGAATCTAGCATAAATGGAGTCAGAACCATTCCTTTAAAACAGGCAACTGAGCCCTGGACATGACAAAAAGAAATTCTCAGAATGAAAAAGCCTCTCCGGGGCATGGTTACCCTGGATGATACACATAGCAGATGGATGCAAATCACTTTGGTGAAATCCTAATTTTGTTGCTAGCAAACTGTCAGTTACTTCAAAAGGCCTCAGATTTCGTCTACGGTCATCTAGTTCTCTGGGCATGACAGTAAGCTCTATTATTTCATCTTTTTTTAAATGAAAAAGAGCCAAATGGTATTTTGCTCATGTTAATAAACACACTGACTTAGTGAAACAGTAATATTGGCATTTATGTGTCACGTCGATATGAGTCAGAGGAAGCAGGATTTAACTCAAATAACAATGGAACTGCAGTTTATAAATATTTTATTGGAAATTCCAGCACGATTATGCATTTATCCTTCTCCCACACGTAGAAGGACATTTGATAATAGTAACATTTATTTTAATATTAAATTTCTATACAATAAGAAATACTTTTAGATTCCAAATGTCCTGTTCTTCAAATTGAGCAATCACCAGTCCAGCACCACTCGCTACAAAGTGTCTTGAATGCACTTGAAGCCTGAAGTGTTCTTGGTGCTGTTCTTCCTTGGGGAGGCCAGCTGGTGATGACTATAAATTCACTATAGCTTGCCTTGGCACTGGCTCTAGACTGAGTCAGGTTCTTTCCCCAGATGTGTAATTCTGCTATGCATTTCTGAGACTGTAGTTTCACTCTTTTGGCCTCAGTTGTGAATCAGTAGCCAGAGTTTTCATGCAATGTCTCTTTCTTCCCCTGAGCTGATTTTGTCATGGTGTGTCTTGTGTTAAGCCAATAAAAGTTGGCATACACCACAGATAAAAATCGAGCCCAATAACCTGATAATAAATACATATATATGTAATAGTGTAGGGTTGGTAATTCTTCAATTCTACTGGGATAATGCAGTCATATCTCATGAGATAATGCTTGATTAAATTGGGAAAAAAAATACTGGAGTACACTTAAATGCTTTCAAGCTAGTTATCTCAAGTTCTCTAATAGAAACATTTTGATTGTATGAGGACATAGGCTAATCTGTGCCAGCTGCTCTGTAGTTAACTATTCCAAAAGTCTCATTCTCCCTTCTCAAGCAATTTTTTTTTCTCTGCAGACTTATTTCATGCAAAAGCTATGCCGACCTTTAAAGATGTTTTACATTTTTGTCACAAGATGTGGTGACAGTGTTTATTTCTTTTAATATCAGGAAACCCTACATCTAAAAGGTTTTCTAAAAGTGTAGCAAAACATCTTGTTTTTTCTATCTTTATGAAGATGAAATAACCATACAGCTGTACTGTTATTATAGGAGTATAGGGAAAGTTTTAAGACAGAGTAGTGTTACCGTTTCATTATATGGAAGATGAACTATTATTTTTAAAGCAGATAGTAAAGTTTCAATCAAGAATGTATCCGTTCCTTTAATTCCTCACCACATTTACTCATTAACTGGAGATGATGGTTATTGTTTATCTTATGGATGCACCCAGAAATCATAGGTATAGAAACAGTGTTGCCCTACTGTCTTATACAGCTTTTGAAGATACAATCAATAGACATTCTTTTCCCAAAGATTATGTACTCCAAAATGTACAGTGCTATTTTTGTTTAGTGTGTTTATTTTATGTGCATTTGCAAGGGTAAATAAGCTGGGCTTTAGCAATTTTGTAGTTGCATTTCCAACTAACGGGTCATACTGCTCAAACTGTATTTGCAAGAAAGCAAGGCAACACTTTTAAATACAGGGTATGGGGTATACATACATATATGTTTGAAAAAAAGATCTGTTCAAGAAATATCCCATTACCAAAAGTCACTGTGTTGCACTGAGAGACTCTTCTAAGATTCACATTTCTGAAGTGTGAATCATAGTAAATCCAGTTCAATTTTAATCCTGAAAAGCAAAGGATCAAGTCTAAAATGAAGACTGGCATTTCAGGTCATTATCAACAAAACCTTATTTTATGACAAAGGAAAATAAGGTAAAAAATATATAAATGCTTCCATTTAGGGCAGATTTTGAAACAAATGTTTCTGCTCCATTCTGTGGTGGTTTTACACCTTTTGCTTGAGGACATGCTATTGTTACTGCATCATGGCTTCATGATTCATTAAACTTCTTTTCTGTATATGTAAGCAGACACTTCTTTGTGACATACCATAGGCTGTCTACTCCATAGCTGCAAATAGGAATGAGTCACCTGGAAAAGAAGCCAGCCCAGCTGGAAACTGTGGAGCCAGCCCAGCTGAAACAGAAGTGTGCAAACTTCATTTTTATATTGCTTTAAACAAAAGCTTAATAATTACAGTGGCATGTGCTTGTGCATCTTAAGAGACTGAAAAACTTAGAATGATCAAACATTTCCGTACAAATAGAGGTGCAAAAGAGTATCCAGGATTTGAGATTTATGGATTTATATGAGCATAACATTTTGCTTAGAAGATTTAACATTTAAAGTGTACTTTACTGCAATCCAGATAAACTGGAATATGTAGATATGTAGATGGGAAACATTAATGCATACAGTCTGCTTCCTACCCCATGGTAATTCTTCATTATTCATTGGTAATTCAGTTTACCAACACTCACTGAATCTTGACATTTTCCCTTTTTTTTACACTTCTTTTTTTTACAGTTGTTGTATTTATCTGATCCTGATACAGTCCCTGTTGTTAATAGCTAGATTCGACCAATCTGAATTTAATTCACTAAATCATATTCCAAGACTAGTCTCATTGATTTCAGTAGCGCTAATTGGGAAGAAATGGTAAGCAAGTTATTTTATTCTGTTAACTTGAAGGGTTGAACTGCTGAAAATGCAGCTCAAGCAGAAGCAGAGGATTTGTGAAAATCAAGTCAGGTTTATTGCTGGGCTTTCAAATCTAATGTCACAGTTACAGGAAAAAAAAAAAGATCGTTCTTATGTTCTGTAAATTCTTACACTTTAATCTTATAAAATCAATTAGGGTATCAGACTCTTGACTTAAATAATTAAGGGTCCAGGAGGCACAATCCTTAATATTATTGGTAAACCCAAGAATTACAATAGTTTCACCACTTTCACTTAGCACCAGTCTCTAGATGCATTGAATTTCTATAGCACTGTCATTGTTACTGAATGGTAACAACACATAGGCCCACTAACATGCTCTAACTGATCCAAAAATATAACATTATGAATTCTTGGAGCTTATATTTGGATTTCAAAGACCTGGCAGGGGCCTTCCCATGATGCTTGTTAACAGAGAAAATATTTTTACATCTTTTAATTGTATCGGTTCTAGCATCTACTATAATCTGTCCCATCCTTTTGTAGTTATAGATTACAGTATCTTTTGCATTATTTGAAATGTACATAATACTGCAGAAGTCTATGACTCTGTCACTAAATATGCTGGTCACTGGCCTAACTGTTCCATGCTCCTTCCAACTGCTTTACTCACTGATTTTCCACTCAGACTTTACTCCGCTGAGGCTTAAATCAGACGCTAACTTTCAGACCACGAGAGCTATGACTGATTCAGTAGGTCCGTCTTGCACATTGGACCTGGCAAGAATTTTCCTCCCGTGCCCGCAATGCCCATGTTTATACCCCTGAAAAGTCCAGCACATCTGTGGACAGCGCTGACCAGCCTGTCCTGCTCACAGTCTCCATGTTTCCCTGACCCTGCAATTGCCTTCACAGACTGGCAGCTCTTCTCAGATCATCCCAAACGCCTCTCTCTCCTGGGATCTTAGGCCCAGCGTTATTAGCTGACTATTGTCATCGCCTAAATTATGATCTGAATGTGACTTATTCACCTCGTTGTTTTAGTTTGCTTCTCCTGTTTCATTACAACTTCTTTAAACCTCCTCCGCATCCTTGCATTAATGCGCAAGTGAGCAGGAAGACACTGTTTATTAGCATGAGACGTTAATCAGATACTTTCTCCAGGTTCTTCTACTAGCCTTCATCCAATAAGAAGCACTGAGCATGGATTACACGTTATCCTACTTGCAGAACTTGATAAGCTAGCCTCTGAGGACTGTTCAAGTGCAATTCAAGTGTTTTCTATTATCCAGAGACTAAACTACCCCTTGTCCTCTCTGACCTGGAAATCTTGAGATGTTTGGGTAATTTGTGTTTTCTTTTTTCATAGAAATTCTCCCTCAAAGTAGGGTGACGCCACTGAAAAAGAGATATTTACCTAGTTTAGGCAATCATTTCTGGTTATTTCACAAACTGTGTTTCATCTGCAGTCACAGATGTGTCACAGGGGACATTGACTTAGTTCTTGCTGTGGCTTAGTGGTTATAACCAGGTGCTTGATAACACTTGGTTATTGAAGTTTTTGCAGCTTTAATAGTCTTTGTTGTTTATTTCCTTGTGTCTATGTTTATGCTCTTTTTTGGATCAAACATGCAAAGCCGGACTTAACATGCCCCACAGCTGCTCTCCTATTCCCTTGCTTCATCAATATATGCTCATTGGTCATTGCATCTGTGATTTTGCTACTGATTTTTTCTCTTTCTTAGCTCAACCATTAATAAAGCACAAATGTCAGGCTCATATTTTGAGCGAATGACACGATACAGTCTAACACACCATATAACTCAATGAGTCAGAGACTCAAAAGTCTTAGAAACAAGATTTTCCTCCAACACTCTTGAAAACTACGCTCTCCAAATTGTGAGAGATAATGATATGCTTCATGAGAAACATTTATTTTGCAGAAACTCACTTTAGTATTTCAAGCTGAAGAACTGAAAGGAAACTTCATTGTGCAATTCTCATCCATGATCTCTTCCTTAAAAAGGAGAACGCTGTCGTGGAATTCACTTGAGGGTAGGAAGGTTGAATTAGAGAGCCATGATTTGTGATCATTGCCTCTTAATCCTAGAACTTCTTGAAATCTACATTACTCCCAGCCCAAATGGCCCTTCAGCAAGATCACGTGGATCATTAATGATCCATTTAGTGATCCAAGGCCAATAGAATGAACAGAAATGGTTTATGTCAGGTATGTCCATTTCAGTAGAAGTTGGTTAAGGTTTTTCCAGTGGCCTGAAGCAGGATGAATTAGGCAATGGGCAAGCTAGCATTTCTGAAAATGCTTGAATAAATTATGTAATTTGCTTTATTTATTTCTCTTGAACCTGAACTGTTGATATGGCTTTCATGCCATTAAGAAATGGCAATCACACCATGCTGAGTTTCCCAAACAGATCTGGTTGAATACATTTTCCCTGCAATGTATCCAAGGTAACAGCCTTATTGAATACCTTCTCAAAATGGTAATGTTCAATATTTTTACAATATCCCTCACTATTTCCTGTTCATATCTGAACTTTTTTGCACTTCATTGATCACAGGAAACTTCAGGCTACTTGTGAAGAATAACAGAAATCCAAAATACAATGTCATATTCTTTTTTTTTTTTTGCTTGTCCTGAATGCTACTTTCTCCGAGGCTCTTTGCATCCTATCTTCTTGGAACGCATGAGTTTTATTCCATCTGCTTTTTTACAATGCAGCTTGTTCATTGTTAGTAACATCCTGCTTGAGTGTTTACAGTTGCCTGTTTGTCCAGTTAAAATCCACCAGAAGTGCAGTGCCAAGACCATAGCAAGGTGCTGATTGACAATACTGTCGTTTTGTTCATGCTGGAGCAACTTTGAGTTTCTTATTCTTTCCTTTCATATCTTTCTCTTTTCTTACTTATAATGAGCTTTCTTTTCCTGTGGGTTTTTTCAGCTCTCATTCTATGGCCAGAGTTTATTTTTACATTTTCATTCAAAATTAGTCATTTCAAAATAAAATCTTACTACAAATCTAGTACATTTCCAAATGCTATATTTATTTTCAAATTTTTTTGCAGCATGTTCTGAGATTTTGTAATATTTCTAGCCATAATTACTGGAATTCTCTAGTTACTGAAATCTTGCCTTCCAGCAAGAAACACAGATTCAGGTGGGGAAAAAAATTTGAAAAGAATTAAAACCATATTACAATTAAGTAATTAAAATATTTTCAAATTGTTTTGTAAGAATGAAATCAGATTCACCCCAATAACTGTTTTGGGGAAGTTTGGAATGGAATCCAAGTTTGTTGAACATTAGTTAAACTATCTGATTTAACCCTGGTCCTGTCATGTTTGTCTTTTTTATTCTATCTCCACTTTGAAATAACTCTTGAATTCAAATCTCCTATTTGGTAAAGCCACACTTGGAACTAACATTAACCTCTGTATCCATTTTCCCCCCTTTTATATATATATATATAAAAATTATGTTTGTGTATATATATATATATGTATGTATCTCCTGCATCACTGTGGTCATATTTACAATGTAGATATATCGGGTGTTAGTCAAAACTAGGACTTGTAACCAACCTCACTTCCCATTCAAATTGCCAAGCTCCTAGTTGTAGGCTACTGCATCCTTTGTGGACAGACACACTGACACAGACTGACTGACTGAACTTGATTTGAGCAGCATGTCATTTCTGAGAGACAGGCACTTCTCCCCTTCTGTTCCTGGCAGGCAGCAGCTGTGAAGGGAAGCTGTCAGTCTTCAGCTCCCCGAAAAAGAGGGGACGTGCAGGCGTGTAGACGTGCTGCAGGCTGAGGTGGGAGGCAGGATCTCACCTCCCAGCTGAGACCAGAGCAGGGCGCAATGCTTTTCCTTCCTCCCGATCCTGACTGTCAGAGCAGAGCACTAATGCCATTACCTGCTGCAGCCTAGCTGAAACTTTCAGAAACAAAAAGGAAAAGGAAAATGCAGCCACAGTACGGTCTCAGCTGGACTCAAGTCCAGCTAAGCGCATTGCTAGTTAGCTTCTCCCTGGCAGTAGGGGCTCAGGTTTCAGCTCAGGCTGTCCTTTACTGCTTATTACTGTCTTGACTGACAGTGTAAACACAGCCTGTATTTTTAGATAAATGTGTTAAGAATTCAGGTATGATATGCAATAATCTGTAACATCAATGTTTCTAATGTGTTTTATTTCCTTTAATATTTTTTCCTCACCTTGGTATATCCATACAAGAGGTTTTCAGACTTTATAGTAAGAAAGACTTAGGGGTTTTGAGCAGCTTACTCCTTCAGTGTCTGAGACTTTTACAATTTCTTCATTGTAAAAGAAAATCTAGAAGTAGACAAATAAGCTGTGGGGAAGAATAAAATCTAAATCTGGTTTTCCATCTCATACGAGTGCATACAATTTGGAATAATATATTTTTGCTATTGCTGATAAAGGAAGCAAAAATCCTTAGACAGTCCTGGTGTAGGTCACACAATACTCATCACGGCTGAGTTATGAAATGATGTGAAAGAAAATTATATAGTGATATCCCCAGGGAATGCTATTGATGCTGAATTTTCACTTTAGTTGCAATAAATTATGGGTCCTTTTAAAAAGACTGTACAGTACTATTCGGTTTTGAAGCTATTTGTCTTGCTTCCTGAAGAGGATTAGTTATCATATAATGCAGTGTAATTAGTTTGCCGGTGGGCATGACTCCAGAGTATGACTGGCAAACATACCCTGTAAGTGTAAGGCCGTATGCAAAAGCAGCAATACCTATCCAACAGCAGTACAAACACTAAGTGGAATACAGTAAAGAGGTAAATCATTGAGCAAAATATTTAGCTGCATTCAGTAATAGTAACAATACTTTCTATCCAACCTTACTTTACCAGTAATTTTTGCAGATAACAGTTTAATTAGTTCCCATCTAGTAATGGAAAAATTAAGGACAGCCTTAGTAATTGGTTGGAAGGGACCTCAGGAGGTCTCTACTGAAGCAGGGCCAGCTCTGAGGTCTGACGAGGTTGCTCAGGGCTTTATCCAGTTGGGTCCAGAAAACCTCCAAGAATGGAGCCTGTACAACTTCTCTGGGTGACTCGTGCCGCTGTTGTACTGTGCTGGAGGAAAAAAATGTCCTGATCCTTTCTTGTTTCAACTCAAGTCCTTCGCCTCTTTTCTTACTCCTGTGCACCTTTGGGAAATCGCTGGCTCCATCCTCATCGGTTCTGGGGGCTGAGGCCTTGCAGCACGAGGTGTGGGCTCATGCCAGCCTGTACCCATGGAGGGCAGGGAGCAGCGGTGCAGGAGGGGGCTGCGGCAATGGCTGTGGAGTGATTGCTGCGGGCCAGTCCCACAACCTGCAAGAAAAGATTGGCTGTATGTGAACTGTTCCTGACAATCTCACCTGCTTGTTGTTACCTCACCAACTGACGGCTGCTTACTGCCTGCAGGTCTCAGTCAGGTGCCAGAGGTTTTCACCTCACAAATGCTGGGAGGTGAAATGGCTTTAACTGACATTTATTTGCTGTCACAACAGAAAAATATCCTGAGTGTACTGTGCCTTTCCATTCCTAGAGATATGTTTTTTACATTGGTTTCACCTGTAGTGAAGGCAGAGGGTTTTACAAGTTGCTCTTCAGGAGGAGAGTCCAGGAGTCTGGCGAAGAGATGTGAGAATGGCCAGAGATGGACCCCAGAAGAGGGAGAAGGAATGAGCCTGAACAAGAGACTGGGGGGGGAACATAATACCGTCTCCAAGGACAAAAAATGTCTATCATGGAGACCAAAAATTGGCAAAAATAAGAATTTAATGAGTTCAAGCTAGAGAAAGATTGTCATTCCACATTAGAATTAGGTTTTCAGTGCTAAGGAAGGTAACACTCGAATAAAACCTTCTTTGCTTGAGGCAGTTTTGGAGGTTTGTAAGAGGAGCTGGAGAAACATCCGTCAAGTATGACAGTCCTGTCATTGAGAAGGAGATAGATGATATTTCAAGATCTCTTCCAGTTGTATTTTTTTATGATTCTATGACTTTCTATTGTTAGCTCATTAATACTGTATATAAATGTGTAATATTTAATATTGTGTAATATCTAAAGCAGTTAGTGTTGATAGTTTCTGATGAAAGTAGTCACTAGACTTGGGAAGCTGAACTTACTGTTGAGAAAGTAGTGAATGCTTAAAAACAAGTATACAAAATGTATTCACTTAAATATTTATGAAAAATTGCTCTAGTAGCAGTTACGCAGTGCAACTCTGGGCGTTCTTCGAAGAATTTAAGATAGAAATGCTAAAGGAAAATGAGTACTGAAAGTGAATGACAGAAAAATCTAAGCAGCAAACTTTTTTAGGGGGGGATGAATTCAAGGATTCAAAAAGGTAGCCACAGAAGAATGAGGCTTTCAGAGAAACTTTGTCTTTTGGTTGTGTGTTACATGGGTTATGTCCTTTGATGTGAATGGATAGTCAATCCTAAAGGCCAGTTTACAGGCCAGTGCGTGTGTCTGAGCAAGCCCTCAGTGCTGTGCACTGTGCACAGATCAATCCCATTAAGCAACATCTAATAGCTAGAATAATTCCAGTGTGCATAAACATATTTCAAAGGCATACATGAAATAGCTGAATATATTATAAAGAAAAGCAGAATTCCTTGTCTGAACCACAGACTTGTGCAAAATTCCAGTCAACCACTTACCACATGGTCAGACTCTTAGCTGTGATGAATTTCAGACAACAATATACAGAAGACAGATGCTATTAAGGGGTGGCTGAGGTAAACAAGGGGTTTTTTTGTAGTTTTTACCCAATTTGGGTCCTTGTCAGCTCTGCATAAGGCATCTTGTAATTGCTGCAGAATTTCAGAGAAGCTGACATGACTGCAGCATCTTGGTTATTTAATCCAGGAAATATCTTAGTTGTAAAATATGGTGTGTGCCCCATAAAGGGTGATCCAGCTTCCTTTGATTCTGTAATTTCTCAAAACCTCTGATTGCCATTTATTACTATTTGCTAAGAATTCAAAATGAAAGAGATCGTGCTCTATGAAGGCTTTCTGAGCTGTCTAGAATCTATCTTCATGTGGCTGAAAAGGAATAACAGTTCCCTTGATCAACATTTCCACTCCCCACGTATTTGACCTCAATCCCAGTTTGGGGGGGTCTTGATTAGCCTGTCAGTTGGCTTCTTCCATATAGTTAAGCTAAGAAGTCTGATATGAACATTTAATTTTGTAACCCTTTTTTTGAAACACTTTTGCTGAGACAAGTTCTTAAAATTCAAAGGTGTTAGGTCTTAACCCAAATCTGAACTCTAACTTTGGTTCAGTTTTATTCACAAATACAAATTTTATCCTCATTCAAGATCAAGATTTTTACCACCACTTCCTCAGTCACCAAAAACAGTTTGTAGAAATATCCATGTGCTGTGGTGTGTGATACAAAATTACCCTTGGTTTAAATCTTACTGTGCAGAGGTAATTTAATAAGAAAGTAATTTTCACTGGGACAATCCAATTTTCACATGGGGAAGAATGATCTCTTTTCCAAGAAACTCCTTTCACTGAATATAAAAAATCAGCAATGGATTTTCTCATGCTATCATGTTCTCCTACAAACTTGTGACATAAAAAAAAAAAATCTCTGGCATTTCATCAGCTGCATAGACTGGCAAAGCTAAAGAAGGGTACATGGGTGGATTGAGGGGCAGAAGACAGCACTTGACTGTTCTTTTTTGACAATACACCTCTCTATCAGACCCTCACCAACTAAATTACAAATGTGCAGACTGCCTTAAGTTCTTTGTAGTGGTGTGCTGAAGAAAAACATTTGAGAAGCCCCCAGACCCTACAATGTCTGTAAAATCAGCGTAACCTCACCTGTAAAAACAAGGTTACTGTTATGTGGTCACTTTGCAACAACATAAATCCAGGCTCTTGCAAAAAAAAAGAAAAATTGGTGCAGCTTTTTGTCCTGCCTTTGTTTGGCCTTCCTTGGCCAGCACTGACATTTGCACGGCTGCGTGGAGAACCAGACTAGGGAACTGACCCTGCTCAGCACTATTGCTTTCCCAGGGACCATGTTCAGCTGGATCTCCACTGGCTCACTATCGGAGACTAGTGCTGGCACAAGGGGAAGCGAGGGGTGGCCTGGGAGAGTAGAGGAGGGAACAGCAACTTGTAGTAGAACTGTGAATTTTGGGAAAATTAAAGTAACCATGAAACCATGACCATGATGATCAGATCGTGATTTCGATATCTATTTTTTAAAACTAAGTTTGGAGGACGACTATAAACAGAACAAAATGCAAAGCTACTAAACAATTGAGTTCTGATCACACTTGAATCTTGAAATAATAAACTTGTTAATACTATGTAAGGTGAAAGTATATTTTAAATCATTGACTACTGTCAGGTTAAGTAGTGGATTTACTATACAGTAGTGAACATCCTTTAGAGTTTGTCTTGGTATTGAAAGGAATCTTTGCAAGAAAGAAATGAGCAGTCTACACAATCCATGGAGAGCTATAGCCAAAAAGCTCAGCTTATTGCTAGAGGCAAAATCAAGTGCACTTATATAGCTAACGATCAGTCTTCAGATAGTAAACATAGAGAAGCTATGCAGAATACGTGGATTTACAGCAAAGCACCAGCCTTACAGCAGTGTGGTGGGCAAAACTGGGAGGCAAGCAAGTAGATCTTTGAGCTCTGGGACTTTCAAATAATGTTTGACCATAACTTTTTCTGAACTTCGTCCTTAATTGTATGAAGAGACACTGGTCTCCCTATTCAAGGTCTTGTTCTTGAAGATGCATGTGCTAAAAATACCATCACTGTTATAATGATTTTGGAGGTTTTTACATTGATTAAGCCCTGCAGTAAAGAGGTCATTCAGTTTTACAAATGTTTTTCTCTACGTACTGACAACTAAATCAATCGTGTCATGCAAGTCACATGCAAACATAAGTAACGTTCTGAGAATCTGTTCCAGTGTTTTTGTTGCAGAGAATGTACTGCCTCTGAAAGAAACAGTGCTATTTTGAAGTTCACTGTTTCTAAACAAATTCAGTCTTATTAGAGAAAAGTTTAAATTCTCAGCTTCCCTCCTCTATTTGTCACGAAATGTCTGCACAAGAAAAACATGACTCTGCTATAACTTCTGGAAGTTTGCAACAGCGTTCATCATCCATTGCTACATCTGCTACAACAGTAAGCCTAAGAAAATCTTTAAAAAATTCTCTCAGGGCATTTGCATGACTTTAAAAATCTTCAGTTAGTGCATATTTTTCCTGATAAAATGAACCAGAAGTAACATTAAAATATTTAAAAGAGACTTCCAAATAGCTTTGCATAGAAGGGTGGTCTATGCAGGGACAGAATATTAACAGTGCAGGAAGGTTTTGTATATTGCCAAACTTCTGTGAAGTTTGCTCTTCTACATTTGCAGAAAATAACTCCACTTTTGCATTTTTGTTGTTTTCTGTGCCACAAAAGTGTCCTGTTTGGATTAGCATTAATATTTCCCACTCTGCTAGCCATTGCCTTACCTTTTTAATTCCATTTTCACCCTAGTGGTACTTATTTGTTCCTTCATTTTTCTACAAGCCTTATTATCTGATATGCAGTGCTGCACTTTAGTGTTGCTGAATAACACAACAAAGAAAAAACAACCAAAACAACCCCAAATTATGTCTTCCATTTTACCCGTCTTGACAATAAGACTGTAACCGGGTCTTGTCATATCACATGTAGAGCATGCCACCCCACGTCACATCACATCGCCTCACCTCACCTCTTTCAACCTGCATTCTTAATTTAACTCTTAATTTAATAGATTAGCATTTTAAACATCTAAAACAATCATTTCTATTTCTCACCTGGAAGAAGTTGGAGAGTGGTTTATGGATTCTGATTCTCATGTGATGCTCTGATACTTTCCTCACTGCACAAATGAAGTAGGTCCATTCTGCAGTAGAGCAGATTAACTAGTGACTCATTTAAGTAGGTCTTATGCATCTGGTTTCACACTTTCTGTGCCTTGATCCTGGGTGTCCTTTCAGACATACGGTTGCTTGGACTCCCTGAGATTCTGTATGGTTGGTCTATACCTGTCTATATCATATAGCTTTCCGTACAAGAACTTGAGCTCTTCGCTCCACATTGTATCTCCCACCTCATTCTTCCCACCATCAACTCTGAAGTTCCATATTTTCTTTGTTGCCTCTTTACAGAGTCTCCATAACCCAGTCATGCTTCAGGGTACAGGGGAAGAAAATACTCTTTGCTGAATGCACCCTAGCTCTGCTTTCCTCAATTCCCTTTCTCTTCTACCAGCCTCCTCCAGACATGAGAGGGATTGGAAACTGTTTGTGTTTGGCAGACAAGCTTAATGAATCTCTCATGTAAACTGCTAACTAGAGCAAGATTACCAAAAACACAATGATAAATGCAGATTCTTCTGTCTCTATCTAGATATCTAAATAAATGACCAGATTATCAGAAGCCGTAAGCACTGGGCTGATTTCAGTGAGTTGCAGGCTATTACAAAATGTTCCTACATTTTGTCATTCAATATATAAAAATTCTCAGGCAACTCTTGGTAATGAGCCAACCCAATCTATTTTTTTAATTAGTCTCTCCAGGTAAACTTGTAGTATTTACTTCTGCATTTAGAAAATGCCAAATTTAAACCTATCATCAATGTACAAAGTCTCTTTGCTGCAGAAATCAGAGTGCATGCGTGCATGTGTGTGTGTTTATGTGACTTGTAAATACATAGAAATATAAATAAACCCATAAGACTCAAAAGAGTAATATAAAACTAAAGTAAAAGACAGAAGCAGTTAAATATTTATATTTTTAACAAAAAAAACCCAGATGAATGATAACTTGGATGTCTCCAAGCTAAGCCCTTACAGCAAGATTTATAAGGTTAAATAACCAGCTAAACCTGCTCCCCTCATATAAGGATTTGTTATAATTTTTGTGTAACAGCACATTTCTTCCATAATGCCTCCTAGCTTTGCACAAACATTTTGCTTGTAAAGAAAAGCAAATAGAGGAAATTTTTTGCAACCTGTTAACTGGACTTGAAACACTCAGAGGAGACTCTCCCCTCCAAAGCACACAAATGATAGGCAAATTGATTAACGTTATTATAATAGTATTATTAGCAAAGGGATGGTGTTGTGGGTTTTTTTAATAGGCTGTTTTTTCATTTATTGACATTGCAATCATATCAATGAACAGATGCCGTATCTAAAAAGAATGAGTTGACAGTGCAACCTGTATTCTTAAAACTCTTCATTTACTAGGGTAGCATGATAACCATTTAAGACAAACACTTCTATTTCTCACCTGGGAGAAGTTAGAGTGTATAGTGGTTTGTGGGTTTTAATTCTCATGTTTGTCTTAGGCCTGACTCAAAGTTCATTGCAATTGTGGGAAGAGTCCCATTAATTTCAGTAGGTTGCTCAGTACTACTATTGTCATATCTTCAGGTATTGTGGGGTAGAGTGTCACTAATATACTTCATACAGGTAGTAGCCATTACCTGGTTTCTATGTTTTCATTGGTAAACTGGAGGATGAACTTGGTTTTATATTCATTCCTCTTCCCCCATCCTCTTTGCACTGTCTTTAGTGCAGCGCAAAACTGAAAGTACTGGGTTTGGTTTCTATTTGTAAACAATTCCTTACTTCCAGGTTTGAAAGGCATTAGATGATCTCTTCAGAGAAAAGCTTTTTTCCCATGAGGACAGTCAAGGACAAGAGCAAGTTGCCCAGAGAGGTTGTGCATTCTCTATCCTTGGGGGTTTCCATAACCTGAATCAAGCCCTGAACAGCTTAGTCTGATCTCACAGCTGGCCCTACTTGAGCAGGTGGTTGGCCTACACACCTCCGAAGTCCTATCCAGCCAATTAACCTATGATAAGCCTTGTTTTGTTCTGTCCACGTACCTATTCTTTGTCTCTTTCAGACCTTCAGACTGACAAAGGGTGAAGAATTGAGGCAAGGGGATCACAGGTAGAGAGAATGGTTTAAGCAAAGTGTCCTAAATGCCACACTGGATCTCACTTTAATATCATTTGTGTCCTCTTTAAAAAGCATATTGCGAGAAGTGTTAAAAACTATCACGGAATCACAGAATGGTTGACGTTTGAAGACAGCTCTTAAGATTGTCTAGTCCAAGCAGAGTCAGAGCAGGTTGTCCAGGACCATGTCCAGTCAGATTTTTAATATCTCCATGATGGAGACTCCATGATCTCTCTGGGCAACCTATTCCACTGTTTAGTCACCCTCACAGTAAAGCTTTTTTTCTAAGGTCTAAATGGAATTTCTCATATCTTGATTTGTTCCCGTTGCTTCTCGTCCTGTCTCTGGGTACCACTGAGAAGCGCCTGCCTCTATCTTCTGACTCATCAGATAGATCCCTCCTGAGCCTTCTCTTCAGCTAAACAGTTCCAGCTTTCTCTGCCTCTCCCCATATGAAAGATGCTCCAAACCCTTAATCATCTTCGCTGGACTTGCTCCAGTATGTCCATGTCTCTCTTGTACTGGGGAGTCCAGGACTGGACCCAGCACTGAACCCAGATATGTCTCACCAGAGCTGAGTAGAGGGGGAAGGATCCCCGCCTTGTCCTGCTGGCAACGTTCTTCCTAGTGCAGCCCAGATACTATTGGGGTTTTTTTGCCATGAGGTTGCATTTCTGGCTCATAATTATCCTCACCTTTGTGTTTCCAGAAGTGAATGTCTCATGTCTTAAGGAGGAACAAATCACAAGTAAATTATGAAGTATACTAATGGGCCAAATACGTGAAATCTTTTGTGTCTGTCATATATTCAGTTGTATTTCCCTAAATCTGAATTTTCTTTTAAGAATGTGGTGTCCTAAATATTTGTGCTGCATCAGGCATGCAGACACCTGTAACTCTCATTCTCAAGCACTTCCAAATTGGATGAATGTGAACAGTTGGAGTCAAAAAAAAACCTTGTCACAGTTCAAATATTGATTTCCAAATGATCAGTTTTATTGCCCAGAGAAATTAATGTCTAATATTATGGAAATTGAAGTCCTCAGAAAGTCATTGCATTTTTAACTGTTATACAGAGAATAAAATTTTGATATAACATTTTAAAATATTATAAAATACAAAGGATAATAATAGATAAATTCAAAGAGGCTCACTGATTTGTGATCAATTTACTTGCATTTTCTCACATGCTGTTCCTTTCAGATGATACAGTTTGGAGTTTGGACTTTCCAGTCTCACAGAAATGATTCTTAATTCCTTTGGTTTCAGTAGATATGAGGAACTCTGTGAGTGATCATTGGCATCAGTTCTTCTCTCTTGATTCACTTTGAATATTTAGTTTGATAAATCAAAAATCCTGAAACTTAGGCTTAAACAAAATCACAAAGACCAGAACAGATCTCCTGAAGGGCAAAACCTCCCTCTGATTTAACTGCAAAACTAAAACAAAACAAAACAGCTCCCTTTCCACCAATCTATAAAGAAGGCATATTAAATATAAGTACACAAATAGATTCACTTGTTTGTGTATTTGTAAAACACAGGCCAACGACAGACATGTATCTAAGCTAATTTCATAATGTCGCTGATTCTCATTTCATTTCTGATGATTAAGAGTCACTATTTTGCCTTGTTTGACTCTGATTTACAGCGTCATAGGAAAGCAATAAGAAGTTCACTGAAGTATTTTCTTGTTGATTTTGTGCAAAATTACTAGATCTGAGGTAGTTTTGCAATAATATAAAAAATGCAGCATCAGTCATCTTTCACTCACATTCTATTTAATCACAGTATTTTTCCAGTCTGTTAATTAGTGCTCAGATTACTGTCATAATATTCTCCACAAAGCAGAAGTCTTTCCCCTCACAGTAAACAGAAATGGGGTCCAGTAAAGGTAAAAACTTGCTTTTTGCTTACTTTGTAATTCATAGCCATAAAAGTTTAGTCATAAAAGGTGACTTTTAGAATAAGTACAGTGCTAATTTACAAAATATGAAGAAGAAGGAAATCAGAAAGTAACTGAATATTGTTTATGCTGGAAAGAGTGTGATTAATGATTTTATGTTTTAACTATATTTTTTTCCACCCAATGAAGACAGATTATGTTCATGTTGTGCTTTGTGCCTCTATGGGATTTGATTTTGGCAAATTTTCATAGTCACAATGCTGACATGATCCTAAATCAGGAATGATTACTGGGAATTGAGTGTCATCAGACCAGCTACTGTAAACAAGTGTAACTCCACAGATAGAGAGCTGGATTTCACCCATCATCTGTATTTTATGAAATAGTGTTCTAAGTATAAGATAATTATCTTCTACACTGGATGAGATATACCATTTAGAGTTAATTTTAGGTTTGGGTCTGATTCTCTTTGTTACCTGAGTTAGTGCCACCAATTACTATTTTTGTTAGTATTGCAGGAAAATTGATATAATGTCAATGCAGTAATGACAGTTTGAGAAGTTTATGTTTTCTATTGATATCTACCCATGGTAATATGACATTAGCTAGAAAGTGACCTTGATTGACTTAGTTTCTTACTACAGAGCTGCTGTTTCAAGAGCAACCACTTCATGAGTAACTACTGCCTGTAGTCTCTGCTGAGTTAACACAGCCATGATTCCTCAGATTATTTTGTCCCAAGGTTTTTGAGTGATTTTCCATTTCATCAATAGTTAATTGCTAAATTTCATTATTAAAATAACATCTCCGCTGGATAGTTTACTTGGCCCACACGAAACATGGAAAACTACAATCAAAACTGCCTGAACTAAAATAGGGTACAGTCTACAGGTTGAGTATGTGTTTACGCAAAAACAGCTGTAGAAAGGAAGTTACTAAAGAGGAATGCTTTTGTTTAGACTACGTTAGCTTTGAATGTGAAAGATGGCAAGTTTCTGCAGTGGAAATCAGGTTAAATTCAGGAGATGCTACCTGTGAATAGCACATGAGTTTGAAAGATCTTGTGAAAAGTTAAGGAAATGGAGAAGCTTCACCTCACTTCTAGACCTAGAACCTAGAATTCCAGTTCCTGGAATCTACTAGCTTGAATATATTTGGATTTTATTCTCTCTGACATTTTCCAACACATTTTCCTCTTTTCCCCAGAGTGCAGCACTATCCCTGCACGCACTATGCTCCATAGAAGGAGCCATATTTTGGGTCTGGAAGTATAAAAAGCATGCATTTTGTTAAGAGATTATGTTTTTCAGAGGTTGACTTTCTGATGTTATTGTATTTATTACATTTCTCTTAAGGACGCAGTAGTGAAAATAACAATTCCTACACTATATAGCAACAAAGTGCCTCTGATGTCTTCACTTTTGCAAATTTAACTTGTTTCTGGGTTTAGCACGAACTAAAAAGTGCATGTAAACCAGTGCTATGGAATACTTTATATCTGGAAAAATTGAGTCAGCTATCTAAAATTCTTGTAAGAATAATTAGAAGAAAAGCTACTTTCCCAAAAACATGCATGAATGTGTAGGGATATCTGCATGCATGAGCGTGTCTCCTCACCTGTGCATGTGTACACCAGTGTATGCTTATGTTATTTGTTCCATTTTCAGCCTGTTTTAAATATTAGTTCAAAATGTGATTTATAGTGGTAACCTTACTGTGATCTTTGCTGGTGTCTAGGCCTTGTGTCTTATGTTAAAAAGGAATGGAATGCTTTAGTTTGTTCATTATGTTTTCATATTGTCTGCCTGCAATTCCTCCAATATAATGAAAAACAGGACTCTAATCTGGTACTGTAGAGTGTAAAATTTAGAGAAAGATGAAATTCTTAGGTATTTTTCAAAGTTTGTGAACTGTACACTGCAATGTAGAAGGATGAAAATTACACATCTGATTTATATACCTGCTAGTAAAAATCAACAGATAATTCCAAAATACCATATATTGCATTATTCTTTGTGTTTGTTTTCAGTTCAGATGGAAACCTTCACAGTATAAAATCAGTCATTTAATAACATTCTATTTTTCAGAAAGGGTATTTTTTAGCAAGGAAAGACAAGAATGAGTAATTTAATGCCATCTGAAATACATGGCATTAATACAAGACCTTAAGTCAGTCCAGCTGGCTGCAGATCAAGAATACCAGACAAAACTCAGCCAACTCTTTCCGTAAAAAATCCCTTTCTTTTGTGGGTAATTAAGCTCGCCTTGACAGTTATGCAATAGGCTTGCCTCTAAAAACCAAGGTCTCCTTTTCAAAGAAATTACGAGCATCTTGACACAAGAGTGTCAGGGAGGAGCAAGGCTGGTGGTGTCCTGATGGCCCTAACAGAGGGCTGCTTGGAGCCGGACGTCCTCTTCCCTTCTTAACCACAGGAGACCCCACTGGCACTAATGGGGGTGTCTGCTCTGGTCTGGAAACCAGCAGGTGTTTTGAAAGGGAGCCCTTACAGGGAAGGTGGGAGTGATTCAATCCCCCTGAGGGTATTAAGAGGTAGCACAAAGTTAGTTTTGTGTGCTAACTACTTCTGTACAAAATTTTTGCTGTGAAAATTAAAGTAGGTTTTACTCCTAAAAGTACATGCTTCTTTTCAAAATATACTCTTTGCTTCAGCTCCGTTCAGCTGAAAGAGGTACGTGGGAAAAGGGGCTATAATAGGAAGAAAAGTGTGTGTGATGTAAAACAGTGCCTACAGAAGAAGGTGAAAAATACACTTCGAGAAATATAGGGCTTAAGAGAGAGGAAGAGAAGGGTATCTGCTTCAACTGTTTTGCCTTGCCCTGATAAAACAAAATGGATGTGTTAAAGCCAAACTTAACTAGTCTTGTATTCCTTGACTGGTTTCTTTTATTTCAGAGTAGGTTAAAATCATCATAACATTCTGATAATATGGGTATAAAAGTTCCAACCTTAAAAAGCAAAAGTGGGGAGAGGTACTTTTTAGGAATAATCTGATTAATGCTGCCTTTGGATGGTGTTTGTTGTTTATCTGTCAAACATTAAAAATCAAAAATATAATATTATGCGCAAAGAACATTATATTCAGAAATTGCCAGGTGTTATCCATGCAGAGTGCTATAGGGACATCATGTTAATAAACAACCTCAGTTTGTAAATGCAGGCACAAAGCAGCTTGGTAGTAAAAAGACAAAGAAGCACTTGAAGACACAGGAGTACATAGGGAAAAAGAAAAGTGTTATTCTTTTCAATAACAATATAAGCTTCAAAATGACAAAAGTGTCTAAAAAAGTGGCTGGATCTCATCTGCAACCATGTTCTCAAAAATGTTTTCATTTTGTTAGCGTTGTTTGCTGATGATAGCAACAGGGCTTGTAAACTGTTTTCCCCTCTAAAAATGTTCAGGTTTTTTTTAATATGACCTTAACTATGGGGTTTTAATACTTAATTTAGGAGTAATTCAAACATCCTTCAGTCTGGGAACAGTTACAATGCTTTCTGTTCCAAACATATGAATATATTCAAATTTAACTAGTTGCTTTATCACACCAGTGAGGATAAAAATTAAAAAAAATACTGTTTTTTCCAGTTCATGACCTAAAGTATTTCCTCTTTGTGTGGAGATATGTTAAAAATAAAATCTCCAGACAAATAACATCTCAAGTTTGACCTAGTGTATATGCTTGTGATACATTCCTGAACTGCTCAATGCAAATGCCTAAAGGCAGAAATTAAGGCTGTAAGGGCAGTTTTTGACCAGGCATATGACCTTCTAATGCCTGGGTTTTGACTTCATAATGGTAAAGGTAGGATTTTCATATAATTCTATAAATGTAGTTTATATTATTGTGTACTAATTTGGAAGGTAACTAGCTATCAGTGGGGAAAAATCTGAGAGACTGGATGCAAAGGAAATACTGTGTTTTCAGAAGAAAACAAATGAATTGCTAATATATTGCTGGCTTTAGATCATATCACACTTTAGTAATAAAATTTCAGAAGGGAGATAGAAAAAAGACAAATAGGCCATAAAGCTCTTGGAAATTTATTAGATAATATCAAGGCTAAAACTGTCTAAACATAAATTGATCTTATAATAATATTTATTTAGTGTGTATTGAATTTCCAACTCAAGATTACCCTTTTTTATTTGTACATGTTAAATTTTTGGTATAATGCGTAGGCTTTCATGTATACAATTTAATAGCGCCCTGGCCAAACAGAAGGTGATTATTGTGTTATTCAGTAAATTATGAAAATAGAAACTATACTTAAGATGTTAAAACTTTTCTTGACAAGGTTGATGTCAACAGCAGTCAGAACCATAAACCACTGCTAGGACTTCTGAACAGAATAGCTAAATTCCATACTGATAATATTATTGTTTTCTGGAAGAGGTGTTTGCCTGCAAAGCCAGCCCATTGTGTCAAGCCTGAGTATCACTTTGAGCAATATTTTGCAACCTCTTCATTTCAGCAGATTCTTCTCCAGCATTCTTAATATGCTACATGCAGAGCAAGTTTATACTTTTTTGGCAGGATAAGTCAAACAATTTGCTTGGGGAAAATTCCAGATTTTTTTTTTGTCTTCATGTAAAATGCCTGTTATCGCTCTAGTCTGAAAAAAACCCATAAAACAAACAAACAAACAAAAAAAACCCCCACCCTGTCACCACCACTCATTTTGTTGTGGTGTGGCAATTAACTTTTGGGGTTTAGGTGTATATTTTAGGTTGATTATGCTTTCCGGTTTTATATTTCCAAGCAAAACTAATAGAAATAAATACATAGTTAGGGGACGGTGTGGGAGGCTAGTTTGGGTAGCAGCACTGGCCCCCTCTGGATGGATAAACTGACTACAATCTCACCCACCATGGCAAACATAAGCCCATGCCACAAAGGAGGTCATGTCTCCTTTGTTAGCACACCCTTATTTGCTCCATTAGGCTTTCTGCACCCATGGAGATTAGATTAAATAACTGTTCTGACATTTGCAAACCTCAGACATCAGTTTAACATCAGTTAGAAGGAAGATGCACGAATCACTTGGGACACTGTGTTTTCAGTTTGAAAGAAAATGAAACTTAACCCATTTCACTGATTGCTATGTTGTTTTGAGGTAATATTCTCTCAGGGCCATTCTAAACTCGGTTCAGGTTCATCAGGAGGTCCTGCAAATTCATCAGCTTTTTCAGCAAACCAATCCAGAATATCATGTTGTAATAAAAAGTGAAATACACAGTTTTCCTGGATTTGGCCTTTGCTATGAATGTTGTTCGTAACTCTGCTACGGACTGACAGATTTGTATTTCTGCTTTTCTAAGATTTAGTTAACTAACCTTTGGTCACCTCTGCCTTCACATAAAGACCAGGTAGACCATGTTTTATATGACTATTTTATCTACACAGTTCCTTTAATTCTAGCAGGAATCATTTAATTCATGTTTTGCAATGTCTTTGAAGCAGTCTATAAAAAACCCACTAATAGAATCCTCACTAACTAGAGAAGTCATTGTGTAGCCTGAAAAACAGTTTAATGACTATCAAAAACAGCTGATTTAGGCATTTCTATTACCTGCTTCTTGGACACAATGAAGTAATTATAACATCTTTGTTTCCATTTCTTGAGTATTTATAAAAATATTATTTTAAGTGAGTTAATGGAACTTCCTATGTTCTAACTTCCTATTGTGAAAATCCATATAGGAACCAGTGGGGGTTTTCATATTACTCAATTTTGAGGCAGGGTAGTTGGCTAACTTTTGCATTAACTCTCTATATAAATGGGAAAGAGAGGGAGACATTCCTTGAGGGCATTATTTAGTCCATCTAACTGAAGGTCTTGCTTTGAGTTGCTCTTTCAAGGATCTTCTCTGGCTCCATTTGGCACAAATGGAGTATAGGGAAATAAGCTGCATAAACTAGGTGTTTAAGGCTGTGATGTAAATACCCCTCATCCTTCTCTCTTCCCAGTCAGAGGATTTACAATATTGTATTTACTATAATGTTAATGTATCTCATGTATATCAAGAATTTCCAACCAAGACAGAAATCTCTGTCAAGAGTTGACAAAATGTAGTTACGCCGATGAGTTCTGCAAGGAAAAGTCCTCAGCTGGAAAACGGCTTCTTTGAACTTCCTTCTCTCCCGTTTCAGTCACACATTAACCTTCATCATTTATGTTTGTACAATCAAATTAACTTGAGGTGAATATTTGGAGGAAGTGTTTAGAATCACTAGCTCTTTAAAGAGGATGTGTATCAAGGAAATGGTAATGATGCATTTGTACCAAACAACGGTGCTTTTTTAAAATTTAA
This sequence comes from Fregata magnificens, assembly GCA_013389945.1. NCBI lineage: Eukaryota > Metazoa > Chordata > Aves > Suliformes > Fregatidae > Fregata > Fregata magnificens. The sequence continues at coordinate 26,407 of WAAD01030900.1, forward strand.
TTGCTATAATGGATGTATATTAAATACTAATATAAATTGTTTTCCCAGCAGCAAGTAAAAGCTCAGTGAATTGATTAAACAAAACACTGTTTTTCCCAAAAAAGACATTTTTCTGTTTATTATTCAATGTACTTTCATGCCAAATTAAGAAACAGAACTTTCTTAATTTGAGCTTATTCTTTCCAAGTAATGCCATTTCAGGTTTAGCAATTGTATGTTCTGTTCCTTAGGAAATAACAGAAGATCGGGACCGGTCACGACTGGATTCAATGGTGCTGTTAATTATGAAACTGGACCAGCTTGACCAGGACATTGAAAATGCTCTCAGTGCAGGTTCTTCCCCATCCAGCACCCCAACATACAAACGGAGGCATATACCTGTAAGCCATTTTCCTTAATCTTTCTTATTATTCTGAGAAGATTCTGGTTTAACCTCACTTTTTTTTTTCCCCCCAGTCCTCACATTTATCAGCTCCTTGATTTCAGAATTAAAGCTGGTTTTGTAAAGAATCTGCCATGTATTTTTGTTTGTATATATGTATGTTTTGAGGGTGGTAATAGTGGCATCCATTATTTCCTTTTGGCACCATTTCATAAATGAGAGGTTCAGCACTCCCAGATGAAGGAAAGGGAGATCAACAAGATTCAGAAAATGTCTGGCTCTCTAATTATCACATACTGTAAATGCAGAGTCAGCAGAGAGTCAGGATCACATCAGTCTCGAAGCATATGTGTATGTGTCATTTGACATTAAATAGTTAGAACTGAAGGTAAGTCTGAGCTACAGGTCCTGTTTTTCTGGTAGTGGGAGGGTCCATGAAATTTTTGGCAGAAGCACACTTATGAAATCCTCTGTCATTCAAATAATATTCTGGGCAGAACATTAATTATTTAAATTTCTTTAATTATTTGATTTATTTAAATGAGATAATTTCTTGCTGAGAGTAGTCTGAAGGGTGACTAGACAGCTCAGAAACATGATTGATATGTTCTTTTTTCTGAAAAATGTTTACATGTGTAACTGTGAAGAACATGAAATGGCTGACCCAAGGTGTTCTCATGCAGGCTTCCTGTGAATTTCACCCACATGTTCTGCAGCTGTTTTTCAATTTAAGAAACTTGAGAAATACTGCCCCAAGATCTCTAGGCTAACACTCAGGTTGTTTGTTTTTGTTAGTGGTATTTTCTTTTAAATAATGAGGGGGTTTCCCATTAAAGCCAGACTTCATTATTGCTGTATAGTCAAGTGAGTGGTCTGTAGGTGAGAAAAGCTGTATTTAAGTTTCTGTGGGTTTGGTCAGCTGAAGATTACATAATATGTCATTTTTAAAGGACATACCATAATTACGTTTTTAATAGTTAAGCATTTTCCCCCTGGATATCAATGTTCTCGCAGTATCTCCTTGAGCACTGATGGGGCAGGAAAGCTGAAATACGATGCTAACATCTGTTCTCCATATCTCACCAATGAGTGCCAGCATTTTAGCTCATTTCTTACAGCAATAAAGGGAGTTGTGGCAATCTGTATAAGTAAGCCTGCATGATAACAAGAGGTGGTACCTGCTTCCATGGTGCAAAACAGCCCTCCAGAAAGACAGCTTATATCAAACATGGTATATGTGCTATTTACATACACTGATTTTCTGAGAATTTTTGAGCCTTTGAGTATTAAGAATCAGAAGATCAAAAGGTTTGGTTTTCAGCACACTTGTGCATTGCGTTCAGTCTCATATTGACTTCATAGTAATGAAGCATTTGAATGTGACACAAAAACATGGGTAATGGGGCAGGGAGCATGGTTCTGCACTGTGGCACCATGCCTCTGCTGAGCAGGAGCTTCTAAGAGCAGCTGCACCCAATCTGACTTCTACAGAGGCATTTCCATGGCTCTGCTGCTTTCTGAATGCGTCACATCACAGAGGACTCACTGGCAGGAAATATCTGACTCAAATGCATGGTCCTACCTAGAGTGCAGCTTTGTCTCTAATTTCTATCCCTTTTCAGAAAACAGCACACCTGCGTACTTGGTGTAGAGGCACCTAATTGGCAGCTTAGGTTTGGCAGACCAGAGACTTAACTGGAATTAATGAATCAAAGGGTTGCCATTTCTTTCCAGTTCAGGAGCAGAAGCCCTGAGATGTCTCTGCCCCATATTTCACCTATTCTAGGTACTTGGTATTAGGAAAGTGAGGCTTTGTCTGCACAGAGTTGGCTGGGGTTAATAGTTCAGGCTTTTTGCTGTGTACTGTGTAGCTGTATTCATGCAGGCTGCACCTCAGCTAATAATCCTGACAGTATATGGCTGGTTCTACGCATAGCCAGCTCTTTGCCAGATACGTGTCACAATTTATCTCCAAGCAGTATAATCCCCTGCCCTCACTCTATGCAGTAAATCAAGCATGCACTATATTTTTACTTCCTCAAAAATAAAACATGCTATATTTCTTCTTCTTTTTATTCTCAAAAAAGGAATGTAATCAGTGTCATTAAAGTAAGGGCATTTTAACCAGAAATAGCATTTGGCTGATAACTGTCTGCTGATTCCAAAAAACTAGGGAGCTGTACCTCTGAATTGTATAAACTGCTGGATGCTGATGTCATTTCAGCTGTGTAATGGTTTACAGATGTTCACTGAGCTTGCAACGCTGCCGGAGACAGAAGGTGGGAGCGCACAGGAAATACTGAACATCAGAGAAAAATGTCAGACTTCTGCAACCCCAAACTGATTTTTCTTACCTTGCATTCTAACATTTAGGGGAATTATAGCTTTGATGTTAGTGGTGATTTATGATTTCAGAACAGCAGCTAATACAAACCACCACACTGAAAAGGACAGCAAGTGAATGTGTAGGTAATGGAAAAGAATAAGGGGAATTACTCTTACACAGAGAATTAAGCATATATATTTCAATAAGCCTGTCTAAATACTTCCATTATTTACAAGAACTCAATTTTTATTTCATATTCACATTTACTAAAGAGACTTGCAAAATTTTTTTTACAGGATGTTGAATCTGGTTCTGAAAGCGGAGTGGATGTTGCTTCAGTAAGTCACTCACAAACAAACTTGTCTCCTAACATCCATGCTCCTGACCTAGCATCTCCCTGTTCGGTAGCCAGCTCTGGAGCTAAACCAAAGGCTGGGGTGAGTACAAAGATTATACTTTCTTACCTTCACTCATGATATCAGGTTGGAAGTGAAATAAAGATATTTTATACTCTTCATTACAGGGGTTGTACAGCAGTATGTGTGTGACACTGAAAAAAACCGACTAATAATGCAGGTTGTCTCTAGGTACCACTTGAGTGGCAAAAAATCCTAGAAGTTAGAAAGTTAGAAACCACTTAGAAACCAGTTAGAAACACACTATTATCAGCTGATGGTTATAATAAGCTGAGTTCTTAAGTGAGAAAATAAATTAAAGGAGGTATTCCATTTTATTTTGGAAGATAAGGTTTCATGAAGTGGTATCACTTGGACCGTTTCCTAAATCTCATGGAGGATGTAGCCAGAGAAAAAGATGGTTGAATCACGTAGCCTGATTTACGATGCCCAAACCCAGTCACCCTAGTCCTCTTGAGAGGCTAAACTGTTGTGTACTGCAAACAGAGGTATTACCCTATTGAAGGGAGAACATCATTCTAAGGACAAATTTGGCAAGAGGTTTCATATGCTGAGGATTGGAGGGAAGCCTCTGAGCAGAGAGACCTTTTCCTGCAGGTGCCAATGCACACTAGGTGGTGAGGAAGGTCTGGTCTGTGCGCTCAGATATGGCAAGGAGCCTCCTTTTGTATCCATTCATAGATA
>WAAD01030910.1:4079-15598 GCA_013389945.1 Fregata magnificens
ATAGAAATCCTTGTAACAATGTTAAATAATTATAGTTCCAGCCGAGATCAAAGCAGTGCTGATTGAACCCCCTCAAGCTGTTAACACAGAGTATCTTGAAGGAAAAAAAAAAGGGAAAAAAAACCCCCTCTGAGATTGGTCAGCCTGCGCTGACAGTGTCCTCTGATCTGGGAAGTTCTGGCTGTATTGAAGGTACGACTTGTGGGGGAGGGAAAGATGGAGGGAAGAATTTATCAGTCCGAGTAGCCTATTTGGGTGGGGGTTTTGTTTGGGTTTTTTTTAAGGGAGGAGGAAGGGGTTGTTGTAATCAATGTTACTGGAGTTTGCACACTGACTGAAACTGCAGTAAACTTGTACACAGTTGGCTTCTTTCCATATTGGAAAAGGGATTAAATTTCTTTAGCAGACTCTGGTCTATAACAGAAAATGATTAGACTCTTTTTTTTTTTCTCCCTTTTAAACTATGGTTCCTATATACATACCTGCCCAGCAACAACTATTAGTAGTGATAACTGGAAGAATGCCTTTGTAGTAGCGATATTTAGCTGCAGGCAGGGAGTACAGTTGCTATGCCATTCAACAGCCTTAAACATTAATTCTCATTGCCTTGCCTTCCTGGCATTCATGCCTGGAGGATTATGCTTATGCCTCTATTAATAAAAAAAGAGAAGTCAAAGTTAGGTTTGGTGGCGTAGTAACTTGTGGCGTAGCCAAAGCTTTTCCTTTTATACAGCTGTCTGTAAAGTGCAGCACATCTAGTTTGTTTCAAAGGAAAATTTATAACTTTGGCCGAGTTGAGGTGTATTTCCTGTGATGGTGTGGCTGGTATGTTCAGATCCAAATGGAAAGCTAGAGGGTACAGTAGATGAGTAATAAAAAAAAAGGGTAGAAATGACACTTTATGGACAAGATCTATCTGAAGGAATGATTTCATCTAACCCAGTATTAGTTTGCTCTCCAGCTTTCTGCTGGGACTGCAGGTGAGCGAGAATGACCATCACTGAATGGACATAAAGCGTAACAGCTGTTGGACATCTCCTCTTGGGCATAGCCACATAGGGGAAAAGGTGCTTCGATGGGGCATCATCATCCACATGGCAGAAAGACTTGCAATTGCATAGATTTTGCCAATGAGCAGCCTGCAACTAACCTTAGACCTGTAGCTTTGGAACGGTTAAATGATGTTTTTTAAGAAAAAGGACTGCAAAATTTTAGGTTCCTGGAAATGCCAACATAGATAGAATCTCTCTCTCTCTAGTTCTGTGAATACATGCATATGGCTGTGTGTTTGAAAAAATAGAAGTACTTTGTTTTCTATGTACACCCAGTATACTAAATGCCAATCAGAGAGTATATCAAAGAACTGCTTTATATTTCAGAGAATAATGATGTGTGACCAAACCCCAAACCTGTTATCTGATCTCTGTGTAAGAAGCTGTAGTTACCTTTTCCAAATCTTATAGGTAAAGAATGAAGACATTTAAATGGCAGCATCTCCAAGGGATTTTGTGGCTGTGGACAGTCTTTACAGGTGTCTCAAAGTGTCCGCAGATGTCCAAGTTACAGGTACAGGTTGTGTGGCTCTGTTGTCCTGGCCAAGTCCTATGGAAAACGTGGAAGTCTGTCTTCTGATGATCCTCTGGAGCATTGTCTCACCATGTGGGGTTAAATTGTGCAGAAGATGCTGTGGCTAACCTAAGCTTTCCTGTTGAAGGTGTGATCTAAGACAAGATAGAAATGGTCTTGCAGTAATTGCTGAGAGATCTTGGCCAAGATCTGCAATGTTATTTAGATATCTAACTCTATTTGATATATAGTGGTTTGTAAAGTTAAGCATGTCTGCAGGAGCAGGGTGTAATTTTTAATTGAACAGATATTTACACTGCTGGATAGAAACAGATAATACCATTAAGTGAGCTTTAAGATAGTATGCTAGTTCAAAACTACCTGGCATCAATTAAACAAGGGTTTTAAAAGACAGTAATTTTAAGTGTGAGTTTACCTGTGATTATGGAGAGTATTGAAGTCCTGGCCAGGGATCTCACAATTCCATTTGATAGAGAGAATTTGAAGGAAGGAGTTGATGCTGTTTGGACATATAGATATGTTATTTTTATGGTATAATTTTGGATGTAGTGAAAACTGATGTGATAAATGCTTTGGAGGAGAAATCGCTGTGCCAGCCTGTGGTAACAACAGCTGAACTGTCAGCATGAACTTTTTTATACTGGAAATAGGGAAGAATAGTTGCTTTTCGCAGATGGAACATAGCAAGTTTTATGATTTGGTAGCAAAACTAATTAAGACTGTTTATTTAGTCTGGTAAAATTTTGAGAGTGATTACGTGCAGGGTTAGTAAGAAGAGAGGGAAAAGGGAGAGCTTCTGAAATAGTGCTTTTAAGGACAATAGTTGAAGGCAGGAGGGGAGGAGAAAGGAAACCATAAGGAAGGTTTCTTAACTTGAGGAAGAGTTTCATGGTCAAAAGGAATGTGGCCTTCAGAGAATGTGCAGAATCCTTTTTTTTCTTTTTTTTCTTTTATCCCCACTGTCTAGGGTTCTGCAGGTGCTATCAAAAATGAATACTAAAACGGAATCAACAAGAAGTCTAAGTTATTCCATCATCAGTCTCTTCTGCCTGACATAGTCATTCTGTATGATTGTCTCTCATTTTCTTTCCTGTTTCAGGTTATCAACAAAGAATTAAAAAAATATATTTTTTCTTCTCCCCCCACCACCCTTCCCTGTTGCTTTCTAACTCTTCCTGAAATTGCAGAGGAAGAGTTAATAATGGAACTAGCTCTAGTGCATGTTACCTACCTATTCTCACTTCTTCTTCACACTTGAAACCCCTTCACAGAGGATTTCGGAATGGGAAAATGCTAAATCAGCTCTTTCCCTGTCCTTGGCTTCTGAGCTTTTTTTGTCATTGTGCTATGGAAAAAAGGATCAGACTCCAAACCTTTAAGCAGTAGCATTTGGGAATAATCTAAAGTAAAGAGACGTCTTTGTGCAATAAGGACCATCATTCTTCCTCTTTGTGTTCCAAAATGACAAATTATTGCCCTTTGACAGCAAGTTTGAAATCAGATAACTGAGACTCACAGATGATTTTTATCTCCAGAGTCCGTGTAAATTTGTTGTATGCTGTGTGTTGTGCATACTGTTTGTAATATGATGGTACAAGCTCAGAGATATATCCAGCTGTATGTGGACTTGAAGATCTGGCATTTTATATGTTACCAGAGGGGAAAAAAGCCTAATTAGAAATTTCCTAGTTATTTCCAGTTGACATTACTATTTTAAACCTAAATTGTTCTCCTTTTTAACATAACTTTCTGCACTTTTATTTAGATTGTGTTTACAATATGAATGGTTCTAGCTGTAAGTTAAAATATATATGATGAAGAGGGCAACCTTCCCCCTCTTTAGAGTCGTCCCTCTCCAGCCAGTCTTTGTACTTCCAGTTATGAATACAGTGTAAAGATTCCAGTTGCCGCTCACCAGCTGTGAAGACACAGGAAAAGGAACTGTTGGTGTTGCTGTCCCTTTTATAGTTTTTTTTCCTCTTTATTAACCTTTTATTAAGACATGCATATGGAGAGGAAACAAACATTTTAGGCCTTGGTTAAATAAGTGTATTGGAGATAGTTATGGCTGGTGTGTCTCATCCATTGAACTTAGAGATAAATACATGTAATATTTTTTGGATTTGATGCTTTTTAAGTGCAAGGCTTATCACACACATTAAAAAAAGCAGAAAGGAAAGCAGTTGCTTATAAATTCCAGCTTTCTGGATGTTTTAGTTTGTTTCTAAAATTTTGCTAGGAAAAAATCTGTGTGTTTTATGAAGAATTAGTTTCCTTTTAAATTGATATTACATAACTTTGATAACATCTGAAATCTTTATTTGAATATCTTGCATTGTGCAGTGTCCCACACCATATGGTAGTTTATATATGGCTATAAACTAGCAAATTTCTTTTTTATCCAAATTTAAAGATTTTCTGTTATCTGATAAATTATAAACAAAATTGCACAAAATTGATTGGAATACAAGCCAAAATGTACTTTCCAGTCTCAAAAATAGGATTTAAAGCTATTATTTGAAGATGGGGTTTTGGCCACTGGCCTTTGAAGATTTTTTTGTCTTAAACTAGTATTTGTTTACGTTTCTGAGACAGGCACCAATCTAAACCTTTCTGTGCACAAATACTAGAATTTACTTTCACAAATTCCACGGAATAGTTTCCTGAGTGCTAATTGTAGTCATTTCAGATGCTCAGTTGTTAAAACTGGTCACATGCACATGTGGGTATTTGCACACTGAAAGGACAGCATGCACCAATCTTTATTGTTTTCCATATGTACCAGAAGAGGGCAAATTGAAAGATGTAACCTCATGTGATATTTCAGACCTGTTTCCAGTAATATGTTAACAACACTCCAAATATCTATCTTGTGTATGTATCATAAAACATATTCACAACCAACAACTCACTCTTTCTGTCATATCATTTTAAAATGTTCTTTTTAGGTCACCTGTTAGGTTTATGAATTCTCAGTAAGTGAACTAGGACAGATGCTCAGCCAAAAAAAACCCAAACAAAGGCACATCTGAAGACTTAGTCCTCAAGCCTGATGTGTAGTTTTCAGTGGCTATAGTGTGGTATACTGACAACCATGAAATCCTACTGTACTTAGCACAGATATAGTTCATTTCATCTTCATAATGCTGTACTTTATTAATAATCAATGTATATAGATTCAGTTTTAATATAGAAACAAATCACCAAACCTCCTTTTTTTCTGTACCAAATTCCCATGTTTGAAAAGCAGGGTATAGAGAATGGCTGTGGCTTATAATTATGAACTTCACTTCAAAGTCAAGCCTAGCTATATCTCGGGTATTTCTCTTCAGTGAAGTTCTGCACCCATGTGGAACACTGCTCCCTCCCCACCCCACTCTTCACCTTGAGTTTAATGAGGCATTTAAGTCAAGCTAGATGGTCTCCTGAAATTTTAGATTATAATTGAGCTAGCCTAACTCAGGTAATAATATGGTTTGCTCTGCAGTATGGTTGCAAGCTAACTTCACTCAAATAACTAGTCCTCAAATACTTGCCCAGACAGTGAGCTAGGGAGGAATTTGTGGGGACTCATTTATGGTCATGCACAAAACACCAGGACATCTCGCTGCCACCTGCAAATAAGTGTTGTCGTGCCATTGGCTCAAAAGGGAATTGTCGTGGTTTAACCCCAGCCGGCAACTGAGCAGCATACAGCTGCTCACTCACTCCTCCCCAGTGGGATGGGGGAGAGAATCAGAAGAGTAAAAGTGAGAAAACTTGTGGGTTGAGATAAAGACAGTTTGATAGGTAAAGCAAAAGCCACGCACACAAGCAAAGCAAACCAAGGAATTCATTCACCACTTCCCATCGGCAGGCAGGTGTTCAGCCATCTCCAGGAAAGCAGGGCTCCATCATGCGTAACGGTTACTTGGGAAGACAAACGCCATCACTCCAAACGTGCCCCTGCTTCCTTCTTCTCCCCCCAGCTTTATATGCTGAGCATGACGCCATATGGTCTGGAGTATCCCTCTGGTCAGTTGGGGTCAGCTGTCCCAGCTCTGTCCCCTCCCAGCTTCTTGTGCGCCCCCAGCCTACTCGCTGGTGGGGTGGTGTGAGAAGCAGAAAAGGCCTTGACTCTGTGTAAGCACTGCTCAGCAATAACGAAAACATCCCTGTATTATCAACACTGTTTTCAGCACAAATCCAGAACATAGCCCCATACTAGCTACTGTGACGAAAATTAACTCTATCCCAGTCAAAACCAGCACAGGAATTTAGGTCCTGACTTAGGATTTTGGCTACACTTAAGTAATATGTATTTCATGTAGCCTAAAGCCTAAAGCTGTGGTAACTTGGACGTAGATAACTAAACGTGGTAGTTAAGACAAATCCTGTAGGTGCCCCTTTTCTCCTGGCAGACTCCTCACTGTAGCCCTCTTCATAAGTGAAAGGGGAAGATTAGTGGGGAAGCAGATGTGGTGTAGCTTCTTCAGGAGGAAGCTATCATCCTTCTTATTATTGCCACTAGAAATAGCACCTTCCAAGCACTGAAAAGAAGATTTGGAGATTGAGATGCTACGTAAAACAGCAAACACTCCTGAGGTTCCAGAGCAAGGTCTAAGGGACTACTGGAAGCAACTTCCTGGTCTTCTGAAGCTGGTGAACCAGAAGGCTCTTCATGGTGGATGTCTGTCTTAGCCTTTCTTGTTCTTCTGAATCTGCTTTGCCATTGCTGCATCATACTGAAGAGGCTGCAGACTAGAATATGGAGGAGTGGGATTTACAGAGGACAAAGGGTCTAAATTGAGTGCAGGCACAAGTATAATGGGAAGGATTTGGCCCTAACTGGTACACGCAGTATTCAGAACTGTGTACAATAGTTGCAGCATGCAGCTGGTGTGGTGTTATACTTTCTGTGTTTCTCCTTTGGACACATATTCTAAATCTTTGCTAGACCTCCTTGGCCATGTTAGCTACCTAGTTTTTAAATTTGCCTTGCTCAGTGGCTTGCTTTGGCTCAGGAGAGACTAACTGGGGGGATGGCAGTGCTATGGGTACACACATTTCTTTTCATGATTCAGAGGTCTGCAGCAACTCAGTCAAAAATAAGAGTCCTTATATAAGCAAATAAAATGTGAATTGAATACAAGGTTCCTGATTTATCTACAAACATTCACTAAAAGTACTTCATTTCTTTTACTGCTGCAATAAAATAATTTTACAGTTAGTAACATATAACTTACAGGAGTGACAAATTTGGTACTTAAAAAATATTTAGGTTAAAAAAACCTGTCACTTCTAGTAAGTCATTTTTAGAGTGTAATCACTTTAATTCTCCTCTCTAATTTTATCACCAGGAGACAAGCTCCGAGCCCCCCAACCTCCTGTAAAAATCTTTGTGCTGCTGCTCGTTGTAGCTCCTAGTCGGAATGAAAGAATAGGGATCAAGGCTGGCTTGGCTGATCTAGGAATGAGGGAAACATTTCTTAGTATCTAGAAGCCTAAGTGGTAGATAAACATCGTTAATGTCAGGTCACTTGAAGTCTAAGTTTAACATAAAACACTAACTTGTCAGGAAATACAGCATGAAACATATGACATGTTCCATTTGGGCTGGAAAAACTGTAAGCATATAGTGACAGTAATATTGCACTGACACAGTTATTGATTTAAAGAGTTGTTTACAGCCCTGTAGAAGACAGGCTATTTGAGCTATACTCGGAGTATCTGTTCTTTTAGAGTAGTCTTACACAGTTATAGTACAGCAATGCATGATTTACATTGTAGTGTTTCGGATTAGCGTCACTGAGGCAACAGGGGCCCGCGAGGAGAGGAGTACAAAGTCTCAGTGGCAGGCTAATTCAGCATCACTGGAGCCCAAAACCAACGTGTCCTACTTCTTTTTGCTTCCCCCCATGATTTTCATGTGTTAAGAAGCTACCAAAACTGAGCAGCTTTTCAGTCCACCATTCATATGTTTGTTTGAGTTTCACACATTTATTGGGTTAATCATTTGATGTTTTATTGGAAACTTCATCAGAAAACTCAGCTTGTGCTGGGAAAAATATGTAGGAAGTAAAAAGGATAGAATAAGTTGAGACAGAATTTTATAATAGGATCTCTGTTAGAAAATACAAGAACATCTTTTTTAGTTCGAGAAGATTCTTGGCTCATATTTCAAGGATGTAAATTTTTTTAGTGTTTGAACACCCTTCTCTCATTCCCTCCATTATATTAGTCTTGGGTTTTGTAGTCCTGAGATTAGGGTATCCCATTTGAGAGGGGGAGAGCTGAGTTCATGTCTGTACTTCCAGAATTGATTCTACTTTGAACTGACTGATTGTCTGTTAAAAAAATATGCAAAATTCTGGGGGAAGACACAGAAATCCAGATCTCTCTGTCCTTAGATGATGACCATAGCAAAGGTGCCATGTACATCGTGCATTCTTGGCTAACAAATCATTAGTATCAACACAAAGGCTGGATAGAGAATTTCCCCCTCCCTTTTAAGAAGTATTTTTGGAGGCAAGAGATGTGGGTTGCAGTCTCCTAAGGGTGACTCAAAATGGGAGCTGAGTGTCCTGGTTCCTAGATCAGAGTTTTTATGAAATTATGGTCACTATCACTAGTTCCATCCTGAAAGCAAATGTGCCAGCTGTGCTCTGTGCTGTACTCTGCACTGTTCAGGTAACTTTGGTTTGCTCTGAGGGTAGAGAATCTCTTTGCTTTGTCTCTTTGTATTTTGATAGATTTAGAGGGATATTAACCTACCACCCCAGAATGCAACTGCATTTGAGTTTAGACACCTATGGAATCAGAATAAAGAGAGTTCTAGATATATGTACTGATAAGCAGCTGCTGAAGTGAGATTTTCTATATCCTTTTCTTTGACATTGTTACCTATATTCCACTGAACTTCAATTAAGAACTAAATTATTAAGTCTTGACCCTGTCTTTAGTTCTGATTTGTATTGAAAATGTGTTTTACATATCGGAAGGAGAAAGCACGAATAACTGACATGAGTTATGAATAGGAGGAAAGCTGTGCTTTTTATTTAGATTACTATGCAAGACATTTTCCTTTCACTGATAATGTTTTTAAAATGTAATCAGACTTTTTCATCCAGAAGAGCCTTGATTCAGGGATACATTAAGTATTAATGTATCCATTATTAATTAATAGTTATTAATTAATAACTATGAATAACATCACTATTTACATCACAGAATAATTTAGATTGGAAGGCACCTCCAGAGATCATCTAGTCTACCCCAGCTCAAAGCTGGGCTAACTTAAATCAGGTTGCTCGGGGCCTTACCTGGTCAAGGTTTGAAGATCACCAGGGATGGAGATTCTACAGACTTTCTCAGCAGTGTTCAATGTTTGATTTGCTTGCTTAGCTGTTCCAATGTTTGCCTACCTTTTGTTGTGGAAATTGTTAAAATTCTCCCTTGTTGCAACTTGTGTCTGTTTCTTCTTGTCTTCTCCCCGAGCACCTCCAATAGGAGAGAGGCTTTGTGTTGCTTTATTCTCCCATTTTGTATTTGAATACAGCAGTTAAATCCCCTTAGTCTTGCTGTCCTAATACTGATCTTCCCAGCTCTCTCAGCCATGCCTCGCTGCAGCCCCCTGGCAGTCTTGTGGTCCTCCACCAGACTCATTCCAGTACGCATGCCTATGTCCTGCTCAATAGACTCATACAGAGCCCAGGATGCAACAGGCCTTCATTGCTGCAAGAGCACACTGAGGATACATGTCCAAATTGTCTACTCAGATTCTTTTTAGCAAAGCTACTTTCCAGTTGCTCAGTGCCCAACCTGCACTGTTGCATGGGGCTAACCTGTCCCAGGTACGGGACTTGGCATATGCCTTGATTGAACTCCATGTGGTTTCTGTCAGCCCATTTCTCCAGGTTGTTGTGGTCCCTCTGAGTAGCAGCCTTGCCCACCAGTGGTTTGCAGCTGCTTCCACCAATTTGATATCATTTGCAAACCTGAAGGGCATTCTTTCCTAACATCCAGACCCTTAATAATGATGTTAAAAAGCACTGGCCCCAGAACTGACCCCTGAGAGATGCCACTAGTAACTGGCCTCCAGCTGGACTTCGTACTGCTGTTCACAGTCCTTTGATTCAGTGGTTCAGCCAACTGTTTACCCACTTTGTTATCTATCCATCCAATTCATATTTCACCAATATGCCTATGAGAATACTCTGTGGAAAGCCTTTTTAAAGTCCAACAATATCCACTGCTGTCCCCTCAGCCAGTCATCTCTTCATAGGAAGCAGTGAGGTTGGTCAGGCGTGATTTGCCTTTAGTAAATCTATGCCAGATGTTCCCAACTACCTTCTTGTCCTATATGTGCCTGGTCATGACACTGAGGAGGATTTGCTTCGTACTAGTCCCAGGGATGTAGTTTGCCTTGAAAAACCCATAGTTCCCTGGAACCTCCTTCTTATCTTTCTTGATGGTTGTTGTAACATTTGCCTATTTCTGGTCATCGGGGAGCTTCCCTCCTCACAATCGCCACAGCATTTCAAAGGCGATGGAGAATGGATTCATAGCGACATTGGCCAGCTCCCTCATCATCCTTGGATGCATGCCATCTGGTCCCATGGACTTGTGTATGTCCAATTTGCTTAAGTGCTCACTTATTTAATCCTCCAGTCCTGTGGAGGATTGGTCTAGAGTCTTATCACTACCCTTAGGAACCTGGGAAGCCTGATGGCACACCTTAGAAGTATAACTGAACCAAAGGCAGCAGTTAGTGACTCGGCCTTTTTCATGTCCGTTGTCACTATGGTCTCTGTCCCACTGAGTACCAATCCCACATTTTTCTTCATTTTAATTTTGCTGCCTGTGTTCTGGCAGAAGTATATCTTGCTGCCCTTCAAATCTCTCTCTGTTTTAACTCCAGGTTAGAATAGCATTTCAAGAAATACTTAGATGGTCCTGTTAATTTTGTCTTATCTAAATGTAGTCATCTATAACTTAGTTTAAGGTAGTCTTTAGTCCATGGAGCAAAATAAGCACCTTTACTCAGTCCATTTTAAGATAGTTATCTACAAGAAAGGGATAATTTTACCACTTGGAACATGTCTCAGTTTACTACAGACAGAACCTGGATGTGTAGCTTATACATGACATCAAGTTTTTAGACTGTTGAAGTTAGTGTTTACCTGTTAATCACAGTTTAAACAGCTAACTTTTGAATTCTAATCATAATTCAAATAAAATACGTGTTCAAGTTCTCTCCTGAATTAGCTTGGTTCCTCAATAATGTCAGAGTAACAACTGTAGGTTTTCCCATTTGGTCTTTCATGATAATAGTTATGCTGTTATTTCTGTTAAATTTGCAGGATCATGAAATGAGTAATTAAATACAAGAAAAGATAATTGGGGCCAAATTCTGCTCCTCACACTTCAAAACTGACTAATGTATTTAAATGTATGTTTAATTTAATATTTTTGTTTTGTATAAAAGGTATTTGAATGCACACTGAATGACCAACCCTAATAATATCAGGAAACACTTTCAACAATGTCATCCTTGTTCTGAGAGTACAGAGAAACACTACCAAAATGTTTTTGAATGCTTTATAGGGAGGTTATTTTTAGTGAATTTGCAAAGAAGAAAGAAAACAAAATGTCATAAGATTTCTTTCAGTGCAACAAAAAAAAGTTATGAATATCTGTAGAGTTAAGATGTCTTAAATCTTATTTTCTTCTTTTGCACAGAACTGCCTCATGACCAAGTAAATCACATAGGGGAAAGTCTTCTCTAAATTTCAAGAGCAAAGTTCTTTCTAACTAGCTTGAAATGTCTACAGCTTGACTTTATTTTTCTCTCCACACACTGAGCAACTACAATTACAGTTCTAGTCTCTGAGGATGGTAAGTTATCAAAACTCTGGAAATCACAGAATCATAGAATCACAGAATCATTAAGG
>WAAD01030932.1:4666-18927 GCA_013389945.1 Fregata magnificens
TTTGTTTTTTAAGGCACAAATATGGCACAACCTAACACAAAAGGAAAATGTTTGTTTTACTCTCACTGACTTCTGGTATTACAGAACTCAAACACCTCTCTTGCTGGGAGTTTCACTTCCCTCACATGAGGATAAAAACAAGTCTCCACTTCAGAGAGCCTGGTAAAGCCTCTAACTATGGGTTAATTGAAATAAAACCTTTAGATTTGTTCCTGGCTCTTCATCTGACTTCTTCACCCTTTTGCTACCCTTACTGGCAACTGAAGGTAAGGATATTCATACTCTTGCCATTTCAGACAACTGAATTAAAGACAACACTAACTTATCTTTGTATTTCTTAATGATACAGGCCAAATTTAAACTATATAATAGCTGCTCATTTATGATATTACTACCTCCCTCATCCTTTTATTCTTCTGGAGTAACTGAGCCCTTTCAAATCAACATGCACCAATAGCCTTGGAGTCCAGTAACTCGGATCATGGTTCTTCAACCTTTAACTGAAAGTCCACTTAATTAAAAACAAATAATAAATAAATGAAACCTGCAGAATACCCTCTGTTGATTTTTGTTTAGCAGTTTGCACTTCTATTGTTAATATGAAAAATATTTTAACTAAAAATATTCATAATTAAAACATTAGCACAATCATTGGACTTACAAATGAGCTGGTACAGTGTAGAATAATTGCTGGAGGTGACCTAGAAATTAAACTTATATTCATATTTTAAAGAAAGGTACAGAATTGAAGAAGCTTCCAGGGTGGAGTGCGGCTGACATGCAAGGAATGCATTCCACAGAAGTTCCCTAAGTCTGTAACCTTAGATGTTAGCAACACCAGGGGAACTTGGTGTGCTGACTCTAAGAGGAACTGCACGGAGGGTGAAGCGGAGTGGAGACACCGCGGCCAGGCTCTGTGATAAATGGGAACTCGAAGGTACCATGGAACAATGGAAACTTGAAGGAACAATGGAACAATGAAGAATCGAATAGAGAAGTTTTGTTTGAGTCTTGTAACTATAGAAATGTTGCTTGGATATCCCCTTACCATCTTGATTTGAATAATCAATAGACATCAGTAGAAGTGACCAATGATTATTTTAGGATATGAATATTGATAAAGTTGTATAATCAAAGAAATCAATCATAACAAAGATATGTATGACTAGAGTCACTCAAGCTCCACGTGAAAGGTAAAAAATAGTAGAAATATAGCCTAAGAGAGAGAGGATGTTAGGGAAGATACCATCATCGTGTGCCACTCTGACTTCTGGGATCAGTCGATGGGCTGAGCCTCTCNAGACTGTATCATGTTATTTGTGCATCTGTAATCGTGATAGTTCAGTGCACTGAACACGACCGGACTTATAACGACAACTTGGGCTGCTTTAGCCTTTAACGCAACATACAGTCAGTAGTTAGCAGACTGTAATTACTGCGTGGATGGCCTTCTGTTGTCTTATGGTCCAGCAGTGGCCCACAGGCCATGGGCTGAATAACACTTCTGTAGAAATTATATGAACTTCAAGCATCCGAGTAATCGATCTCTCACACATGCAAACACCCACACACTGTCTGTCTCTATTTTTTTCCTTGAAAATTAAATGTCAATAAGATATTATTTTTAGCTATTTCTTTTTTATGTTAATGGCAAAATGGTACTAACAAATGATCTCAAAATTTCCTACGAGGTGTGCATGGCTTCGATAAACATGCACCATTGGGTAGCAGCCAGGACCTGACAACCTTTTTCATTCCTTGAATACTGTTTTATTGCACAACAACCTTATTTATTTCAGTGGAGATACTCATGGAGTTTTTCAGTTTGAAGTACTGGAATCTAGCCCTTTTGAAACAGGTAAGACTTGATTTTGCTTTAGAAAGTTTGTACTTTTCAGTCTTACTTTTGAAAAAGAGAAATTGCTGTTGGTTTCAGTGAATTAGGGACTGCAGAACTGGGTCACAGATTCATTTGGATGACTTGTGAGAAGCTACCAATAGGAATTCAAACTTTACATTGCTTATGTAAGGGTCATCTGTTCATAAACAACGCCCCCTACTATCCACACCTCATTAGTCCAACTCCACTCTGAAAATACAAAGAGGAAATGCAGTTCTTTGAAAAGTTCTTTTGCTGGGAGCTCATATTTTTAAGCAAACAACCTGCTGCTATTATATGTTTTTTAAAAAATAATCTAGGTTTTGAAATATAGAGTTCTTTTAAAATGTCATCAGCTTTCCTGGTCCTACTGAACCCAGAGGCTATTCTCCCCCATAAGAAGTCAAAAAAAGACAACTGTCTTTGAAGATTCTGCAGGCAAGATCAAACGCATCTGGAATTAAGTTCTGGAGTGCAGCACTGCTTAACATAATCAAGTATTTGCTTATTCTCAATGCTTGCCTCTGCACAACTGCAGGACTCTGAGCATTGCTTTTGAATCCGTTGGAACTTTGCAATTATTCTTATGGGACTTGACCTTGAGAAGTCCCACACATCCTGAACTCATCACAACTCCCAAGGTTACAATACTGTAATTCCATCGTGCAAGAATCAGGACTTCAGTGCCCAAATATCACAAGAAAGACAGGTTATTTCTATTTTTCTTCTGATTTTCAAGACAGAGGAGAGAACAGTCCTCAACCTGATCCTGTATGAAGATTCCTGTCCTCCAAAGACATGCCCTGCTCCTCATGCTTAGCTTTATACTTTTAATCCTTTTTCATTCAAATCAACAAGCATGTATTTACTACAGAGAAAGCACCAAGGAACTCTGATTCCCGTGTGCAATAGGGCTGACTACTGACAGCTCAGTATGTGCATATATCCCTGTATCTGCCATGTGTACGTCTGGGCACAGCATTCTAGACAAAATTAGTACAGACTGTACAGCACTGGATTACCTTTTTGTGGCTTGTAGAATAAGTGATGCAGCCACAGACTAGATATCCTTGTGTTTCTTGTACCTGTTTTGAGTTTAACCTTGATGGTTAAGATGGGATTCATTGCATCAGCCATATACAGACTGTTCGAAGTAAGGACAACTCCCAAAGGGTTTTTAATCAATGTATACCTCACATTTAATCCACACTGACATGCACAGCTCTCTAAATTTTGTCTCCTGTAAGTGAGCTATCCAGGAGAATATTTTCTCAAGCAAAATAATAGACTTCAAAGCACATATTAGACAAAAGCAAGTAATTCTGTAATACTTCCATTTTAAAAGTATGACATATAAACAAAGTATCTCAGGCTGCCTAATTACATTTTCCTCCTTCTTTCATGGTATTTTCCAGATTATAGCTAGTTGAAAAAAGTGGTCTAATCATTTCTAAGCCATGCTGTTTGAAGTCATATTGATTATCAATAATATTAAGGTTCATTTATTATATTATTTCTAGCAAGAGTGCTAAAATTGGAAGGCATTGTTACCCTTCTATGTGCATCTTAGCTGTTAAAAATTAGATGAGTGTTACTTATATGAATAAAAATAAAGTTTTCCATTTCTACTGTTTTTTCAGCATTTCTTTCTTTCTACCTTACCTACTTAAATATTTGCTTCCATTTCACAATGATCATCCCTCAGCCCAGTATATATTAATTTCATAAAACCATGCAGAAGAACAGTTCAATGTTATGCTAAGCCACCCAAGGTAGCCTAATAGAACCACCCTGCTAATATGACTGGTTTAGAACGCAAGACTGTTCATTTCAAGCACAAAGGGTAACTTTCCATGGTGCTGTGCTGTGCACACTGGACTATAAAGAAGTTTGATGATACAGACAGCTAATCTTAGATTGTCTGACCTTACAAGTAATTCACACATTTCAGGTGACATTATTTGGTACATCTTTTTTTTTGATGTCTGCTTTTCTTACAGTAAATGTTGTGCCCTTGTAATAATAGATATCTTGCATCAGATACAGCCTATAAGGAGTCACCTAAACTATTACATTTAATTGTTTATTATTTCCTAGGCAAAAGTGCAATAAGGAACAATGAAAGTTCATTTAATGTCTGAGTGTTGTCTATTAACTTTAAAAGAGAAAAGGCTGTGAACATGCATCAATGTTGCGGCCACTGTGCACAGCCACTGAAAAAGAATGCGTATAGCTCTTGGAGCCAGATAAATCTGTTCACTTGCAGAACCATTTCTTTCTTTGCAAGAACCATTTCTTCTGGTCTGTCATCTTCCAAAAAATGTAGCTTTCCTTCTCACGACTCCCCCCCGCCACCCAACTAATTATGCCCTTATCTCTGACATCCTTAATTTTCTTTACATCTCTAGTAGGTACAAACTGAAGAGCTACTCACTGCCTCTTGTTCACAAGTGCATGAATATGGGTCATGGTCTGTGGCCCTTATCAATTACCATTTTCCCGTCACTGACTGAACAGACACAGCAAAGCAGCATGGCAGAGCCTTTATCCCAGATACCTACCATCACCAGTCACTTTGTGATCTTTAGAAAAGACCAAAAACTTAAAGTTGCTTTATTCTGGGCAGCCTGTGATATCTACTCTAAAATTATACAAAAAATCATATCTACAGATGAACTGGAATACACAGTCTCACAGTTTGATATTTCTCAAATGTTGATTTTTTAGGAACAGCAAATTTAGAAATAGAACTTGAATAACTTTGATATTTATTTAACATTTGGCTAATAAATAAGAATCTTTATTCACAAAGATTAAAAATATTAAAAAATACCTCATTGTATTCTTCACACAGAATTAAACTCAAAGTGTCAGACCCCAACCTTCATAATCTTTCTTAAGTGTGTATTAAGGTTATTCACTTAATTCTACTGCATGTAACTAACTTTAAGGGAAAAGTCTCAATGGCTTTCAACAACTTTTTATTTTACCTGGTTAGTCGAAACACACGTTCTTGGTTTATATATGTCTTTGCCTCAAACAAAGTGAGGCCATCATTCAAGAAATAACTTTGATACTTACTTGATTTTAAGCTTTCATATTTAATTGAAACTTTCAGCACAGTAGCCCATGTAAGATTGGGTAGGCGTGTATTCTGAATAAGAACTCGTGTTAACAATAGGTAGAAAATACGTATTTATGGGAATTACAGCAATTGTCCAGTCTCTCAAAGGAGTAGTTCAGCAGAGAGATTTCTTTTCTCCTTCACATGTGTGTCTTATACACCTTGGTTAACCCTTAATTGAACCCTGCTCTGACACAACGTCAGAATAGTTTGTGACAGTAACATAATTTAATTTTTCACATGTAAACAGTTAATCTGAAATCACTGGAGGAAAATTGCATGCTTACATAGCTGTAAAACTAGAACTGGTCTGTCTGGTCACTCTTAGGGTATCCCAAGAAACTCCCCGTTGAGTTAGGGAGATTTTGTTTAGTGTCTTTGATACCCCTTTGACTGACAATCATGGTAAAAAATGGGACACCGACATATATAAGCATAGGTCAAAAATGTATTGTAATACTAGTAATGGCTACAGGAAAGGAGGCAATGGCAAAAACGAACTATATTTCCATGAACTGAATTGTTCCAAGAAGATGGAAAAGAGAACAGGTGACAGCAGGTGAAATAAAGATTGGTCATAAAAAGATGAATTATGCAGGAATAGGAGGGAAATTTCAGAACTAACAACTGAAATTTTTTTCCACCTGATTTCTTACTATTTTTTCCAAGGGAACATATAGAACAAAGACCAGAGTATGATTAAAAAGTTGATCAAACATTTATAGCAAAGATCTACGCATTATAAAATAAAATACACAGTTTTGTGGAAGAGGAATAAAGACTCAAAACCAAAATGATATGTGTTAACTACAAGAGAACAGGATGAAACAAAAGATATTGGAAGGAGGAAGGCTGTTCATGAGAACAATGAGCTACTGAATTCCCAGTCTTTGGTGACGGCCAACATCAGAGTCATGATTTTGGACTAGCTGAATCTTATGCAACCAGTAATTTTGTGAGCTAACCAAAAAGCAGGCTTAACAGATCTATTTCACCTGCATTTCAGATTGGTAGAAGCTTCATATGGCTGGTGAAGAGTCTCCTATGTCTAGGGGTTAAGTATATTTCAGTGTCCCTTTTCTGCGGTTTCCCAAATTCCTGTCACATCAATGCATCCCCTAACTAATCTCAGTCAGCATCAATTTCTACATGATAAAAGTCTACTCATCAGTGTAAGTTTTACATTTTTCCTTGTCTGATTCACAAAAGTCTCAGACAAAGGTAGTTCACTTTCTTCAGTGCTAAAATGGTAATCCCAATTTTTATCTCAGAGTGATTTTAAAAATATTGTTATGGATGTTATTGATGATAATGATTTGTACAACAGTAGTGTTTAGTGTGGTGCCCCAAAATTAGGGCTCAGTTGTGCTACATCATGCACAAACACAGTAAGACAGAATCCCTATTGAAAGAGATGACAACAATTTTCAGGCTCTCTTGAGACTTTATTAATGCAGGTAAAATGCCCTGAGATTCAGTGATAGGACATACCTTACAAATGCAAAGCATAATTTAAATAATAATATAACTAAATTAAACCTTTTAATAAACTAATTTAGGCTACTAGTAAGAGCCATGCAGGACTTCTCTCTTTTGCAACACAAAAAGCTTTTCTCTGTGTGCCATTTCCATAATTTTTACTGTAGCATATGGACATTTGAAGAGTATTTTTCATCTTAGCTTTAATCCAAGGTGTTTTATCAAAGTATATTCCTCTAGAAAGAACATTTTACATTTTATACCTTTTATTCTTCCAGAAGAGCTAATCAGTGTTTATTATGAACCTTTGGAGTATGTAAATAAACATAGCATTAGGCTTCTGTTTCAGTGCCTCTCCTCTAGAATACACATTACTAAAATATCTAAAGACAGTCAGAGTTGTAAAGATTTTTTTCTTTTTTAATACACAATGAGGTTTGTCAGGATCTTCTTTAGATCAGTTAGCTATGTAATACTGTTAAGTCATGCTCCATTATCAACAGCTGAACTATAAAGATGTTGTCTTTGCTTTCATAGCAGTGACAGCCAGTATGGTCTTAAAATATAACATATGCACCTGTGAGGGGAGTATGGAATTTATAAGTCCAGCAAACTTCCAGGTGAGTATGGCCAAAGGAAATCTACTGCATCTGCCTTGTCACTGTACAAGGAGGAGAACAATGCAGCATTGACTGTGCTGCAAATAGCTGGATGTACCTAGCTGGAAGGAAGGAGAGAACAGTGCTCGTGTGCCATGTTCACTGTGTAAGCTGACTAGGCAGGTGTTTGCCTAGACTGATGCTATCTCAGGACTGAATCCAATGTTAGTTTTATTTATATAGCTGTTGTGCCCACACCCCCTTTTTTTTTTTAATAGCCAAGTAATCTTGTTACTGAATTTGCAGGAGCATATCTGCTTGGGAGCATGTCTGCTCCCAAGTTCTTTCTCTTTTCTCCTCTAATAGAATCAGTCTTATGGGGCAGGAATTAAGTTTCTGTGGCAACTAGTGTTCTAAACTTCATCAAATTTTAATTAATAATACACCACTGCTTTGTAGACAGCCATACATTTGAGCTGAAGCTTGCAGAGGCCTGCTAAATAGTTGATTGGTTTCTTAGAGCCATGCTTGCCTCCAGAGTAGCACAAATTTCAACAGATCTACACTGAGATCTTTAGCCAGAAAAATAAAAAAATAAAAATCATTAATAAAATAAAACTTTAGAATAGCAAATCTAAGTGTGTGCCTGTGATTTCTAACCATGCCACAGGGACAAATTTAAAATATATTATGGTTATGATATGCCACTCTTTGGCTCATTTACATTTGCATTAACACAATTTGAGAATTAGGTAGGTGACTTTTTTACCATAAAATCCTGCTTGTGGATAAAATATAAAAAGTTAATTTTAAAAATATTTGTACTAAGGGAACTATAGCTATTCATCACTCTGTAGTAAATTTCCGGCCATATTAGTTATGTACCCAAGATAATCATAGACTACATGCAACTTTTTGTTCAGACAACAGCGTCTTCATGTAAGTAGCACATGTACTATAAAATCAGGCCACAAGAGGACTTTTATAAACTCTGTTCCCTGT
This sequence comes from Fregata magnificens, assembly GCA_013389945.1. NCBI lineage: Eukaryota > Metazoa > Chordata > Aves > Suliformes > Fregatidae > Fregata > Fregata magnificens. The sequence continues at coordinate 12,750 of WAAD01030932.1, forward strand.
TTTTATGGAGATTTATCAATATGAACCAGCTACAGCTCTAGGCACATAACACAGAAAAAACCCCTATGTTGCAAGAGCATTAGGGTTATAAAGTCAAGCACACATGAGTTAGGAAATGCTGTCTCTAAAGTAGCCTGCATAACCTCACTTTGACTTTGTTTTGCTTGAGCAATCAGACCCGATAATGCTGAGGGCCAGAGAAAAGCCTGTGAGGGCATAAAGGATCCTAGATTCCCTCTAAGATTTGAGCAAGACACAGTAAATAAAGGCTAAAGAGATCTAGTCTAGGGTGGCCTGGGACATCGAATCCAGCCTGCTGGAGGCTTCCATCAAGACCACAGTCTTTTCCCCAGAGCAGATGAAGCTGCTCAGCAGCTAGCATTGCTCACTTAGGCAAAAAAGTTTCTCCTGTCTCCTGCCCTGTAACACCCAGAGCTGGGATGTGGCAGCAGCTGCCAATGCCTCTGGAGGCCGAGAAGCACAGATGGGAAGAGGCTGCAGCTGCTGGGGCCAGTCCCCTCCCCGGTCCCCGCAGGAGGGGCAGCAGCATGGGAGACCAGGGGAGCCTGGCTTTCCAGGATGGCAGTGATTCAACTGTGACAGCTCAGCTCCCTGTCAGAGCATGGATGTCACAAGAGACTGCATTTGGCAGAAGCTGCTGCCAGAGAAAGGTGGCCAAAGAGTAGCCGAGCATGGAAGCTGCTACGGTGGGGATGTGAAGTGTGACACAAGACGTAGATAGTGCCAGGATCTTGACCCAGCCCCAGAATTACTCAGTGTGGATTATCCTGAAGTTTGTGAACAAATTCCTCACAATTCACACCTTAACTCTGTGTTTTCTACTTCCTGATCTCAATTTTCAGCCTTCTACCCTATTGCTCCCCTCCCCATTTTCCATCCCAGTTTCTCTATCCAGCTAATGCCTGTCTTCCTCACCGATCTCTGATTCCTCGTAACAACTACTCTCCCTCACCAGCTTTCAATTTTACTCTCTTCCCTTTTACCAAGTGTCTTTCCAGTATTTTCTTCCACTGACACCTCTTCTCACATTACAAAAGGCAGGGGAACTGTGTCCTCTGCTGCTGGTGCCTTGGGCTGGAACAAGATCTGTGTAGTCTGCATGAAGGCTAGTATGTACTGATTTTCTTCCCCCCCCCTAGATACATAACTTAACAAAACTAAACAATTTTTTTCTAATGAAGACAAGAGAAGGTACTTCTGTGCCATCGGACCACACTTTAACTAAGTTTCTAGTGCCCACTATAAAGCATGTAGGTCCTAGCCTTTCTTAACCTGTATATTCACGGAGGAGAAAACATATTTTCTACTAAATTAATTCTCTGAAACAGCTGAATCATTCTGGTTGACACTGGAAAGATACAGCCTCAGGCAGATACCTGACAATGCAATTTTCAGACTGAGTGACTAAAAGTTTTAAAAAGCTAAGAAACCCTGATAGCAATGGGATGCATTGGACAGCAACATGTACAAACTTTACTAACAACATTAACACACTGTACCAACAGAATTATTTATTACAGAGAAAAAGCCTTTTCAGATATCGGCAACTTACAAAGACCAGCCTCTACATAAGCTACCATCAGCTCTAAGACTACAGAGTCAACGCAACCTGAGCCCTAAGTCTCTACAGGTGATTCTCTCCATGAAGCCAGTATTAAAACCACAAACTAATTCTATTTCCAAAATAACTTACCATATGGTATTTTACTTATAACCTCCCTTATCATTACCAACTAGTCATTTCAAAACACTACTTAAGGGCAACTAAAACTGGAAAAACAAAGAAGAAACATATGCTGACTTTGATGTTGTTGTTCCTCTGGTTCCCATTAATATTTTGGAGAAAAATGTCTTTGAAAACTAAGCAGAGAGAAAGACAGAGTGAGAGAGACACACATAGAGAAAAGCTCATATTCTGAAGAAGCCAGAAGGCACCAGATAAAAGCTGATAAAAAGTAGGTCAGCTAATGATTCACAGCATCCAATGCTCGCAGAACCCTGCTAACAGCAGTGGGGAAGATGCAAATGCAGAAGCTAATGTCAAATTCTTTAATATAGGGGAAATGGATATAATGGAAACAATTGGCTATACACACATCTGGGTATGGAAAATCTGCAGATGCTCCACTGATGATAATCTTTATTTGGGGTCCACTGGAAATTCGAAAGTCTGGACTTGAGCACCCAACTTCTTCCAGTTTGGATGCTGAGACTGGTGATGTGAGGTCCTTAAATACTCATGCTTTCTATTAAAGTTTTTTGTCTTTTCTTCCTCCCCACCCTTGACCCCCATGCTTTTTTTTTTTTCTGGGATCACTCAGGGCAGTGAAAGTGGGTAATGCTCTCAGTAGTAGCAAAAGTGGTAACATCACCTTTGGCAATAACATATCTCTGTTTTCTGTTGGATGGTTTATCAATCTGATGTGATTTAGGTTCACCCAGTGGTGGAAACAACTTATTTATAGGGTAGATAGCCAACCAGAAAATAAAGGACAAGGAGAAAGGTAACTCATTAGCTAAAGATCCCTTTTGTGTTTACAGACACCCTTAAAACTGCTGACAACATGAAGTCTTCCACAGGGAAAAAACATGCTCATTTATAAACAAAGACTTTTGCAGCCTGATTTTGCAATGAGCTTTTTAAGAATTTTGAGAGAGCTAATAGGAATACACAGCAATTTCAGTTTGGGATTTCACTGTTAGAAAGTGAAATCTCATCAGCATAAACAAAGGTGGCCTGAAAGTACAGAAGTCCTCACACTTTTCCAGTCAGCAATGCTGACACACGAGCTCCTGGATATTTTTCCCCTTTACTGTTTGTGACTGCATAATAAGCCTGTGGCAACCGCATCAACTGCTCAGAAGCAAAAGGAGAGTAATTTATTTTAGTTATGTTTTAACGTCTTTTGTCAGCTTGAAACCAGAAGAATCAGCTCCCTTTGACCAGCTGGTTCTCCCCAGACCACAGTCAAGGGTTCCATGGACCACAGTCTGAGAACTTCTGTGGCAGACATTATTGATTGCACAATTCCTTGTACATGGAGAATGAAGTCTGTGACATTTATTTCTGTAACAACACTTCTGTGCCAAATCATTCATTTCATTTTTTTGACAGAGCGTATATTTATATGAATTACAACCAACTCTTGAGCAATAAAGAGGCTTCATCAGAAAATCCACTAACATTTAGTTGAAATTCCAGGATCCCAAACCCTAATCAACTCTGGGTCAGAGACTTTGTCTTTTGTGAAGTGACATCAGTTGACATCAGCTGAAAACTTGGCCCATTATCTCAGAGGTCAAGGTTCCTAAAATAATTGTTCTATTTCCAAAACTGTGAATTTATGGTCAATTTTTCTTTGACAGATTCTATAAATAGAACTAAAACCTCTAAAGTAGAGGTCAGACCTGATTGGTTTATATAATCAAATCCAGGCACTAAATCTCCAAAAGCTTAAAACAAAAACTGATAAGAAATGTTGTTATTTTAACAAAATATATATAAGAAAACTAATGTTAATCCTGTTGAAATTGTATCTAGAAAAAAAAGGAACACTTTAAACCAGACATTTTCATTTTTCTTTTTTAATTATTTACACAAAAACATACAGCTTAAATTTTTTAAAGAACAAATGTCTTGAAAAACCGAAACTTAATTAAATATTTTATTCTTATAATGCAAATATGTTTCAATTGATCCACCCCAATAGTTTAAATTTATTTGATAGAAAATATATTTTTTTATTATTCATTCCAATTCAGGACCAAAAAATTATAAAATTTATTGGGAAATTAAAAATTAATTTTGTGCACAGATCTACTTAAATTAAGGTTATTGGGATATTCTTTTTGAATACTTGTTGCCTCAGGATTCACTGGGCCAAATTAATTCCTATTAATTAATCTCTACTGATTTCACTGTGCTTCTTCCAAAGAAGGATTTGATTTTTATTTCTTTAAAATGTCGGCATATGCCATTAATATTTCTCAGCCTTTAGATTAATTCTATTTGCTTAAAAATTGCTACCCAAAAAGATAAGGCAAAAACCCCAAACCTCTGGCAAAACATACTTTTTATTCCTACATAGTGAAAAGATAAAATAATTCAGAATCCTGTGTTTAAAGCAGATCACGATCTAATATTTGCTTAGTATGTGATAAAAATAAAGATTAAAATGAAATATATTGATGCATTTTTTTGATTAGTAGAAAATTTCTATTTTGATTAATAGAAATTTCAGCCAGAAAAATGTCTTGTTATCAGCCCTCAATCAGAGATATCCTTTTCTCAAAATTCTTTTCATCCAGCTGAGGGCAAGATCACTGTGACATGAGTAATAATGCTTTTCTACATATTAGCGCAATGTTAGGGCATCATATTTTACTCAGAAAATTATAAGACATATGCCATGGTCTCCTTCAATCTCAACAAGCGAGGCTACAAGTCATTCCCTGAAACCCTTCATCACCCTGGATTTGCTTGGCTGCTGTCACATCTAGGCTCTATCAGGAGCTGGAGACAAATGGCATGCATTGCAAGCTCTTTATACGCTTGTATAAAATACAGCTGTGAACTGACATGCTTTACAGCATTAAGAATGATGCTGTGATGTTTAAACTCTAACCTGTCCCTCTGATGAGGGCGTTGCTTTCACAAGGGTAGAAAAGATGCTGACAGACCCATTACAGTAGGACAGTTATTAGTGTCTGGCCAGGAGATGGCTCCTGATAGTCATGTCCAAGGGACACGCCAAAAGCCAGGATCTTTTAGCAATTACCCTGCTGGAAAAGTCTTAGCAACGGCTATAGCCATTAAATACCAAGTTTGTGATACTTTGACAGTTCATTAGCAGGGTTAATTGTACTGTGTCAGCTGAGATAGGTGGCGGAATCAACTTTCCTTCCTCACCTAAGAGAGGACAGCCTTTACTTTGAGAGGGATGGATGCTGCAGATTGGGAGGAAGCAAGAGCTCAGCAAAGCACCACAGCTCTCTTCCAGGGTGGCAGGACCCCTGTTCACAATGCTGCATCATAATTTTGTGTACACTTCTACAACTTATTCCTTTATAGCGAACAGGGGTTGTACCTTTTACACTTTTAAAGGTATCTTTGTAATAGTGGTGTTTTCTGCATGCTCAAGAAACACTAAAGGCTATATAATGATCCTTCTTACCATAAAGCTAAATAAATAAAAATCACATTCCTAATAGTCGAAGTACACCAATAAGAAATCCAAATTTAGGTATATTTAACAAGTTTAAGAGACAAAATAGGTGCTCCATACACATGCACAGCTCTCCATTATTCTTCAGATATTTCATCTAGACTATAGTGAATTACTTTGAGCTCGATATTTCTGTTGCATTAAATCTGTGACCTGAACTATTAATTGTATGCAATAATATTTAAGCACTGGTTATAGATATACAAAAATCTCATGAAAAAATTCTCTTTCTTTGATGGTTTAATTTTTCAGGGTTACAACCTCAGAAAATCAGACTGATAGTCAGTTATGTCCATGTGCTGGTTTTGCTATATGTTTGCTGCTGTAGCACTATCAAATAGAAATAAAATGCTGGGAAGTCTCTTTGATTCACACCTACTTTACAGTTACTTTACAAAGATATAAGTTCTTTCATGCCCTTGTAGGGCAGGTGATACTCCAATCCAATGCAAACATTTGACAAACTGTTGATCGCCCAGACTAAAACTCTGATAATGACATAATATCAGCCTCATTTGTTCTTCATACTTTAAAAGAAAACAAAACAAAACAAAAGCAATTTTACAGCTGGCGTTTTTTTTTCTGATACCTTGTGTTCTTTACTTGCATTCACTTTCTAAAAGAGGAGGACATCAGCAGAACTGAAAATGACAGATGGTCTAAGACACACATGTTCAACACTATTTCTCCACGCCTCTGTTTCAACAACCTGAAAATCCATTCAGTGCAAGAAACAACAGAGGAACAAAGAAGATAGGTCTCCTGAACAGCACTGAGTAGAAACAGAGGTTGAATGCAGAACATGTGCCGGTCTCCATATATTGTATAAGCAAACACAAAAATTAACATATAACAACATTGCTTAAGAAAAAATATTTATACTTATGGTCCTGCTAATTTAATCTTCAAAATGAAGTAGTAGTTATTGTATC
>WAAD01030975.1:4603-15257 GCA_013389945.1 Fregata magnificens
TTTCTCAATTTAAAAGTAATTTATTCCAGTTTTTAGCTTAACGAAACTCTGGCTTTGAGTTTCAAAGTCCTTCTTTTTGTAGGTGGGGTGTAGGGAGGGAGTTCAGTATTAAAGGGCTGGTAAGACTCAAACTTCTGCCTGCCCTATCTTCCCATCAGTCGTATGACAGACCTGCAGGTAGGAGCCACATTCCAATGGTCAGTACAAAGGGTGTTACATGTATACCTCCTAAAGAGAAAACTCCTTGCAGGAGCTGTCAGCATATATGAGCAAATTAAGCATTTGAGCATGATATTTCAGCAAATTTACAACACAGCTGAATGAACAGTATTTTTACAGCATTCTCTTTTGGATTAAAGTGACCCTTCCTTTGGATTCTTCTATTAAGTACAGATTTTACAACTTTTTTTTTACGGTTTCATGTCTGGAAATGGTATCTGCAGTCATAAAATTCTGTGTGGTTTTCAAAATTTTATGTTAAGGATACCGTATCTTCTTTGAAGCTAGCTCATAAGTTGATATCATCACTGTGCAGGCACCACAGCCACCTCCTCCACAGCCATACTTAGTTCCTGTAAGACGGACTGAAAATGTTGTCATTAGGGAAAAAAAAAAAATTATCAGGTTTCATTTTGGTCTTTATTCTGCTCAAAAGCTTGAGGCGACCCTTTTTCCTGAACTGCTAAGGAACATAGAATTGGTTTGGTACAATAGCATATGTATCAGACTCCTTTCTATGTTGGATTAAAATTTTCAGTGAAAATAAGATTGAAGCTAAGGAATGACATCACCAAAATCCTGTTCCCAAGAAAACAGAAAACTTGACTCTGACTTCTTTTGGAAGAGGAGTAAGTTGGGACAGAAAGAGGAAGTGAAAAATAGTTTTGCAAGTGAAAATATAAAAGGGAAAAACGTGTAATGGGCAAAATAGCTATATATCTGAAGTTCCAGTGGAACACTAAAACCAATATCCCAGTTTTTCCCAGAAGGCCCACTTATAGTCAGGATATTAACCTTGCATCTCATCTGAAAGATCACAGTTATGAGAGAAGTGCTCGTTCCTATGAATCTGGAACAGTGGCCAATCTGAAGCTGTGAATCGACAAACAGCTAGTTTAATGTTCTACAGCCACCAAAAGGAAGATGTCCCACTCCCCATTTCCTCCTCCTCTTCTGTCCTTCCTCTTCCCAACATCACCTGCTCCAAAACCCAACACCTCTTGCACCAATTCTTTTTCTCAGCAGTCCCTTCCATGAGCTGACTAATGACGAGCTGATTAATTAGCGACTGAGTCTCTGATCCAGCTGAAAGCCTCTGTTTTTCCTGGGTTAGTTTTTTGCTGGCCTAATGAGTGGAATTAACACAGAGAGGTCTGAGGCACTCCACAGCTGGCACAAGGTGCAGGAAGAGAACTGTCTACCAGAAGCCAGGAATCATGGAGGGGAAACAGGCCTTCTTCTTTTCACACCACATTATCAAAGGAAAAGAAGTGTTTGTCAATGTGACGGTTAGCACTTTTCACTTGCAGTAAGGCTTTGAGATGCATGTGTTGCTTTAAGGTCTTATCTAATTAAGCTCTACCACTTTTTCCACTGTAAAGTGCTTTACTGAGCCCTTTCACAGACATCCTAACCTGTCAGATAAAGCAAATACATCTTAAGATATAGTTTCTTCCCTTCTTGCACTTCTGTTTACTTGTTAATTTACAATGGGCCTTCCAGTTATTAACAGTGGTCTAATGTGCTGATTCCTATGGCATTTAGCCTCAAAAAAACCCAGATGACAGGATGCTTAGATTGGTATTATACTGTACCTTACAATTATAAAACACATTACTGGAAGATGCTAAAGTTCCTCACGTTCACTCAGGCAATCATTTCACATTATAGTTTGGCAACAGCAGCATTAGATACTCCTGTCCCATATTTTTGTTCCCTGGCATTAATTTTTGTCTCTTTACCAAAGTTAGCTGTCCCCCTAGCTATGTTAACTCAACTACATGTGGAGGCTTGCTGTGAAAAGGATCAGTTCCTCTATCTGGGTAACAAAGTAGTCTCAGATACAGCTGGGCAGACACATCTCAGGGAATGACACACCATCATACAGACCTAAGCAACAGATGGCAGGAATACTACAAGTTGACATTTAAACTATATGGTGAAACCAACCAGCTCCTGAAAACAAGTTAATCTTATCTTCATTTTATAAGCAGGGTACAATGATACAGAAAGGTTAAATGATTTTTCAAGGTGTCAAAGCAAGCCAGTGCAGAATTACATTATCTCACTCACCAATACACTTTAACCAATGAAGTACAACTCTTGGAACTGAGCTACTTGGTGGGTGTCGGTCTTTTCTCCCAAGTAACAAATGATAGGACAAGAGGAAACGGCCTCAAGTTGCACCAGCGGAGGTTTAGACCGGATATTAGGAAAAATTTCCTCACCAAAAGGGTTATCAAGCACTGGAACAGGCTGCCCAGGGAAGTGGTTGAGTCACCATCCCTGGAGGCACTTAAGAGATGTGTAGACGTGGCACTTAGGGACATGGTTTAGTGGTGGACTTGGTAGTGTTAGGTTAATGGTTGGACTCGATGATCTTGAGGGTCTTTTCCAACCTAAATGATTCTACGACTCTACTTTTTATAGTCTGATGGAGTCTGAAGTTATTCAAATTACTGAAGAATAATTTCATAAGGACTCTAACTACAGCCACCTATTCTGCCCCAGACTCCTCCTTATGACTGACCAGTAACAAACATGTTTTGACTTAAGTTTTTCTTTTGAGACAAATATAAAAACTATCTCTTGTGTGAATTCTATAGTATACGGTACATCGCTTGCCCTGGGGGGGTATGTTTCATGAGACAGTCTAGGAAGCTGCAAAAAGGAGAGATTCTGCTCTTCCCTGCATTTGCTCTCTGCCCCGTGCTGTGAGTCCCTACACACGTGTTCGGAATATTATGCAACAGCTTCATGAACACTGGCAATAAGCTTGTGGCGCAGCAGATTTTGGAAAACTCCTAAGAACAGTTAAGAGCAGACACACGGTCGGGCCTCTGAAACGGTGAAGAGAAAGAGGAGAAGATCAGAGCAAGTGCTGCACAATTTGTAGCAACCCAGAAAGCCACTGAGCTGTGGACTGAAACCAAGACAGGAGGAAAGAACCTTGTCTGCAAAGACAAAACTGGCAAGGTGAGAGCTCTAGCTGTCCCAGCTTCTGTTCTGTCTTGTCTAATGAATTTTTTTTTTTTCTGTTTTAAAAACATACTCGTTCATATTTACTTACTATTAAACCTGTTTTTTTAGTTTAGAATTTAGGAGTTCTTATTGTAAGAAAAAAGATTACCTCAAAATTCCAGCAGACTCAGGGTCTCATCACAAGATCTCCCCTTTCCTGAGGGAGAGACTTTTACAAAACTTGGAGACTCCTATTCTGTCAAGCTTTATGTACACTGGCCAAAAGGTTCTTAGGTTTCTTTATGGGGGGGAAGGGAAGAACACAGATGCACACATACACATCATGCCTGATGGCATAATTCTGTTTAGGAAACTAGGCTAAAAATACAGCAGCTCACTGAAGAGTATTTGGCTCAAGAATGACACATCATTTAATATGGTTTTTTTATCTTAAGGGAGTCACAACTTCCTTAACCTGGTGTATCACCTTTTAATTATAATTTATGAGAATTTTGCTCAAATAAGGCTTTTAAATGAGTGACTTCAGGGAACAGACAAGAAAAGGATACGTCTCTTTCGCAGATAAGACAACAGCATTTGTTCAGGATCAGCATTTTGCTCTATAATCTGCAGTAAGAAATGAAAACCAAGATTTAACTAAGAAACCAAGGCTTTGCAAGATTCAGGGCACAGACTACATTCCCACAAAGCCAGAAGAGAATCCTTCTCTGGTTCCCTCTCATAGAACTAGACTAATTCCCAAAGACCACAGGAGAATTTGGGCTCCTTCTGGAAATTCCTTCTCAGACAGATATGTTTCCAGGAAAGAAGTGCCAGGGCACCTTGCAACTACTGAAAATAACTGCTGCTCAGTGAAAGGTCATACTGAGGGAATTTACCTTCAGCCACACTAGAAATAAAAATAGAGCAGAACTTTGCTACAATAGAGGCAGCATAGCATAAAGAATTAATGATTTGCAGATTTTAGAGTCTCCCTGTCACTTTAACCTGCTGGGATGAACACCAGAGGAAGCCTGTAAGCCTATCAGCAGGAACCACTTTTCATCTAGCTTTATTTATATAAACTTTCACTTGCCATAATAGACTAACAACAGAGAGCAACAGAAATGCCTACATTCTTGATCGATGACAGTATCTCTTATTCCGTTGCTTAGAATCAGCTAGTTCCTTCCAGCTGCATCAAATCAACAACCAGTTTTTGTTCTTGCAATAGTATCTTTATGTTGGCCATATTTTGGCACCTAAGTCTTGCTGACTTTATGTTGTGCCTCCAAAAATCTGATACCATTTGATGTCTCTTCTCTGATACCATCAAAGATGAGAAGCCAGGCACGTACAAATGAAAACCTAGTTTGCTCACCAGCCAAATTTGATACCCAGCTGAAAGTCCATTTCACTTTGACGCATTTTTCCCCCCAAACGCAGCAGAGCTAGCTAAAACGGGGTGTTATAATCATGTTTGTCCTCCTCTGCTGTTTCGCCCCTTCTAACAGCACTTGCTGTACGCAGAAGAGTGTTGGCTAACTAAAGTAATACTTGGAGGCCGATTCGCTTCTCACCCAGCAAGGAGGAGATGGGAGGGAATGTTTCTGGAGGCTTGTGTGAGAATTCGGTTATACTCCCATGAGGAAGAAGTCTGAGGGCACCAAATCTGTGCCCACACCCTTCGGGGTTACTTCTGGAACAGCAACCCCCCTTTCTCCACACTCTTTCCGGGCAACACTTACCTTCCTCCCATTCACATAGAAAATCAGCTCCTCGGCCCCCGCCGCCCCTTGCAGAGACATTGTACCCCAGCCCCGGAACCNTCGCCCGCAACGGAGCTACGGTGCCCCGAAACGTTAAAGTCAATTGTTCTTAACACAATTTATTTACTGCATCCTTTTACGGTATATTCAAACACTAAGACGTACCTCACTTTCTCAAAGGACATACATCCAGAGCAAAATGGCAAGATTAGCGATGTGAACTGTTGTTACTGTCTAGCTATAAAATCTCCAAAGGTAATTTTAAATTGTGATAAAATCCAGCAATGTAGTGATCATGAGCCCAATGGGAATTTTGCATAAATTTGCACTCACAAAATAATGGGCAGTAGCTTCCGGGTATTATAAGCATTTGTAACGGCTACCTGTGCAAGCAAGGGTTTACAGGATCATTAACATTTTCTTCTTCCTGTTTAATCTAAATATATAGAATTAATTTTCCTATGAATTTTAAAACAATCAAAATCTTTTTTAGTGGCAAACTAAAATATTAAATGTAAAAAAAATCAGATTGACTAAACACGAGAAAAAGTAACTCTGAAGCTATAAAAGGCAGTTCAAATTACCTTAACCTCAGCAAAATAATCTTAATCCCTGTGACAGCTACAGATTAACTTTTATCTGGAATATCATGAGCTGGTTTTACATCTTTTTCCTGGCAAGAGCTTCTAATACATCAACTGATCTGGTAAAAGAAGCACATTTAGTGAAGATTCAACAGGCAACGTAACATTATTTATGCAGTACCTAAAGTAAGCAACCATTTTGCAGAACAATTAAAAGAACTGAGTCCTAGAAAATAACAAAGTAAATTTTCTCTGTGTATAGAACATCAATTTGAGCAACAAAACCAGTAAGGATGGAGAAAATAAGGAAAGAAGTGCACTAGCAACAATAATGTGATTTCAGAGTTACCTAAAATAACCTCTATGCATCTTCAGGTCATTTTCTTTATCCTTTGTTACTTTGAAAGATATCTATACTAAAAGGAATGGAAGAAACCAAGGCATAAAGCCCTAGGCCTTATACTTTTATTGAAAATTGCATGCTTTTATTTGGAATACCGTAGCGGTCTAGCTGGTAACACCTGAGGCTGTGTGGAACAACAGGACCTTCACTGAAAAAATAAGTAAGACCATCTCCAAAAAGATCATTTTTTTCCTGAGAAAATTAAGCATGTGCTTCTGTTTCTAGCTTTCAAACCAGGGGCAGTAGAGAGAAACAACCATTTAAAAAACCACTGTGTTTTGCTGCGGCAGTGCCAGCACAGGGAACACAAGTTGTAACAGATACTTCTTTTGGATTTCTGATGACACAGTTGGTGACGTTGATAAACAGTGAAAGCCAGCAAGCACACCTCCATTAAAAAAAACCCCTATTAATTACAAACTTGGTAAAAAAAGACAAGAAAGAATGTATAAAAATATTCTGTGTAATTCTTTTTTAAATAACATTGAATCAATATAGAATCTATCTACCTTCCCAACCATTTCTGCACCTCTTCATAATGGTCTTGCTGACATAGTTACATACACAGCATGTTTCAGAAAGAAAAAGTCTGTCTGCTGAAACTTCTCAGATAATTTTAACAGCTCTGTTTTGCAATACAGATCACTTTGCCTGGGTGATAAGGTAAGTTTTGTATTGAAAGAAGTTTCATACTGATGGAATACTTTTTTTTTTCTGGTGAGGTTCTCTATGAAAACATTTTGCTGTCCTTATTGCTGTACATTCACAATCTTTGCATGGTCTCTGGAACTGGTGACCACAGCTAAACAGGCTCCCTGTTTAGGGAATAACGGTCCCCTATGTAAACTACCTCCCTAGTGGCCTATTTAACTCGAAATTCATACATGGAATGTTCTACAGGATCTTGGGGAAGCTGCTTTGGGTCTACAGACTGTCATAAAAAAACCACAACAGAAACCAGTTGTGGTATTACTTAAATATTTGTAAATAATGCTTTTGTGCCTCTTACTGTTCATGATTATAGTGCAAGACTTGCATGTAGAATGGACACATCTGAAAGCTATATCCAGGTGTACATTTTGATATGCATGACTCATTCTTCTGTCAAAATATGCAGCTGAAATTCTGGCAACTCACAGGAGAAAGACGTAGGTTCCCCTTGTTGAACTTTGTGAGATTCCTCTTGGCCCATTTCTCCAACCTGTCCAGGTCCCTCTGAATGGCAGCACAACCATCCAGTGTTTCACCCACTCCTCCCAGTTTCGTACCAACTGCAAATTTCCATAGGCTGCACTCTGTCCCATCATACAGGTCATTAATGAAGACGTTAAACAGTACTGGCCCCAGCATGAAACCCTATGGAGCTCTAGGGTTTTGCCTACAACTGGACTGTATGCCACTGATCACCACCCTCTGGGACTGGTGGTTCAGCCAGTTTTCAACCCACCTCACTGTGCACTTAACTAACACACGCTTCGTCAGCTTGTCTGTGGGATGTTACCAGAGATAATGTCAAAAGCCTTACTAAAGTTGAGATAAACAATATCTGCTGCTCTCCCTTCACCCACCAAGCTAGTTGTCTCATTGTAGAAGGCTACCAGGTTAATAAAGCATGATTTCCCCTTTGTAAATCAATGCCAACTACTCCCAATCACCTTCTTGTCTTTGACATGTATGGAAACAGTTTCCAGTGCTATTTTCTCCATCACCTTCCCAAGTTACAATGGAAGCTACAATGAAGTACAAAGGGTACAGTTTGGTTTGGTATTTTTAAGAATATATTATAAATTTAAGAGTGTCAGTTACACCTCTTAAGAACAGTATCAGACCAGAGGCCTAGCTAACCAAAGAATTGGTCTCTGAAGGTTTCAACAGTGAATGCCCTTGGAAAAAGTATAAAAATTGGTCAAATGCATAGTAAGGCTTCTCCAGAACACTCTTCCAGCCTTCAACAATTTGCATTTCAGGGACATCCTGTGCCAGAAATGGTGTTTCTGGTAATTCCTCAGGTTTTTCTTCCACTAATTTGTCTGATAATTTTTTAAGCCCATGTACACTAATAACATCTACTCCTGTAGTAAGGAATTCCTCAGCGTAACTGAATAATGTGTGAAGAACCACCTTCTTTAACCAAAAGAAGTTAACTTATTTGTATCTCATTAAAAATGAGCTATGGCTACCTTGGTTGCAAAATGAACCTGAACCTTATCCGATGTAATCTGTAAAAGTTGTGTGGGCTGTGAGCCATAGCCTGCAGCTGGCAGCATCTAATGCCAGAAAACTGTTTGTCAGCTGACGGTGCATTATGGAATGCAGAAGTGATTAATGAAAATCCAAAGGGGAAGCAGTACAAACACTTGATAGCTGAATGGTATGATGCGGTTGTACAAGTAGTCACACTAGCACTCTCTCAATTGGAAACTCAAGGTGTTGGTTTGTCTGGATCCTGTTTACTAGTGAATTTCTATTGCAGTGCTGTTTTCTTTCTGACTGCCTCTGGCACACACTCTGGACACTGGACTTCTCTCTACTATTCCTCAAAATGAGACTTCCTCATTCAAATTTCAGTATGATTCTGTCAAATCCAAAAGTCAACTATCAAAAAAAGGGACTGTCTCCATCTATTTCAGTAGATTTATTAGGACTTGGGATGCTTGTGTCTGTTCCAACCAGCACTGAGAAATGGTTCTATGCATGGTAAATATGAACAACTCGCATTAAAATTCCCAAAGGTGATTTATTTTTCATTCTCTTTAAAACGTACACTTTTCTTACAAATTAAGAAGTGCTGCAAACCCTTTGAACAGATTATAAATTACTGACCAGAAATGCAAAACAAAAGAGTGGAGGCTAACCTGTATTTGCCTTCTTCAGTAAAGTATTCTGTGTCTCTTATATAAGGGGTTCTTTCCAGGAAATTCCACTTTGGAAGACCTTTATTAATCAAAGAACAATAAGCACTGTATACTGCTAAACATATACATATATATTTTAAAAATTGTACCCATTTTAGAAGTATTGTTCATAAAGGCAATTCCCTTGTCTTCTTCAAATAAATTTTGATTTACTTTTAAAACTTCTTTTATTTTTTACTTTAGAGACTGGGGAATCCAGAAATTGTGTATCTGTAAACTGATCCCCACGCCTTAATTTGCTGTAAACAAAAGAAATAAAAGACATCATGTATGAATATCACCAAGCACCTATGTAACTATATTATGTAATTATAATAACAATTCCAAATGGTAAATCCCCTCAATGAAAGCTTGATACACTAAAGAAGTTAAATTTATGGAAAATAAATATGTCTGAAATAGCAAGGCATAGACAACTACTGTTTTCCGAAACAATGCTAAAAATAGTAGTCTTTTTATGTGGCCTGTATCATATTAATATGTGAGTAATCATAACTTAGTCCTAGAAGACAAAACTAAAAAATTATTTAAACCAAGAGCTTAACAGCATCCATTCAGGATAGTATACCTGAAAATAAAATATAAATAGGAGACAGTAATCTAAAATCTTGAGTGGCATCCACATTTTTTTTTTGTTATTAGTTACTGTCTCTCTCCAGAAATACAGAACCTTATCACTGTGGGGTAAAAGAGGAGAATGTGTCAATATCATAATATTACAGTGTTTTAGCATCTAATTCAATTAGTAAAAGAAAAATGTAACTCTAATCCCTTTTTATTTCTTTTACAATTGCTTCAATTAATTGTTTGCTTGCTTACAGAGGTAAACAAAAATATTTTGAGGGTGTATAAGAACATTGTGCTAATTTTTTCAGTCTGTGGATTTATTTTCTTCTCCTCCCACAGTTTTGCCAGAGAAGGAAGACATACGCCTTTTACACCTGTGTCATAAAGTAAGTTGCTATAATCCTTTCTCTCTCAACACTATTACGGGGAAATCTTGATACTGTCTTTACTCATGAATATGCATGATACTAATACACACACAACACAGCGTAATTTTTCCTTAAATTAATATTACACTTAAAAAACAAACAAACAAACCAAGAAAACCCAAAAAAACCCAACGAACTTTGTGGCAAAAAACTCTCAGAATATTTTCAGAAGTAATCAACTTAAAGGTCCATTGGGATTTAGATCTATTCACTTAAGTGCAAATATATTTGTTTTCTTAATGGAAGTTTGGCTTTAAAATCCTCTTTTAAATTTGAATAGTTATTACACAATTTGTGTCTTGTCTTTTAACAAACTCTGAAATCCTGTGCCACTAAATTTGCTAAGAACACTGAGAGATAAATAACTAATTATCAAATTAATATTTCTTAAACTCAAATGATTTCTTATATTAGATACAGCTAGTTAAAGCAAAATGACTGAATTATATAATATTAGTGCATAAATTATCTTGCCACTTGACAATATAACAAGGACATTACTATGGTATAAGTTTACATTTAAGTATAACATTTACAATTATCCACCTCTAAAAGGGTTTATATCATGATAAACATTAAGAATTCACCATTATTCACTACTAGTATAAAATGTTATATACTTTATTTAAATTTTGAGACTTGAATACTGTCGGCGTCTTACTTTGGCACTTGGACATCCTGCCACACTAACAGGAAATGTTTTATATTAACACTGAAGTATCTTTGCGGAAGAGATTTATGAAAGAAATAGTTCAACTGTTTATTTGGGGGTTTTAATAGCAAATCTTTACTGGGGATACTTACATAC
>WAAD01031007.1:11035-22241 GCA_013389945.1 Fregata magnificens
GCTATTTTTTTCCTTTTTTTCTTTTTTAAGCCCTATCCAACTCCCAAGGCTGCATTTCTTTAGTGATCAGTAACCGACTAAGTACAATTCATAGAATCATAGAGTATCTCAAGTTGGAAGGTACCCATAAGGATCACCAAGTCCAACTCCCTGCTCCTTGCAGGACTACCTAAAACTAAATCATGACTAAGAGCATCGTCCAGGTGGTCCTTGAGCTCTGACAGTCTTGGTGCTGTGACCACTTCCCTGGTAAGCCAGTTCCAGTGACCAACCACCCTTGCAGTGAAGAATCTTTTCCTAATGTCCAATCTGAACCTCCTCTGACTCAGCTTCATCCAATTTCCTCGTGTCCTATCATTGGTCACCAGAGAGAGGAGATCAGCACCTCCCCTCCGTGGCCCCCCTTGAGGAAGTTGTAGACTGCAATGAGGTTGCCCCTCAGTCTTCTCTTCTCCAAGCTGAACAAACCAAGTGACCTCTAAGTCTTGCCCTCGAGGCATTTCACCATCTTGGTTGCCCTCCTCTGGACACACTTTAATAGTTTGATGTCCTTCTTATATTGAGGGTCCCAAAACTATACACAGTATTCAAGGTGGTTATACCCTTATGGATGCCTGTTATCATCCTGTGCTTGTATAGTCAGGAGCTCTGATAAAATAGAGTAAAGGAATGATATACAATATGTTCTTAACCATAGTGGCCTTTGGAAGAGGTTCTTCAAGACAACTATGATAGGTTTTTGTCTTAGAGAGAGTTAAATGGAATGGAACCATCCAGTGGCAAATTGGAATTTGAATAGAGCCTAGAAGTAACCTAAAAATAGGTCATGCAGGACTCAGGATTATGTCTTACCTCTCTTGTACTGGAAATTATAGAGTTATCCCTTTTATGCACACACACACACACACAAATCATTGAAGGCTTGAATTCTGGGCAGGAGTTTTGACCTTCTGGAAGCAATGGAACCATGGCACAATGATATAATTTTTTATCATTCCTGTCAACATTTAGAAGGAGCAGTGCTAAAGAAAAAACCCAACAGCTCGGAACCACCTTTTGTTCATGTAAAGAAAGTGGTAAGAAAAACTTATTAATAAATTCAACACACTTTTTTCCTAACCTAGATGCCTTGCTCACTCTTAGAAATAAGCTTCCAGTTTTGCTTCAAAGCTCCTTTGATGATTTTTGGACTTCCTGCATCACAATGGAACCAATGTAAGCAAAGCTTATTTGTTTCTAATAACTTCACTTCTTTACATGGATGGCTTCTTTGGATTTCTAACATCAAAAAGTAGCAGACTGTTTATTTTCCTTACACCAAAAGATAAGTACAGTGTTGGCATAACAAGGAACACTATACATGAGGTAAGTTTGTTCAGAATATTTTGGAAGTAATGTCTTGATATAATTAGTAAAGCTGATGTAATTTACCAGTCAAATGGACTTTTTTCCCCTGTGTCTTACTGAAGCCAATGATTATTGGCTGATCTTTGTCTAATATGGTCATTATTATGACATAAGCATGTCATTAGAAACAAAAGATTTTGTTAGCACTGGAAAATCACCTGCCATGTGGGTAAACTTAATATACTATAAAATTAAGGTCTGAATACAAATTTAACATGCTGGAAAATGGAAAATGGTCTCATAGAGTAGAATGTCTATGTGCCTCAAATGCTGGTGACTGTTAAAATATTGTGTAAACTTGTAGTTAGGAGATTTAAGATTATCAGTCACCTTGGACAAACAGAGAACAATCTTTTTTCATTGCTTAGAGATAAAAGGTTGCAAAAATGCAGATAAGTGGACGATCAACTGACATTCACATCTTTGAGGAAAATGAAATAAACTGCGTGCCACAGGAGAAAATTAATGTCAGTTAACTAACATTAAATGATATTTCCCCTTTGAATTGAAAAAATGCATCCTGAAAAAAAATATTCAGAAGAGACAAATATTTATGAATACTTCCATCCTGGCTAATTGCAGCTTACCTTTCAAAACTAAACATGGGATTTGGTTTTATATTGTTAGTCTTTGTATTATGGTTAATTAATCAGGCCTAAGTCAGCCACTGGACAAAGCGACCCAATAGGATTAAATTTTACAGCTCTTTTTGGCAAAAAACCCTATTTCCTTTTCAGGTTCTATCATCTACAATATTATAGGATTTGTTAACAAGCAAAATTTGTTTGGTGAAGATTAGACAATCAGAAAATTGGATTTTGATTCAAATTGCATCCCATAGTGTAAAAATTCTTAAGTAGTTACAGAATTGCTTTGTAATAGAACAGATCTATACCTCCCGCAGGCAACATTTTTCCTTAAAAAAGGGTGTTTTGAATGATACTATAGCAGATGCCAAAACCGGAGATGCTATGGTGTCTTCCAAAATTGACAAATCTATGTGGACAAACTTGAGAAAGGATGAGTTGACAGTCAGTGATAGTCAGCAAGTTAAAATGACCCCAAAATCTGTTCTACAAATCTACTATGCTTGCATTTTGCAAAAGCTGAGTAAGATAAATTAGGTAGTGTTATAAACTCTGCTTCTCATTACTGTTATTTGCAACATGAGCTACATTTCTACAGTAGTAGGTCCATGTTCTCACATAATTAGTTCTTAAAAATAGATCTTAACAAAGGCATTTCCCTGATATAGCATTATATGATTTGCAAATTCTTCACTGCTTACAAGCCAGCAGAAAGAAGTGGAGTACAACTCTGAAGATCTTCTTGGTTTCTTTCATTCTTCTATGCAAGCCAGAAGGCGAAGAAATGCCATGGAAGGATAAAAAGCTGTATGTGCAGCTTCTGAAAATAATACTTGTTTACTTGTTTTGCAAAGGGAATAGTGACGGCAGTATACGAGAATATTTATATGTTAACAGCAACAAACCTAACAAAACACAGTATGTTGAAAGATGACAGAGTTAAAGGAACAAAATTGATTGTGATTTCTATAATGTTTAGATCAATATAAAACAGATCTTGATGGCGATCCTTAGGTATTTAGACATGGACTGAAACCTACACTAAGGCATTCATAATTAACCTATTTTTTCTATCCTTTTTCAAAACAATGAAGAAATATATAGGTATTTTGCTTACAGAGACATACCAAAAACTCTCCTTGAAAGACTAGAACACATTTCAAACTCAATTACACACAGAAAGCAATTCCTTTTGGCAGTTATTGAAGCTAAATGCAGAAAACATAAAATATTACAGATTTTCATTTAAAGATCCTTATTATAATTAATTTTGTGTTCTGATTTTTTTTTTTTTTTCTTGCTTTGGGAAAGAAACCCTTTATGAAGATCTTACCTTTTTAAAGATCTTGTGAATTTCTGGGTTGAGTTAATTTTATGTCATTTTGAAAACCTGACATACACAATTTTATTCTGGAAGTCAAAAAGCCAAACAATTCCAGGTCACTCAATCCATCAGTCTCATATTAAATCACAAATAGTGAATAAGGTGTAGCTAGTATCAGCGTGAAAGAACAGTAAGTAATCTGATAATTACTCATAGGTTAAAATGTTTTTGTACAACAATTTTACACAAGATGTGCTGTTAATAAATACATTTGTGTAAGTCAAAATCCAATATAATTTACAGTATACAGGTTTAAAGATTTTATTTTCCATTTTCAATTGCGTGTACTCTGTAGATGAAGACTTGGCTCTAGCTCACACAGGGTAACCCATTTTTCACCTATCTACCCTGAGCATCATTGCCATGGTGCTGATAGCAGGTACTGAACAGCCTTAAATCAAGTATTAAACTGTATTATTCTAAGTCTGAGATAATAATTGTGGGCTGCTTCTGTATTAGCTAGAGAGAAATAAGTACCTTCTGAAGGTGTTTCATCACAGATGTTTATTCTGCAGTGAGATAAATCAGTTATTGAAGATGCTTGTTTATTTCTGATGTCTGTAAAAGGACAAAGTAGAGTTTAACTTGATAAACTCAGGTTTAGGATTCTGACTTAGATACCTGAATTAGGAAAACTCAATCTCATCCAATATTTTTGGCAGAAAGAAGGGAGGGAAGTAAGGGAAGGAGGAAAATGAAGGACGTATCAGCTCTCACTATGAGTGTGGTCATACTATTAGAATGATTAATGTTACTTTGAATATGACTGTGGAAGTCATAATCACAACTCCTTACTATAATGTTGCTAGACATTAATTTATGTAATTAGTGATGAAGTAGGAGAAATAATTAAGGGAGGTTCTGGAATATAGTTTTATTGATGCATATTAAATTGTTCTGGAATTTTCACTCTGAAATATTGGAAGTTATGCTTCATAATTCATCCTTCAAAGGAGACGAAGTAAAAAGGTAACACAAAATATCAGGGACAAAGACAGTATTTGAAAGAAGTGCTTATACAACATACAAAGAGAATCACTCTGTGATATTTTCTTCAAATATGAGCAAGCTGGATTCATAACCAGACTACAAATAGGTGTAAGACTAAAAAAGCTCTTAAATTCAAAAGACATCTTATAAACACTTTGCCATATTCCTGAAAACGAAAGGTTAACTAGTGCAAATGTGTTAGATTTTTCCTCCATCAATGTAGGTAAATTCAATGAACATATTGAATAAAATTGCAAACGTATGTAAGTCAATGTAGTTCAACTGTACTTCTGTAGATACACGCTGATGTATTGGTGAGATTCTGTCCCATTACCCAAAAGTCTTTTGTAAGGGTATGAGGAAGAAGAGTGTCTGTTTCTCCTTTAAGGGTATCTGGTCAAGGACCTTTTTCACTGCAACAAGGGATAATAAGAAAAGGAGGAAGCCATAAACAAGAATACACAGGGACACAAGCCTGATGGACAAATGATAAGGGAGGCAGTGAGAGACACAGACCTACAACGCAAACATGGAGACAAAATCAAGACACAAACCCTGCCACTTACACTAATCAACCTGGACTTTGCAACTGATCAGACTGTAAACTAGGGGGACCCCAGACTAGGAAGGGTGCAGGAATTGATAGAGCTGTACAGACCCATGGGGAGATGTGCAGGGGACCCTCTTCCCTGCTCCCCCTAGCAGAGAGGAACAAAGGGTGGGGGTAGAGAGAAAGTGGTATAAAAAGGGGCTGGTTGCACATAAAATGGGGCTGGTCAGCACTTTTGTCTGGCTGAGCTCTGCATCTGATCACCTGTCTGTCCTGTCCTCTTATATATTCTTGTTAAATCTTCTCTTAACCATCTCAGGGAATCCGTGAATGTGCATGTGCTTGTGAACCTGGAGAGCATGGTGTGCGCGCTGCACTGGTAACCTTCTGCCTCTGCCAGCCCAAGAGGAGGAGGTGACGTGGCTGGCTGTGCCTCTGTCTGGTGTGAGTCCTGAATGTGGGTGCTGCTGGTGGCAGCATCTTGTCTGTGACTGGCTGTGTGACCGGCCATGTCCGTGTCCTCTGTGTGTGTGTCTCTGGGATATGTGCTCAGCATATATGTGCCAGTGGCCAGGCAGGAGAGTTCCTGGACCAGAGTGGCTGGAGGAAGGGGCCAGGCTTCTTACATCACTTAACATCTTTATTAATATCTTTGATTAGAAAGCAACCTAGTAGTCTCTCTTATTGACCCTGAGTCAATATTGTGAGAATAGAACATCATGTAAACATAATCTCTGGAAGACCTGAAATGACAGCTATGTTAATAACAAAATTACAGCAGTTTGGGGGCACTGCATGTTACAGAATGGTTAATGAATTATTTTATCTATAGAATATTACTGAACTAACATGAAATATGTTATTACTAAAACTTCCTTATTTCCTGTACCAAGTATTTTGTGTGCTGATCTGAAATACATAGTAATCTGTTCTTTACTCCTCATTTTTTGTGTTCAGGTGCCCTCAATTTAATTGAAAGAAAAAAAAAAAGGAGAACTTCTGGAAATCAGAGTTACTAGAGGAAGCACTGATTTCTATAAATTCCTTTAGAGCCAATCAGAAAGATACAGGTGGATATTTTGCGATTTTTTTCTTACATTGGACCAGACACAGATATGCTAAAATAATTTTAAAAGCAAAGCTCCAGTCTGCCATGAGTGTTATAATGTCCAAAATAAAGGATGGGATCATTTATCATGGTGCATTATTCTTTGCAAAGCCAGTAATGATTTTAGAAATGGCTGGTCCCTTTTCATAAAATGTTGTGATGACTTGGGAACAGCTCCTGAAACTTTAAGACGTGTAAAAGAATTGCCACGAGGCACTAATCCAAGGGAGTAACAATATATCATAGCCATTAGCATTTATTATTTAATAATGTATGAGTTTTATGGCTGCAGTATGTGCTTGTGTGTGTATATATATATACACACACAAGTCTAAGAAGGTTAAGAGATGACAATCTAATGGTAAAATAAAAAGACAAAGCAAAGATTTTACAAAAGACTTCATACACTACAAATGTGAACAAATGAAAAAAACCCCATCTTCTACATGCAGAGGAAAACTATAGAATTTATGCTTGTAATGTCCAGGCTTGTTTACTGATTTAAGTAATATTCAAGTTTTATGTGTAAAACTGATAAAGTTAAACTTAAAAAAAAACCACCACAAAAAAACCTTCCATCATATTATCTTATATATCTGTTTGCAATTAACAGAATAAATGCATACAAATGAGAGAAGACCAAAAGATTCTTGTAAATATGGCAATTGTTGCAATTTTTTGTGAAGTTAAATGATTTTAACACCATATTAATTATACACGCTGTTAGAGGCATATTATAATGCAAACTTTAAAGAAGCAAGGGTTTTAATTAATCTGTTTTCCACAGATCTGTTTCCATTATTTTGGTGAGAAATCATTTCATTGAGTGAAATAATACATATTCAATTTGAATGACATCTGAAACAAAGACTTTTTAAAAAAGTCTTTGTAACAGATATATAATGATACAAAGTTCTGCAAGGTCCTTATTATATTTGTGTGTGACTGAACATGAAAACCAAATAAGGTGGCTTTCCATACTTTCATAGTGAGTCATAATATATGCCTAGTAATGATTATGATGAATATTTCATTTCATATAATAAGTGTAGGGTGGGCTTTTTTCAATCAAAATTATTGCCAATGGTTTTTACATATTTAAAATCACAAAAAAATATCAAGAGTAATGCATGTTTGCAATTTTTCAGTGGGAAATACTGCATAGAAATCAAATAGAAGCAATCTGTAAGATTTTTCTTCTATGTATTTTCCTCTTTATAGACTTTTCTCTGACAATCATGACCATAATAGCAGCAGTAAGGGACTCTGGAGCACAGGCAGTTTTTTCATTAATCCTCTGGCCAAAGCGAAGTGTTTTGAAAGGGCCAGTCGAATCTGGCAAATGAACAAATGGTTACAGGACTGGTGCTACAACCAGGGGTTTGGCTACTTAGACCATGGGACTCACTTTGAGAAACTTGATCTACTGCGGGCTGATGGGGCCCATCTGTCAAAGAAGGGGAAGAGCATCTTCAGTCATAGGCTTGCCAATCTGGTGAAGAGGGCTTTAAACTAAAGTTGCTGGGGGAGGGGAACGTCAATCCATCCCACTCCTACCAGTTTGATGCCAGTGCCAGCAATAGATGCACAGAGCAAGATGCACAGTGGCAAGTGCTCAAGCCACACCACCCAAGTGGCAAAAGGCAAAGGCAGGGACTGGGAGAATGAAGAACCGCCCATGGTAGGAGAAGATCAGGTTTGAGACCATCTAAGGAACCTGAAGGTGCACAAGTCCATGGAACCTGATGAGATGCATCTGCATGTCTTGAGGAACTGGCGGATGAAGTTGCTAAGACACTAGCCATCATATTTGAGAAGTCATGGCAGTCTGGTGAAGTTGCCACTGACTGGAAAAGTGGAAACATAACCCCTATTTTTAACAAGGGAAAAAAGGAAGACCCGGGGAACTACAGGCCCGTCAGTCTCACCTCTGTGCCTGGCAAGATCATGGAGCAAATCCTCCTGGAAACTATGCAGAGGCACACGGAAAATAAGGAGGTGATTGGTGACAGCCAACATGGCTTCACTAAGAGCAAATCATGCCTGAAAAATCTGGTGGCCTTCTATGATGGGGTTACAGTGTTGTTGGATAAGGGAAGCGCAACTGATGTCATCTACCTGGACTTGTGCAAAGCATTTGATACTGTCCCACATGACATCCTTGTCTCTGAATTGGAGAGACATGGATTTCATGGATGGACCACTCGGTGGATGAGGAATTGGCTGGATGATCACACTCAAAGAGTTGTGGTCAACAGCTCGATGTCCAAGTGGAGACCAGTGATGAGTGGCATCCCTCAGGGGTCGGTATCGGGACTGGCGTTGTTTAACATCTCTGTTGAGGACACAGACAGTGGGATTGAGTGCACCCTCAGCAAGTTCACTGATGACACCAAGCTGTGTGGTGCAGTTGACATGCTGGAGGGAAGGGATGCCATCCAGAGGGACCTCGACCGGCTTGAGAGGTGGGCCTGCGAGAACCTCATGAAGTTCAACAGGGCCAGGTGCAAGGTCCTGCACCTGGTTGGGGGCAATCCCAAGCACAAATACAGGCTGGGCGAAGAATGGATTGAGAGCAGCCCTGAGGAGAAGGACGTGGGGGTGTTGGTTGATGAGAAGCTCAACATGACCCAGCAATGTGCGCTTGCAGCCCAGAAAGCCAACCATATGCTGGGCTGCATCGAAAGAAGCATGACCAGAACGTCGAGGGAGGTGATTCTCCCCCTCTACTCCACTCTCATGAGACCCCACCTGGAGTACTGAGTTCAGCTCTGAGGCCCCCAACATAAGAAGGACATGGACCTGTTGGATTGAGTCCAGAGGAGGGCTACAAAGATGATTAGAGGGCTGGAGGACCTCTCCTATGGAGACAGGCTGAGAGCGTTGGGGTTGTTCAGCCTAGTGAAGAGAATGCTCTGGGAAGACCTTATAGCAGCCTTCCAGTACCTGAAGGGTCCTGCAGGAAACCTGGAGAGGGACTTTTTACAAGGGCATGTAGTGATAGGACAAGGGGTAATGGCTTTAACCTGAAAGAGGGTAGGTTTAGATTAGATATAAGGAAGAAATTCATCACTATGAGGGTGATGAGGCTCTGGAACAGGTTGCCCAGAGAAGTTGTGGATGCCCCCTCCCTGGAAGTGTTCAAGTCCAGGTTGCATGGGTCTGAGCAACCTGATCTGGTGGAAGGTGTCGCTGCCCATGGCAGGGAGGTTGGAACTAGATGATCTTTAAGGTACCTTCCAACCCAAACCGTTCTATGATTCTCTTAGATAACCTCTGAACTGTTGTCTAGAACAAGGTCAAGACATGAGCTCAAATACCAATCAATTATTGTTTGTACTATTACTTACTACTACTGCTTGGCACCTAAACAATCCCCTGTTCCGGGAGTTCTTTTGCTCAGTAGTGTAGGCATAAACCCGGAAGACTAGAGTCTACAGTGTCTAATGCTTGTCAGTTCTCATAGCATTGATGGGTTGAGAAGATAATGGGATGTATCCAGACATGGATACATGGGTACATACATGTTTAACAAAGCAATAATTAGACACATAGTCAGAAGAAAATTTATAAGCCCAAATAAAATTCTTATCAGTATTTTCACCTTACTCTCTTCAGGAACCTAACTGATATGTCTTGAAGACAGAAGGTAGGGTGAGAGAATCAGACAACTGATAGGAATGCACACACAGATGTCTTCAAGCAAGCTCAGGTTTTTTGACAAGTTTGTGGTGAAACCAACATTTTTGCCTTATGTTAGTCACTTCATAGTATAACCACACATCTTTTCACATTCTAAAGATGTTTTATAATTTAAGAAAAGGCCAAAATTTTTCTTAAAAGGGAGCCAAACATCTAATTGAAGCACTTACACGTCTTCAGTGACTTTGCAAAAAGCCTAAGGAACCTTCATAGGGTAATTAAATTATATTGAATATTATGGCAGGAGCTGTTAAGACTTAGCTTAGGAAACACTACAGAATAAGTATGCTATTTTTTTTATGTAAGTAGGTGCTTATATTAAGAACTATGTCTTGCTAGATTTCCTATACAATCAGTGGAGAAAAATGGTTCCTTCAGAAAATGATGTAGAGAATATAAGTTACTGCTCTACATCATCCTCTGTTTAAGCTTTTATTTTCTCATTGACTATGTAGGTAGTGTGGAGAAACTAGCTGCTTTTCAGGACCTTGAGGGCACCAACAGGCCTTGAAGGCCCTGCCATAAAGGGGGCCCAGCACCCCGTTTCAACTCAGCCCAGAGCTGCCTGTCATAGTCCCAGTCATGTGCTGCTGTAGAAGTGCCTTTTCTCAGGTCATTCCTGAATTGTTTGGATTTCCTGGGCTGATCCAAGACCTGAGCTGTTACCTTGCTTTCAGCCATTGATCACTGGACCACTGATGGGAGCCACTACTATCACAGTGCTGTCCTGTTTGCCCAGTCCAAGTGCTGTGGGACTGTGCCCTGGCACTGGGGGCATAGTTTACCTACCCTGTGGCTGTCCCCAGGTCCTGGCTTGCCTTCCCTTGCGGAGCAGCCCTGCTCTTGCTGCTGCCTGATTTTACAGGATGATTCCTAATGTAAGCACCCAACTTCAGGTGTTTATATAAATTGTTCTGCTCAATTTCATAAACATAAGACCTAAAGTCATCTGAGATTGCAAATTACCAAGACTTCCAAAATAACAGATCTCATGAAAAGAGAAATGCACCATTTTGAGGTATGACAAGAGTGATGGAAATTAAGTAAGTTGTCAGATATAAGGATAAAGTTCAAGTTTGTCATATAATTATGGTGCAGCTGGAAGTTAGCAAATGTGACGCCCATCTACAAGAAGGGCCGGAAGGAGGATCCAGAGAACTACAGGCCAGTCAGCCTGACCTCGGTGCCCAGGAAGATCATGGAGCGGCTCATCTTGAGTGAGCTCACCGGGCAGGTGTGGGACAACCTGGGGATCAGGCCCAGCCAGCATGGCTTCATGAAAGGCAGGTCCTGCCTGACCAACCTGATCTCCTTCTCTGACCGGGTGACCCGCCTAGTAGATGAGGGCAATGCTGTGGATGTTGTCTACCTGGACTTTAGTAAGGCCTTCGACACGGTCTCCCACATTGGACGGGCATACACTTTGCTGGGTAAAAAACTGTCTGGATGGCCGAGCCCAGAGAGTGGTGGTGAATGGA
>WAAD01031011.1:8070-38808 GCA_013389945.1 Fregata magnificens
GAAGGGCAACGAGGCTGGTGAAGGGACTAGAAAACAAGTCTTCTGAGGAGCGGCTGAGGGAACTGGGGCTGTTTAGTCTGGAGAAGAGGAGGCTGAGGGGAGACCTTATTGCTCTCTACAACTACCTGAAGGGAGGTTGTAGGGAAGCGGGTGCTGGACTCTTCTCCCAAGAAACTAGCGATAGGACGAGAGGAAATGGCTTCAAGTTGCGTCAGGGGAGGTTTAGATTGGACATTAGGAAGAATTTCTTTACTGAAAGAGTGGTTAGGCATTGGAACAGGCTGCCCAGAGAGGTGGTGGAGTCGTCTACCCTGGAGGCGTTCAGAAAAGGTGTAGACGTGGCACTCCAGGGGCTAGTTTAGGAGTCATGGTGGTGTTAGTTGATGGTTGGACTTGATGATCTTAGAGGTCTTTTCCAACCCAATGATTCTATGATTCTATGATTCCTCCCCCTATTTCAGTTCTGAAACCTTTCTCTTTCACTACCTGGCAGAATTAACCCCGAGTGAACAGGTTAAGTTGTGTCACTACAAGGCCAAGTACCTTCCTCTCTGTGATAACACAACTGACCTAATTCCATGCAGTCGAGCTCCATCTACCAATGGCAGCCTAAACCCAGAGCCGCAGAGACCACTGAACAGCAACTCATGCTTTGTATTTCAGCATACAAGGGAGGCAAAAAATAGTGGAGCAGGTGGTTCACAGAGGGTTTGAGATACGCACACTGGGACTTTTCTCATACACTAGCACTGGTTCATAGCTTTTGCCGAGATAGTGCAACGATCATCACGTAAAGATTTACCTGGGCAAAGTGAGTGACCAGGACGATGGCAAGCTGAGAGTTGATGGTAACCCACTGCTGGAAGCAGTAACAGCACCATGGCATTTCTACATGACCTTTCATCCCAGATAAATTTACTGCGTGCATTTAGCTATAAGCGAGAATGGAATGTAGTTAAGTGGGGTGCAGCTATTTAATATTGCAGAGCAATACTGCACAAAAGTTTAGCAGAGGAAATGATAATGAGCATCACATTCAAATGAAACTTTAAGAGTCTTTAACCATAAGAACGTAGCTACCTGGTTGGAATTTGTCCAGAACATAGAAGATATCAAAAAGTACCAGGGGATAGTTAATGTGCACAACATTGTCTGAAGAATGACGATTTTTCCTCAAGGCCCCTTAAACACAGTTGAAGTGTTAACATAATCATCTGTCTTAACACTACCAGTCTTCTAAAGATATGTACAGACAGATATGTATATACATATTTGATGCATTACATCTTATATTTTTATAATTTTAATTTCCTTCTGATGGCATAACTTCCCTTGAGGTGTCAGAAATGCAGATTTATCCCTAATCCTTTTCTTTTAAATACATTATAACATGAAAAAAAGATTTTAAATGGAAACCATATGTCCATTTAACTTGGAAAACTCAAAATATCTCCTCTAAACCTTCTCACTTCTCTTCTTGACACCAATTATCCTGTACTTTTTATTAAAGTTAGACATGTAGTCCACTCTCAATAACTCTATATAAGGCACAAGGCAAGGGGGAAATATGCAAAAGTTTCTTCATTAGAAATAGAAACAAACCTCAAGAAATTTCAAAAGGCAAAAAAGAAAAAGAGTATGACTGCTGTAGTAGCTGTACATGCGTTCATCCACTAAATGTGCTTACACAGACTAGATATACAGCTCACCACCTCCACAAAAACAACATGCCTACCTCAATAACTATTTTATAATTACTTTTTTCCCCAAAAATAGGCACATCTAGACTATATTTGAATTTTCTGGCTCAGATGCATTGGTAGTATTCATGTTGTGTATTCAGAAGGGAAACTATCCCCAAGGGAAAATATGGGCAGGTGTGCTCCTCACTGAAAATATAGTAAAGTTGTTTCATTAACTCTGCTTCAAATTTTTTGCACAGCTTATGAATAAACTAAACAATTATGTGTGTACCTGTAAAGCATGTGTTTACAGTGATGCAACCACCCACAGGGGGTGGCTATTTGCTTCTTATTGCTGTTAGTAAACTTGGGCACTCAGATCCCACAGATAGGTTCCAAAATCAGAGCCACAATATGCAGTGAGAATGAATGAATTACAGGAACTTAGCAGCAGAACTTTTGCTTGTCCTTCTCCACCTTTCTTGTCTGTATTGCTAGGTATGGGAATTAAAGCATTAACACAAGCATCTACAATATAACCCTTGCCTTGAAGACTGTCATACCTCGTTGGTCATCTGTGTTACTGCGCTCATATTACCAGCCAGACCTGACAGAGAGCTCCCTTACCTCGCGTATACAATATCGAGTAAGTCCACCTCTGAACAGCACTCTGCTGCTTCTCAGCACATCTGCTCTCAGTGCTTTACTGCCCGGAGAATCACCACCACCTGCACAGACCTCACATCTGTCACACACATGCTTTCCCAGAATCTCTAGGGCTTTGCTATCAGCAATGTTCAGGCAAGTAAAAGTTTTCCACAGAGATGACAAGTTTTCCTAAAATGAGAGAGGGGCTGTAATAGAAAATCCACGTCATTCAAAAAGGTAAAACCAGCGTGCTTGCATCTAAACGAGACTCGTGTGAAAACCATGATTTTTGTCTGTATGTAGAACCAGCTACTCACAGCTGCATTTGCTGGTGGATATGGTACAGTTTCATCATCTGTTTCACAAATATCTACCAAAGTATTTTGCATGTAAATATTCATAAGGTGCAAATTAGTGGTTTCACAGCTCTCTTCCCTTTCTTTTCTGCCTACAAGCTGCTACAATACAACCTCACTTCACAGAACCCCAGTTAAATGTAAGCAAGGTCTCTCCCTTGATCTACGCTCATGCGTATCACCTCTCCAGATTATTTAAAATACCAATTATTCAAATATTTCTGATGTCTCTGAAGCATGACACGCACACGTTGGTGCTGATTTTCAGGTAGAGAAAATAATTGGAAATCCCAGAATATGTTGAAAAAAGGCCAAGAGATTAACTCAGTGGCCAGTTCAAAATCTGCAGAGTTAACAAAGGTATCACACATAGCAGGTCCTTCTTGGAAAAGCATATCTCAGCAGTGTGAGCTTCAGACAACACCCTTGTAGCAAATATTTGTTTTGCACAAGGAGGAGCGTAGCTTGGATGTCTTTGGTATGCTGTGCAGGAACAAAACAACACAATCTCCAGGAGAGAAAAAAACAAACAAACAAAAAAATATCTCTCCCTTTTAAGCAAGAAGCAAGGTGCTTAAAGAAACATCTATGAAGCTAATACAAAATATACAGGTCCAGTCCAGAGTCCTGACTCCCGTAAAGCCTCTGTACTCGAAAACACTAAATCCTCGTCCCACACTTCAGCTTCCTTAAACTACATTTGACTGAAAGACTAGGGCTCATTAACTCCATATTGACATCAGAAAACTTATACAGACCAGACCGCATTGGAAGGAAATCCATAAATCCATCCTGATCTCGGTACTGAAGAAACACCACCTTCAGCTACCACTCCTGATGATGCGGTGTGTCTGGATCATCCTAAGCACGGGCTCATATGAAGACCATACACACAACATCCCTATCACGAAGGCATTGCACATGCTTTTTATAAATGCTGCGAAGTTCCAATAAAAAAAATTACATTACATTACAAATGAAAAAGATAGTCTTTCAGTCCCAGACTCCTAAATTAATAATATTTAAGCATTTAATCTGCACACCAAAGAAATTAAACCGTATCATTTGCTTATACACCGTAAACACATGCATGATATCTGATCTGTTTACAGCACTGTTGTATTTCTTACAGTGAAAAAAAGAATTCTTAGGGAAAGAAGTCCACTTTGCAGCCGAGCTTCTTGTGGTCATGTGTGCTGCAGACCCCACACAGCCATCAGACAACACGTTGTAACGTCAGAACTGCACAGAGGATGGAGGAGAGCACTGAGGGAAGCTTTCCATTGACACTACTGCCTCAGACCCCGAGATGTTCCAGAGGGTTATTTTAGTTTGGTTTACATGCGCTAGGAGAAAAGCAGCAGCCATGGAACATTTGTCTGTTTTCCTTTCTTCACTTCCTCAACATTTCTTTTCTGCATCATCTAATGTCATTACCAGAGATAAGAAAAGTGAAACACTTACGCCAGCTCCAGGCAGACACAGAGAATCCCTTTAACAATTCCCCTGAAAACTCCATCTGTCCGATTCACTTTTCAACGAACCAGAACACAAGTATTCCTTCCTACGAATACAGATGACGCTCTAGTTCCACGTTCAAACTATTTTCCCCCAATTTCAGACCCAATGCCTGCATAAACAAATTCAATTTGCTGTACTGTTTTATTCCACTAGCTTTACCAGTGGAGCTAAGTAGAAATGTCATCAGTGTTTGAGTGATTGTTGGATATTATTTATTTGATACAAAATGAGCATTGGATGAATTGGCAAATTAATCAGCAAATGATATTATTACCTTGAACAGATTTAAGCTACTCCATGTGAAACTATAGCTTATTGTTATACAACTTTGATCGCTGGCTAAATGTACAAAGCATCAGGAATGATCTTTATAAAAATAAGATTAGTGGATAATAGGAACAAGGTGGATGCTGGAGACATTGCTGACATTTCGTATTAAAGCCAGAAATTGTTATGAAATTGAGCCGCAAGGTGCTATAACAGGGAGGAAAAGGTGATCACCAATAAATTTCATTTATTAGAGCACTCTGTTATTGGCATTTTGTAAAATTAGAAATCATGAGATTGTTGCCTTCCACAAATTTGACTAGGAGTAGGATCGTCTGATAGCATAGTGAGAGAAGGCAACCAGCTGGAAGTGTACAGTGAGTGGAGCATTTTCTCACTGAAGTTTAAAATATTCTATGCAAATTCATTCTTCCCCTCTTCTAAAAGAGATTTAGGAACATGCGCTTCAGTGACACACACAAAGCGGCACGTTCTTTCAGCCTCACGTATTAGGACAATGCCCGAGACGGAGCGCACAGAAGAATGAATGCCCTGAACAGTGTGAAGATGTGGGACTGCAGAGTCGGTAAAAGCCTTGGAGGGCACCACCTGGTACCCAGCGCCCTTTGCTACTGTCTTCTCCAAATGCTCTGACTGCAGGAGCGGACCATCATAGTCGATAATTAAAACTGTCACCCTCTATCACATACAAAGCAAAGCGATAGTCAAGCTTCCATAGTCAAGCTTAACTTCTCTACTGTTTTACTATTTCTAGACAGGCAGACATATAAAGCACAGTTCGCTGCATTTTTGACATGTTAGCCAAAGCACTGGATAGGGCTCCTAATTGCTCATTTATTAAATACCTTTTATGTCTGTTTCTATCCGTGGGATATCCAAGAAAACATTGCTATCTACACAGAAGACTTCATTATTCAAATGCATATTCTGGACAGTTTTCCAGCCTCTATAATTTCCTTATTTGCAGCACTCTGTATCTGAGACATTTCCAGTATCCAAATGTTGCATTTCATCTTTCTTTATCTATTCCCAATAGAACCATCATAACTTATACTAAGTAACTCTGAATGGCAGATTTCTGAGGCAAACACATGATTTATGATTTAGCTTAAAAAAAAAAACCCTCACATTTAACATTCAAAGTACTGTCAAACATTCTTGTAAGTCAACACATATTCTGTCTGAATATAGCAGGAGACGAAAAGGGTACAAATAAGTCAGAAGATTTTTTTCGACAAGTTGTAATCACTCCTTCAGAGTTTCTGGGTATTTATTGCAATTAAGGAACTAAGAGTTTGGTTGAAGGCAGCGAGAGATATGAAGGGCTTACTGTCCTTGGGGTGCACATTCATTTTTTCCTACAAAGATAGTCCTGTGGGCCAAATCAAAATATTCTCCAAAGAACACAGTGTTGCTCTCTTTAAGTGACAAAATTAATTTGATTGGGATTGCTTGAGTCTTATGCTTAAATGGCTGATAACTGAACGTACCAAGGCATTCCTTTAATTTTGGGGAGGATTATTCATCCAGTTATGAGATCACTGGTTTGTGTCCACAAGTCATCCCCATCACCAGCTGCTTTACTTGTAGGAGACTCAGAACCACAAATACAGGTGTTTCACTTGAATCGCACTGGTGCTTCAGTAGGCAAAATTAAATCAATATCCTCGCAAGTAAAATTGGCTTAGTAACATTTACAGCATTGTTACATATTTTATCACATTTACATACGTATCCTGAGAGGACACTGAACTTGCACCTCCCCCCATCCCAGAAATATCTGAATAAATGTTTCCATCCACAATCTTTATATTTGGGGCTTCTTATTTCCCCTTTTCACATGATGAAAAGCTTCATATATCACAATTAACTCTTTCTTTCTTCCTGTACAGAATATACAACCATATTTATATCCATAAGCTTTGTGTAGATGACTATACAGATATATCATATATATTTCTATATACTCATAAACACACACGTACAGGACAAGAGTGCAAATTACAACTTTTCTGTAGATTATTTTGATGATAGTCACTGATGACCATATACTGAACTGTGGCCCTAATTGTGGCCCTATTTAAATAAATTTCTGAAAGAAAAGGGTCACTTATAAAAATTAATATTGACCCAGAGAGGCTAATTCACCACAGTTATTGCTTGTAGGGGAAATAAGAAACTCTTCAGCTTAATGTACATTAGCAAATCTTTTTTGTGGTTGAGATGAATCATTTTTTCATGCTAGGCTTGTTTTATACTTTTGCATTCTACCTTATGACACAGGTAAACAAATGAAACATATAGGTAGAACTATAATTTACTGAGCCACTCACCCATGACCCTGCCAGGCTGGCTTTGGAATCACCATCTACCCAAGAGCAGGAAAGAGAACGGAGAAGTTCAGCTACAGGAGAAGCACAGCTACAGGGACCCCAAACACACAGTGACTTCAGAATGGTTTTGCATCAAGACCATGCCATGCCATTTTACAGTTCTTCAGAAAGCTCCAGTCTAATTCTAGCCTGTTCTTGAAACCATCAGAACTTGGCCCTTCTTTTAGGACAAACTAATCATGAAAAGAGTTTTCACCCCTAAATTTTAAAGGAGTCTGCAGAAAATTAGCTGCAAAAGAGACAGGAGGCTTTTGTGGCAGAGCTGAAAGCTTATGAAAAATAAATTACAGAAGAAACTTTTTTAATAGACATGCTTAATGTTTTTATTGGTGAGAATGCTGAAGTGGCTGCCAATTCAAGTTCGCATCCAAATTGTCAAACATAATTCCTTGTATATGCAACATAATAAAAATCTTCATTGTAAAAGTCTTAAGAACACTAAGTAATATAACACTGGCTTTTACAGCATTAAAAACAAATAATAGACTTGTGTCAAGTTATTGTGTTTAGAGAAATGCAGAAAACCCATTAGATTTCATCAAAGACAGGCAAATTGGTAAATGGTTTTCGCTGCTTTGATCTGCACAAAAGATACAAATCGTTCCTTGGGAACATTTTCAATTCAAACTTGTCTCCTTAAAATATGCTTTTCAAACTGTGCATTAAAATAAAAGCTATATTCAAATGCAAACACTCAACTAATAATTTCTGCATGTTGATAATTGTATTAATCGGGTAGCAGTCTGTGCATCTGTGATATTGTTGTGACCTCTTCAGCTGAAAGCAACTTCTAATAGGCACTTTGAAAATTCAAGAGTCATTGACATGAGTGCAAGAATGTTCTATTTACAAAGAAACGTGTTCAGCTGGTAAACAGGAAAAAAAGAATTCAGGATAATCTGAAAGATGAGGCAAACAAACTGGCATCATATGAGGCATGATAAAAAAAATGGAGTAGCAAAACCAATTTAAATGGCTCTCCTGCTGCGACAACCAGTCCAATGTGAAAGTTTAACTTCTTTCCTTAAGTAGAGCGTATTCCCTTCAAATGCTTTTATTCTGACCCTAAGCACATCTGGAAATTTAGCACGGGCATATTCTATTTCCAAGGGAAAAATCAAACGGGCAAAAACAAATCTAAAAACCTCCCACAAGTATACTGGAAAAAATCTCTGAAATGTAATGTCAACGTTTATGGAAAGTAACGAAGTGAACAACAGTTTAGGAAGTGAGAAGGTTATGGTGAAGATTCAAGCTTATTAAATATAAGCTTCACCCAGGCAAGATCCCTTCTCACAGACTCAGGAAAAGGGAGCATGAGGAAACTTTTGTAGTGAGACACGAATGACGTCCTGACTGTCCATACTTACCCCCAAACTAGAAATCAGCAGAGAGAACAGTACGTAAAAATAAGAGAATTTTTTTCTTTTTTTTTTAACTGAAAGAAAAAACTGCTGCAAAAGCAGTCAGAAGGAAAAGGATAGCCTCACATTTCATCATTTTTGAAAACACAGCCTTATCGAAGTATTTCATTTATGCAGAATATGAAGTTCAAAATCTACTTCCTAAAAAGTTAATACGAATGTCAGCCTTTACATCTTCAAAGTAGTAAACAGAATAATCCATTCCTCATAAAACCAAATAATGTCCTCATAGCACACAGGAGCTATGACATAATTTTGAAAAGGAATATTTTATCTGAAAGTGAGTGCCACATAACACTCCAAGTGTCCTCAATAGTTAAGTCTTCAAAAGGAAAGAGAGCGTGAGACTCATACCACCTAACGTTTAAGAACGTACTTGGTTTACTCGGGAAGCGGGTCCCCTTCACTGCACGGGCAGCAAGTCCAGGAGAGTTACATCAGACTACCAGTATCAGTGCAAAAAATCACTTCCATCTAGACTGCCGCGACTCCCTTTACTTTGCTATGGTAAAGACATTAAGAAATAATCAGGTAAATAAATGTTACAAAACTACATGCTGGTAGAGACAGCGGCCATTCCTACTAATTGCGAATGAAACTAGCGACAACGGTGCTACTTATTCACTTAAACACTGTCCCCTCCATGAGCGCTCTCTCTTAAATCTTGATCTGGTACCAACTTCCACATGGAGCAGCAAATTTGAAGACCTAAATTAAGGCAGAATTCAAGAACAGATGCAACAAGTAGTATGAAGGAGCAGTTATTTTTTTATTATAAAAAGACATAAATAGAACAGAAATGAGATACGTATGAGAATTGCCTTCTGGACACTACTTAGCTATTATCTGGCAGTAATTTACTTCAGGCTTCACGGTAATAAGTTTAAATGCATGAGTTGATACACTCAGAGTTTGAAGATCACCTCCAAGTTGCAATTGTTAATGTTCCCTTTAATTTTCTGTAATCAAATCTTCAGTTAGAAACTGTTGATATAGCTATTAACTTGCATTCTGAGGACACACTAAATAAGACACTATTGCTCCAGCGTCAAGCTTGCAGGTAACACAGGTAGGATGTGTTGACCATGATTAAAATCAGGAACTCTAAGGATGAGGAGCAGAGACACTCTGTCCCTCTCTTGCATTTAGGAAGTAGACTCCCTTCCAGACTGTCCCTAGAGCAAATGCGAACAGGAGCGGGTCCTTAGCAGTATATATAGAGACAGCCCCTACAAGAGTCTGTACCATTATCAGTTTATGACATGCCTATATGTATTACCATTATTCTTAGAAAGAGCTTATCTTCACTCCCCTCCGTGCCAGCCATTATCATCAAATTTTAACAGCTCAGCTCACCTCCTGTGCCTGGATTTGATTTCCTACTTCCTTGAACTGCTACTATCTTGCCTCCAAAGGGAAAAAAAAAAAAAAAAAAAAAAAAAAGAAACAATCAATATAAGATGCAGGTTTCAAGCAGGGTTTCGCAGTATCTCAGTGGCCAAATTGGACAGGGAAGGGCATGCAGTTGGAAGATAGGCAGATTCAAACAGACAGGGGATCAGCTGCACCCCCCCCCAGAACCTCCAGCCAAGGTACCGTGCTCTCTCTGTGCTGGGCAGACAGGCTGAACTTGAAACCTCTGTGGCTGTTTTCATTTACAATTGCACACCTTGAACATTGTCCCACTGTTTAAAATACTTATGACAAAACCTGAAAGAAGCTACAAAACTCTTCCCTGACCCCTCATGCCTAAAAATCAAATGAAAAGCCTAGGCAGTGCCACTCTGCCTCCCACCGCAGGCCCCACGCTACTGGTACACTTGGCCCGTCACTGCTGCTTCAGGCAACAGGAGAAACATTCACTTCCCGTACCCAATCTCACCCAGGCAGACCTCAAAAGCCTGAGAGTTTCTCCACGCCAGTCCTTACCCAAATGTCACCTTAGCTGGCCTCCTTTATCCCCAGTAGAGTATGTCCTCTCCTTAAGTTTTACACTTTAAGTATTTGCACAAAGATATTGTATTCTCTTAATATTAATAACCTCTCTTCTCAACCTGTATTTATTACACTTTCCTCATTAATCGGCCCTGGTGATTTGTGTGTCCTAGTTTTGAATGTAGCCTAAGAACTTTTATGAGGAAAAGAATTCTAAAGCTTTAGAGCATACTTAAAACCATAAAAGCTACCAACATATATTTCCCAGGAACGGCAACTTCCTCACAACTGGCCACGGTAACAAACCTCATCCTCTCAAAATGCTTCTTTGCCCAAAACCTGACTGAGCTCAAGAAGGTTTTTCCCACATAGTTATTTGAATTCCAGCCCCTTGTCCATTTCGCTCCTCAAAAAACAATTTCAAGTGCTATACTCCAGATTATTTCACCACAAAGCCGCAGAACGGACCAGCAGAAAAACTGATCCTACAGACTGATCCTACACATACTGGGACAAGAGGGGAGAGCTATATACAGTTTCAGGAAACATCTGTTCAGTTATTAAAACTGTTACTTCCTAGACCTGCTCAGCTAAACAAGGGGAAAAGCCATCGCTTCCCTGGGTCGGTTGCTCAGCTGACAGCAGGACTACATCCTTGGCTTCAGCACCTAATACAACAGGTTTCTCACAGAAACTCTTTTTGTGTCAAGTCTTTTAGATTTCAAGGCTATTCAGAATACAAGTCCATCTTTCCTGTGCTCAGCAGACACAACAGCGCCTTTTAACCAAAACATGAGATAGTATGCAATACCTAGTTACAAATGGCACAGTACGTATGTATGCTAATAAATCTATACTTCCGTTATGCTCAAAATAAACAAGGGACTATACCAAAAGGAGGATTTTCCACTATTCTAATAAGAAAAAGAACGTTATGAACTTCAGATTTCACATTAGGAGAATATGACATCATTACCATCAGTGAAATATGTATCTAATGTGTTTTAAATGAAATAAACACTTGAAAAGCTGAAAGAAAAAGGATGGCGTTTACTCTAATTAATACCCATGCAGTACAGAAGGAAATGGGATGTGTGCAGAGAAGAGCTGGGGCATATCCTGCTAAAAGGTTTTAGGTCATTAGCAGAAAGTAAAGAAGCAGCAGTCTATTCTCTAGCAGCCAGCCGCAGACTTGGCAAGTACCCTCCTTCATTTTGCTGTTAAATAATGCTCTAGAGAACTGTGGAGAGAAGCCATAGAGATAATCAAGATTTTAACTGGAACAGACAAAGAAATAATGAAAATGAACTCAGACACTTAGAAAGCAGAACTGAAAAGACAGGGACGTGAAATGGAAAAAGGAAATTCAAAACTATCGTGCAGTGCACCTTTGGATAACTAAGCATTTAAGTGCTATCCCAACGAACAGAAACTTCATTAATCTTTCCTGACACGTTACTTGTGAGAAACAAAATTGTGGCAATATTTCTGCTACTAAAGGAAATTTCCATAGATGGAAATGGCTGCAACTGAACAAATATGGTAAAACCCAACAAGAACACAATAAAATTGCTTTAAGCAATTGTAATCATAAATATCTCTCCTGCAACGTTATTTTCTCCCCCAGTGCTAAGCTTTATGGGGCATATCATCAAATGGAGCACTGTTGCAATGGCATTGACCCTAGCAAAGCTGATGTGAAACTGCATAGTGTCTGGCCCTCAATTTGTGTCTGTTTTTTCTTTAAAAAAAAAAAATTCTCCTCCCCTATAATTCAGGTGCTGTTCCAAAATTAGAAAAGCAAAGAGTTTTTGTTTCTTTTCAACCAGAAAAGAAGCCTACTTGTATTCTGGAGTGATTTTTCTACCTTTCCACTTAGTCCTCCCTTAGGGTAGCATCTCCAAGACGGGGATACGATAGTGGCAGGGGAGGGCAGGAGGAAACCTTGCCACTCGGCAGTTTGAGAAAGACACTGCCTCTCAATCTTTCTCCTCCATACAACAGATCGGATGCTTTTAAGGCAAAACCTTCAGCTTGCTCTGAATGCCTGGGCTTCTCCTTGAACTTGCCACCAGTGGGAAAGGAGGAATGGATGGCATGGAGAAAAAGACAATGTGGGTCAGAAAACAAGGCCAAAATGAGTTTCATGTCCTCTTTTCCTGTGCCAAGGAAACAATCTGACTGTGAAATACTGAAATAACAGGTTGGCTCTACAGTTAAGTCATTAAAGGGTGTCTCGCATTTAATTCTACATCAGAGGCAAATTTGCTCTGGATGAACCACTCTTTGCTGATGCCATAAATGAAAACAGGAGCTGGCCTCTCCCTTATGCAGCAAAGGGACAAAAAATAAAAGGTTTCCTTCATGGGGATGCAGACAACGTTTATTTTATCACAGTGATACTGGTTTGGGTAAAAGCTTGTCAGCTTTCTCGCTTCTCCTTCCATTTCAGGAAAGTTTGCCTTCTTGCCTTCGAGCTAACGCACCCCATCAGAGGGCCAGAGGCTGCCTCCCAGGGGGAGGGGGACCTGGAGGGGAGGGGAAAGCAGAGAGTCCTGCACGGAGGTGAGAGGAGCTGAGGTGCTGTCAGAGATGGGCCCTTTTTCAGGTTTTTGAGGCATTGGGAACAGCCACAGAGGTGATCTCTCATTTTTATTGTTGCAATGAGAGTATTCTTCCCTTCTGAGAAGCCTCCTGAGCTTCAAGCCACCTCTTAGTTTTATTAAATGGACCTTCCCTCCACAGTGTGCACCTCACAGAACGTAAATTTATTATCCACAGCCCATAACGAGGTGAGAGGATTTTCTGTTCTGGAAAGGAGATGCTGTATCAATGTCCTGTTTTCAGTCCCTCATTTGGTAACTACTGCCCGTGGACCGTATTTCTGTCCCTTTCTGCCTCGTGACCTCTAAAAGCAGTAACAAGTAACAGATTTTCTGCAGGAGCCATCTAATGCCCTCTCTCCTCAAAAACAAGTTCCTTTTTGTTTCTCCAGATCTAACTTCTATCTTAGGGCATAAATCCTACATTTCAGAAGACCACACCTGGGACAGTATGGCAAAAGTCCAGTTTTCCTATGCTTGTCCTTCATGAATTATAAAACTGCATTTTATATTAGAGTTTTAAATGCAATAGCAATTTCAACTCTATATCCTATATATTTTATACGTCATGCCAAAATTTAAAAAACCTAGAGCGCAGGAGGATCTGGGTTTTCTCTTAGATTGGGCATAAAACACAATACTGAGAGCTTTTGCAGACAACCGGCGGGGGACGGCGGGGGGAGATGCAGAGCTGGAAAAGAATCAGTTTTGATTGTTTTGGGTTTTTTTAAAAGAAAAAAAGACAACAAACCTTCAGATTGAGACCCTGTGTAATAACCATGGCCCACAGAGAGAGGAACAAACACCTGCAGGCACCCATCCATCACTGCTTTCTTATGACATCAACATTTTAACTGCTTCTTCAGAAGCGGGGTATACCTATGAACAAAACACCTTCAAGTAGCAGGTCCTGGTGTCTGTGTCTCAAGTGAGACTACACCAAAAAACCCTCAACCTCTTAATACATGCAATAGCGCCTGAACAAAATAGAAGTTTTCCCCCTTAAAAATATAGATTTTTACTTTGTATAAAACAAGGTCAACATTGTGTTCTTTGTTTTAGGAGCAAAAGAATCTAATTAGAACATACTTGTTATTGAATTAAGTACGAGGCAGGGCAGTTCATTTAATTGAATAAGTGTAACAATAAAGAGAGCTCCAAATATCAGATCTTCGTAACAACAGTGTTTACAT
This sequence comes from Fregata magnificens, assembly GCA_013389945.1. Classification (NCBI taxonomy): domain Eukaryota; kingdom Metazoa; phylum Chordata; class Aves; order Suliformes; family Fregatidae; genus Fregata; species Fregata magnificens. The sequence continues at coordinate 22,114 of WAAD01031011.1, forward strand.
TCACCCCTCCCATTAGCAGCTGGAAGACAAATCAATCACAAATTGAGAAACACTTGAGCAGGCTGACTCCAGGAAACTGAGGGCAGTGGCACAAATACACATTACACATTCTGCAAGGTTAAACTAATGTGAAGTAAACTCCTCAAGTTATGTAAATAAATTATAGTAATGTTGTCTGACAGCTTGTATTAAATAAGATTAATTCAGCAAGCATAAAATATGCAGGGGACTTATTCCACCCATGTATCCCTATGCATCTTATGGCACACCAGGCAAAACTTCACACCCAAAGAAGATCCTGCAGTCTGAAAGCCCGCAGAAGCAAGTCCGATACCTGGCTCTTCAGCAGCGGCAGGGCTCTTCGATGGCTCTGCAGAAGCTCATTGCTGAGACTCAGCCCATCTGATTACGCACTGGAGACACAGTGTATGCCTGCAACGCTCACCAAGAGGTGACACACCGAATTCTGCAGAACTACTGAAAAAGGCAGAAGGCTTGCGAAATGAAGCAGGGGCTGCTCTGCTTTTTACATGGATGTAAACTGACTACCAAGCAGGCTTATCAGCTGTCCAATCTGCGGAACAGACAAAGCAAAGAACTTCAAAATAATTCAGAGGAAAAGGACCTGGTTTTGCAAAATTCAAGATCCTCCCCCCCAGCCCCCAAGCTTTTTTTTTTTTTTTTTTTTTTTTTTTTTAAACCATCTTCTCTCACAATGAAGACCTCAAACACAGCAAACCAAAATTCCACCAGGTAATAGCAGCAGAGGAACACACCTCCATAATTAACACAGATATTTCCATTTTTCTATAACACTGTAAAAAGCTTCCTAACCCAAGGTACTCTTAGAAGGAAATTGATACAATGCCATCAAACCCACTGTTAAAGAATTCATCTTTTGTCCTATTCTCCCCCTTCAGTTTGACTCAGCATCCAACTCCTAGAAGTTTCAGTCTCCGAATCTGCTTTTATACACAAAAGTATGTATTTCTGTAGTAAAAACAAAGAACCACATAGACACATGTATGCACACTGCTACAGAAACAGGAGAGCAACCCACTGAACTTTGAACTTTTGAAACTCAGCCCTATTTTATCACAAATAAAGTACTGAAGAATGGATTTTATTCTTGTGATTGTGTATAATAGCATTCAGTCTATAAACCAATTAAAGAGGAAGATATTTTCATTAAAGAAAGGATAAGTGTAAAAAAGGTTTGTTTGAAAACCTCAAAGTAACCCTAGCTATGGATTACACAAAAACTAAAGATGCAGAGACACTGAAAATAGCACTCTGTCCAAAACCATCAGCCATTCATTCCACAATATATTAACACTTCATAATACATTAGATTAAGACTGACTTTATCCATCTATCTGTTTGCAGGCGTGACTCTAGCAAGCAAAATTGTTCTGCTCTTGTTAGGTTTAATCTTACTTCTTAATCTTCATTTCAACTTTCATCTTAAATTTCCTGCTTTCAAGTATCAAGCCAAATTGATTTGATACTTAATGCTTGACAAATAAATAATGAGCCTCTGAATTAGCCCACGTGCGATAAGGCAATGATCCCATTATTTCTAACATTCTTATAATCAGGCAATGATTAAATTATTTCTAATGTCCTTAGCATTAATGCAAAAATACACTAAAAAGATCCTTAACAAAGCTCCCCACCATGTTTTTTTATTAAATGCTCTTAATTTGAGTATTTTATCACACGATTACGCTAGCTGGGCCATAAGAGCTTATTTTAATGAGAATGGGAAGAGCTCAAACAGTGGGTGTTCTGGGTATCTCTTTGACATCTTTACAACCATTTGCCATTTTGAGCATGATTAGCTGAATAGCAACCATTAGGAAGGTTGATTAATACTTTTTAAATATTCCAAGTCTTTGGGTAGCACTCAGTTTATTTTCTCGAGGAACAGACTGAAACAAAGACTTCCACTACCTCCACCCGAGGACACAGCACAGCGTAATGTGGGCAACAAAGAAAACACCTCACGCTCAGCTCACTGCCAGCATCACTGACATTTCTATTTACAGAGATCTGGACTCATATATGATACCCAAGGACTTATCTTAATTAATATCATGTCCACATTAGAAGCGTGAGCACAGTTCCAGTTAAAGAAATGGTGTAGGCAGTGTGGTTTCAATGTGTGCCTCCGGGACACTGCTTTTGATAGCAGACACCTATTAAAGTGCTGAGAATCAACATGAAATGCCATTTAACATCCTATTAAAAAAAAAAAGTTTAAAAAAAGTCCTCCACGTATTGAGCTTGCAGAACAAAGAAGTGCATTAAAAGCACTGATAAGAGTATTAAAAGGTAATATTTGATGTATGCCTATCTAGTACATTAATATTGAATCTGGCTGTGATGAGTCGCACTAGTTAAAATTAGATATTTCTCTTTTTCCTTGAATCAGAGGAGACAGTTACAGGAAAAATCAATATGTAAAGCTTACAAAGCCAAAAATCTTCTTTCAGCACTAAGATACCATGGTGATAAAGGCCATGAAATAAAGGTCAGAAATATATAAAATAGACATTAGATGCACAAAGAGACATTTGTAACACGTACTGAAATTAGTAGTGCCTTGTTCTCACAGAGGTTTGCCCCAAGAGCTACTCCTGCCAGCATAGCACACCCTCTTCTTTCCATTAGCCCACTGGTATGCAATACATGTCAAAAGTGAGTAGGCTTGCCTGACTCATATACTGTAACATGCAGGAAAGAGATGGGGAAAACTGCACTGTTGGCACTGAAAACAAGCAAACACAGTTTTCTGTCATTCGCCCTACTCTTCAGCCTCGATGCTAACAATCCTCCACATGAAAATACGCTTCCAGAGGAATTTTGGGATGCTTCAAGTCTTTGTAGACAGCAAAAGAAACAGCTGAAAGTTTCCCAGCTCACCAGGGTTTCTGAGTTATTGCAGCCCTTTGCAAGCAGGCGAGGGACAAAACTCTTTGACCAGGTGGGGAATGGAGGAAGTGATACCAGAAAGACATATCTTAACGTGCTTTCTCATTGGCTATACCTCACGCATATTGCCCAATACTTAGATATCAAACCCGAAATAATCACTGTCTAGCCAACATAGGAAATAATTACAAAGTAGCAAAATGCATTACCGCTGGCTATCACATAAAAATGCATGCTACGCGGAATGGTCTCCAAATGACAAGCTGCATGCAGTCCGCCGACACTGTCTCAACGAGCAGAAAGGTTGTAGGACACTTCCAGGTACCTGGTCTGGCTCGCACTGGTTCGGACCGCATTGAAACTGAAGCAACACAGACTGTATAATTGTCAGCTTCTGCCAACATTAATTTCCTTGCTGAAATTTCCTTACTGAAGGAAGGCGAACTGGAATAAGTCTTGGTTAAGTTGTATTTTCACCACATGCCTAATTGTTACAAGGATATGCACACACAGTCATGCTGCTGTCCATCGGTGTACTTCAGATAAAAATCCAGAAAGTAGTTACAAGACAAATTTTAAGTGGAAGAAACAACCGTAATTTGTGTCATTGTCCCATAGTTGTCAGACCTAGCTAAGTGGCCACCCTACTAAGCCAACCCTCTTCCTCTGAGGCTGAAGGAGATCTCCAAGAAGATCATCTGTAATATTTTATTGAGAGACAGGGAGAAAACATGGAGAGGCACGGAGAAGACAGCATGTGTTTGTTGCAATTGAGGAAACAAACTACAGAGGAATTTCTTGTGCTCCTACAAACGTACTTGGAGTTTAGATTGTCACTGGTAGGTAGGACTAATCCCTGGCTTCTTCACATTTGCCTACACTAATTTTGTCATATTAAGATGAGAGGAAAACCTTAAAAGTGTTTGCCCCATCAAAAAGCAAGAAAAAGGTCAAAAAGAGAGGTGGAAAAAGCTCAAGATGGCAAAATCACAGAGAACCAGCTTTACTGATGTTTCTGTGAGGAAGGTGTTAGGAGAGGTGTCCCCTGACCTTAGCATCAACTACTGCCGTCGCTCTTGGGCGACAGCAACTATCCTCACATGGGGAAAGCCAAGCAGGTCCTCACATGGGGAATGCCAAGCAGGAAGGCTGTGGCCAGTCTGATTCCCCTGGCAAGCTCCTCTATGCCTGCAGTTTGCCCTGGTGTGCCTCCACTTTTAAGGAGAAAGGGGCAGAAAGCAAGTCTGGAAGATGGCCTGGAGGAAAAGACAAAAGGGAACCGGTATGAGAAGATCACTGCAAAGGGGAAGAGCGTTACAACAGTAACAAGAGATCAGCATGTGCAAGCAGAGTGCGTAAACAAGGATGAAGGGAAAAGGGAAGATAAATCAAAACCCATTGAGAACTATCACCAATTTCTTGTATTGCCTGTCTGAAGACTACAGAGCAGGAGGGGAAAGGAATCATTCCCGATTTCTTCTGGGGCCTTCTCTGCCTATTTCTTCTCAGGTAGGGGTGGGCAAATTGCCTTTTTAAATATATAACATACTTCTCCATTCCTCTCAGTCTCCGTTCTCACTACTCTTAAAAGAATTTGTATTTATCATGACAACTCTGAAGGAACAGAATTTACATTTTGTACCCCAAGCACTGAGGGTGGCACAACATACTGATGTAGAGAAAAGGGCTCATTTTGAAACACACAGAAAATAAATGGAAAGTACAGGAGAATGGATAGGATGTTACATTTACTTTTGGAAAATTAAACAATTATGAGTCTGAAGAGTTTATGTGTGGGCTCCAGTAAAGTTCAGAGAAGTGGGGGAAAAATAAACTGCTCATTTTATCATCCAACATGTGAGAGTCAGAGTCCTGCCAACAGAAAAAAATGCCCTTTCTCTTTCACACATACAGCTCTTCTCCCCACACCCTCTTAGAAGAGAGATGATACTGCTAAGGAGACAAATATTCAGCAGGCTCCTTATCTGAGATAGCCTTGCACCATCTAGCTCAAGGGTCCGGCACTTGCAGAGGGGTGCACAAGGCATTGCTTTCCTTGACCTGTGCTGGTACAGGTGCTATTTCTGAAAATGTCAGAGCAGTACGGGAACCATGAAATCCTTCCCAAAAGAAAATCGTTCCCTATTAGCATCATACCGCTTTAGCTTTTATAGTATGATCCCAGAACCTTTCCCCAGCAAGCTGCCCCACGTAACAGACCCTGCAATCAGACAAGTTTGCCTACAGCAATGCAGATACTAAACAAAGAACCTTCCCTTGCTTTGTGTGCATAGGGAAATCATATTTCTGCAGACAATCGCCCTTCATTTTTCATGAGGGGAATAAAACCACCAAAAACATTTAGTCTCCATGAAAGAGCAGTGAGCATTCTTGTCATTTTGCAGCAGAATGCTGAGCTGCAGGTGAAATGGCTGCCAGGGCTCCAGGCTGCATTGCCACTGTCCCCACTCACCCATTTAAAGCCACAGAGCACGGAGAACACCATCCTAACAATTCACAGCTAAATACACACACTGTCATGTTTATTTTCCAGTAGTGAAGCGAGGCTCTTTCCTCGAAGCAGATGCAGTGAGTGGTTAAATGCATAATTGAGGGCACAACTTAAAAATGCTCCCCCAAAAAAGTTTAATGATATGTAAATATGAATGGTGTTCTCAACTAGCTGGAAGTCAATACATCTTCACTGTATCACCTGGCATCCAGCACTAGGAATAATAAGACAGAAGAGACTTCAGAAGTGGTCTGGAGCTACGGGCATCGATGGATTGCTGCCATTAAAACAACATTTATCAAGACACTGTCAAAGGGGCTTTAATTTCGACATTGAATGACTGGCCCTTGGCAGGATTCTGGGTCAGAAAACGCGCAAAAGTGGCCGACAGCCACACTCCTACCCACGCTACTCAGCTAGCTATTATGACAAGCAGCAAAGTAGTTATAACAGCCGTGTCTTATTCCCTCCAGAATGTAATTCTACCACTGTGCCCATTTGCTCCGTCCTGGGAGTGCTTCATCTGAACAGCTCTGCAAAGAAATGGAGAGGACAAGCAGCTCTTACCCGTAGGACAAGATAAATCCAGTATCACAATCATTTAACAAGGACTACAAATCCTACTAAGTGCTTTTTCATTTATAAGCCCTAGATAAAGGGGCAGGAAAAAGTATGGTTCCCCTCCAGAATGCTCCGCACAAAGACAACGCCAATTTTGGCCTCGTGACAGTATGTTAATACAAGAGGATGTGCAATAAAGCCTTCAAAGAACACCACAGACTATATGTTTTAGTGATTATGCCACAAGACTGGTATGCTTTAGCAGCATAATTCCCCACCATTATAGTCATGCTTCAGTGAGGTGCAGTCATTTTCCTACGATAACGCTCTAACAGTATTATTCCTTTTCTTTTATGCTGTGTAATAAACAGGATTTTCAGTTACTTGATTTGGCAGATGCCGGAGCAGAACCAAGCCTGTTGTTCCTTGCCACTGAAGCCCAGTTATGCTGCTTTTCAAAGCATTCTCACATGCCGTTTCTCCTTGCCAGATCAGTCAATGGGACGTTTCCAAGACAGTCTTTATATTATCTGGATCACAGTAAAATATATTAAAGATAGAGGAAACAAACTGGATTAGAACAAACAACAACGTAACTCCCACACTCCTCTTGCATAATCTTTTGGTTTTGAGACCCTAGAAAAACCAGCCAACCAGATCTGATATTACAGGACACAGAGGAATCATGCTCCACTCAAATGCAAACACCTTCTCCAGGTTCTCACACTAGGAGAACAACTTGCAGTATCATCTTCACACAGTAGCTATCACAGCATCCTCAAATATCACACACACCTGGAGAAACAGAGAAACTTCTATAGAGATAAATCAGTGACAGAAACAGGAACATAGCCCAGGCTGCATCCAGCTGGCAGTACATACAAGCTTAGCTTGCTATATTCTGCAAATGAAAATGAAGAATCCAAAGATGACTCATTTTCCCTCCAGGTCACCTTTGCTTCCCTCTCCTCCATGTCCCACCCAAACTATTTCCTAACAGGCAGCCTTCAGTAGGAACACAGCCTCAACTACACGATTCCTAACCCATTAGGGGCTTCATGTCCTGCACTGAATGTAGAGCTCCACAGTACTTCTGTAACTCAAAGAATCTTTCTAACAATGTGTACACGTGAGAGTTGACTTCTATACATTATTTCAAAATGAATTTCCACTCTCCAGGATAGCACTGAATGAAGAACAGGCAGAGCACCATGTGTTTGCATGCCAGCTGTCTTGAGTAAAACAATCACATTTACTGTCCCCCTTTCAAAAGGCAAAAACCCCCGCTACCTTTTCTCAGAGTTCCTCATAGCTTTGCTTTCCTCTTTGTCTGCTATGAATAACTAGCAGCCAAACACATCTCTACCACCTAAGTTGCAGAGCCCATCCTTTCCCTTGTCGGCTAACAGAGTGGGACTGAGGAGTGGAGGCTTTCCTGGTTCTGGGCTCCCTTTGTCCTCTGTCTCCCCAGCAGCCATGCCAGCCCTTGCCAGATCATTTAGGGTTACAGGAGCAGGGACCCAGAATCCAGTGGTACAGCTGTGAATCCAAGAATTACGCAAAATCGTCTACTTTACGTGCCAGACGGTGCAATGAGAAGTAAGGAAAAAAAAAAAACAACTTATCTGCATTTATCTGCAATTTCCCCACTGCCAGAACCTGCCAAGAGAAACCACCTTCTATGAACGTAGTCTACATTTAGATGGACTGTGATAATTCTTCTTGTAACTATAACCAATGTTTGTTTGTCAGAGTTTGCACCTCCAGCTCACTGTACAGTGCTCCAATGCAGAGAGAAATAACTTGCTAGTAGCTTTAACCACACATTAGTTTGTGTTATCAGCACAGACCCGTTGAACTAGCGAACCATGGACACTTACCCTCTTAACCCGCTTACAAACACAGGAAAAGCTGATAAGAGACTTGCTATCCAAACTGATAGACAGCAAATGTTTATTTTTCCTCTTCCAGATGCAACAGGGTAGGTTGTGTTGCATTTTGCTGTGTAGTGTAGTGTCAGTGCTGTGATGTAGTGCAGCGTCACATCACAACAGGACATGATGAGGGGCAGCATAATGGCATTTGAGATGGGCAGCTAGATTTGCTAGTAATTCATATTCCAGTGAGCCCTCCAAGCTGATGTCTGTTTAACGTCTATAGTCTCTCCATCAGTCAGTATCACGCTGACAAAGCCATACATATGTATACATATATTTTCTCTTTACGTATGTATGCCTCTGTGAATGAACAGCTATCTGCTTCAGCAATCTGCTTCAGCAATCAATTCTCCTTTAAACAGTACCCCATTACAGACAAACATCTACGTCTTTACACTCTGCTCTACCCCATCACGACTACGAAAATCCCTTTATGACGACTAAATTGGCCTTTTAGTAGAACAGTTCATCTGCTGGAGGAGGGAGGGGGACAGGAGGAAGACACCAATTGTGCAAGTGAGAACTATGAGACAGAAAAAGACTTTGCACCTTTTAAAAAGGTTCTTAATCAAAGAAGCAAGTCATCCTCAGCACTTGAGAATCTGAGAAAACGCTTATTACATGAAAAGTGCTTGACAAATCTGGTACCTCAGGTTTCCCCTTGAATTTCCAAAGAGGACTAAAATTACTAGAATGCACAACACAGAGCTGTGCAGCAACAGTTCTTCAGACAGCACCATTCCTAATTACAAACCCACAGAAAAGAAGGAATGTATTTCCATCCCTCAGGAATACAAAAGAGATAACAGAAAACATCAAGACAGACTCAATGAAAAGTTGCCATCATTACTGTGTTACCACCTAATTTCAACTATTTAACAGAACTAGATAAATTTTTGCTTGCAATTTAAGGGGATTATCAAACACCTTCCACTCACATGTGATGTTCACAGAAGAACTTCATGTAGCTTTACAGTACCTTGAATCTACAAATTCTTTTGGAAACAAATGTGCTTCTTGTGTTAAGGCACAGCCTCAGTCCAGGTTAGCCACAAGGAAAGAATATTGCTCAGCTTCACCGACACAAAGTCAAGCTAGAGAGCGCCAGCTCCACTTGTCTCACAAGCGTGGAGGATATCACTCCAGAAATGCCTTACTGGCAAACCCTCACCCGACAGTATTTCTTAAACCAACCCGCAATTTTTATCTGGCAAAAACAAACAAAAAAAATCTCTGTACCATTTCCCATCTGCTATCCTGACAATGCATTAGTTAGGAATGAAGCTGAGACACAGGCTTCTTAAAACAAAATGTGGTTTACCCCTTGAATAAGATAAAGGCACTGAAGGCACGTTGATACGTCAGTTAAAGGTTTCCTAAATTCCCATCCTTGGAGGAAAATGGAAGCCTTTCACCCTTTTTTTCCTCCTGCAACAGTGAGTGATAATATGGCTTATGGGGTGATGCAAAAATATCCCAATTTCTTGAATTCATTTCTGTAGACTCCTCACTACAGCAGGGCTAGCAAAGCGAGAACAGGGGGGCAAATGCTATTTCTGTGGGAATGAGAAACACAAAAGTGAGTCTGCTCAAACTGGCACAAAGAAGATGAAAAATGACAAAATATGCGGTGAAGTTTTTTTCCTGAATAAATAATCCCCGAGTTTCCTGAAATGCCACAGACTTGCTGCAAAAGGCTTACAAAATCACATCTATAAGTTTTGTCCAGCTTGAAATAAAAAGCCCTGATTGACAGTGAAAATAGGTCTTTGCTAGCAATCAACATGCTTTGTTTTTCAGCCTCTCTGCATTTTGTGGACAACAGCCCAGATTTTGGCAGATTATTTCATTAGGGGAAGCTTGCAGTTTAACTAAACATGGCTTTCTCAACAGAAAATTGGTATCAATCATTTCACATTTTTTAAAGCAGACTGAATGATTCATCTCCAGGAAATCTGTATGATAATCTAGAGTTACAGCTGATCAGACAAAATTAAAGGAGCAAATCACTTGATTTTTGCCACTTACACTATTGCATCTTTGCACACATACAGGAAAAAAAAAAAGGAAAACAAATCCCGAAACAAGCCTAAGTTTCATTACTTATTTTCCTACTTCTTTCATCATGAAGTTTAACTCCAAATACATCCACTGCAATCCATTTATCTGCAGAAAAGTAGAAATAATCCAAGCTATAGCCAACTAGCATGACTCAGCTACTTCTTTATGAAATTCACTGTTTTCTATTCACAGTAGCTTGCATAAACCTTTTCGTGGCTGTGTTTTGGCTGGATTTTACTCCCAGCATCCTGCTTAGATTCAGTGGGTCTGAACTAAACAGCTTACTTTGGCTGGGGGTGGAGGGGAAAGAAGAGGGGAGGAACAGCTTTATTAATAAAATTATAAATAGTTCAACACTCGAACATCAAGCCAGGCTTGCCAAGGCAACCACATTTGTTCAGTGTTTCACTGTTGGTATCATCTCAGGCCTCAATAAACACTTGAGTGAACGGTTTTGGTTCTCTAAACTCCATTAAACTCAATAGCGCAGAGAGCAGTGTTTCTCCCCTGGGATAGTTTTAAATAAAGAGGCCTTGGTCTCTTTTCCAATTTCAGTAGAAATATGACCCACATCTACTAACTTATTTTACTGGTTCACTGGATCTACATTTAGACAATTTTCTATAAGATATTACCTAGGTAAGTAAATAACCATACCTGAATCCTCCCATTCTAGGTGCCCACCCAGATCTTTCAAGAGGGTCCTGTATCTTCTCAGGCTTGGAGCACAAGAGAGGCAAACACTTCCTCCCCGCAAAATGGGCTTTAAGAAACAGGTGAGTCAGATCCAATCAACAACATTAAGTGCTATTTCATGCCCACACCTGATCACAGTGATTTTGTTTGCCCACAAAGTGGGGCAACACAGTGACTCCATTTGAGAGATGAGGTTCAATTTGCTCTCTAAATGAGAATTTTCGTTCCTACCTAAAACAAACACCAGGGTCCCTCCCACCCTGGCATCTGCAACTTTCTTCGCAGTCACTGTTTTACTTTGCCAAGGCATTGCTGGGTCAGACAGTCACTTTAAAACTAGAAGAAACCAGGTGCTTTTTATATAAACATAATTAAGCAATTTAATGAAAATCTGTTGAGTCCATCTCTCTCTGAGAATATGCAGGGCTCAGCTTGGTGTATTTTTGCTTGTTTTTGAATGCACACTGCACTTAAATGTAACTTTGCTGTCACCAACAGGTTACCATGAGAATTAAATGTTTTTCATTTATTTTTTTATTTTATAACTCAGGCTAAAAATAAGACTGTGACTCACCCAGGCTTACTCTTACTGAGTATTGTTTTAATTTGTAAGTAGTCCTGTTAACTTTGATGTAATTAATGATGAAGTAGTTAGTAATCTCTGACTAAGAGGGGTAAATCTGGTATGGGAAGGCAGATTAAAGTTGCTACTGTTCAAAACATCACAGATAAAGAGAGAACATAATTAAATAATCTCTCTGATTTTCAAATTGCAACAGAGAGATGCATCACACAGCATGTCACTTCTGGTTTCTCAGAGAGCTTATTCTTCTTTTATTATGAACAGAATCATCTCTATCTACTGCATGAGACAATTCATTGGCTTCAATATAACTGGATGTTTTGCCAGCCTTCACTATGCTCCTACTCAATATGTCATGTAAAATAATGTGCTGAAAACTGGCTGACCTGCCTGTCTGCTTGGTGTTTATAAGGAGTTTGTCTCCATGGTATTTCAGTTCTTTATCTGAAAACAAAACAGGAGATACAGGAAGCCAAGGAAACCTTGAAAGGAAAGCCATAATAGTGATAAATAAGATTTGATGGCCTGGACACAATCCTGAGAGGCTAATGACATGTCAACGCTCTCACCCTGTTTCCCAAGAAGCCCTGGGAGCACCACAATTCTCTCCCTGCTTCCACCTAGCTCAGGGCATATATCCTGCTATCCCTATATATCCCTCATCCTAAGTATATCACATGCAAGGAGGCTCAGCTGCCAAGCAGCGTGCTAGTGGGGAGGGCAGAGCCAGAGCTTGACCCACCTTCACCACTTCCATCAGTACTCCACCCGGCCCAGCCTGCTTCCTCCAGGGGTCATTAATACCACAGACACAAAACGGGACAACTAAGTCTTGAAACACTTGCAGGAAATTGCATGATAGCAGCTGTGTACAAGAGATCAGACAGTGTATTGGAAACCTGAAGAAATAGGCTGCGTACAGAGGCAGGCATTAGAGAGCACCGGACTCCATTTGCTACTGTTGGGGCCAAGCTAAATCACTTTTAGGAATTGAATCATGCGTTTGTAGCTGGGACAGCTCAATTTGTCATGACTTAACCTGGTGTTTTGTCCATGGCCTAAGTACCTTTTGTACAGACCGCTCACTTTATCATGCACATAAGGGCTGAAGGACCAGAGGAACAAAATGAAAAGCCTGGAAAAAAGACTTAAATTCTTACTTTCTTTATTCTCTCATATTTGCATCTAATCCAAGTTCAAGTAAATGATAAGATAAATTACACCATTCTGTGATTCCACGGTAAGAGACACAAGCCTTGTTCATATGGCTTTATTTCAGCAATACCTAAGAGCATCAAAAAAGAAACAGAAACTTCCAAAAATCTGGGCTCAGATGTAACTTACCTGGGAAATTTAAACCACCTGCTTGTCTTCTAGGGGTCTAGCACATATTAAAATAGAAGGAGGTTAGCCTGACAGGATTCATGGGTTCCTGCAAGTCTCTATACAGGCTCAAAAGTTTTGACAAAGTTAAACTGGGATCAGAGGCCTGCAAATGCCAAGACTACACCACAGCTCCTTCTACTTGTGTTTGTTTATTACTGGCCTCTATCAGTGGTGGTGCTGAGAGTCCCTACATAAGTTCACATGATGAAGAAGAGGATAATGTGACAGATGTCAGAGAGTGTCATATGGCCATGAAGCAAAGTCTTCGATAAAGAAGTGGAGGCATCCAAGGAATGTGCCCGATTAAGAGACTCACCGGGAGGCTGCAGCTCATCCCTGTGGCACCTCCCTACGCACAAGGCACTGTCCAAAGCAACAGAGCAGTCTCTGTTCCGCACAGGTGAGACCCAAAGCAGCCCCAAAGCCTGCCAACAGGGCTTGCAGCAGGGAGCTCAGTGGGTCTGCCTCTACACGTGGCATTTAAACCATGACAGTTTTTTATAGTTCTGGAAAGACAAAGAAATTTCTGCCGTCCCTTGCTTTTTACCACTCTGCTTTATCTACTTTGATTTGTGTTAGCTCTTATATTTTCCCTTCCTTAGACAGCTGTCTCCTCTGCTTGTATCCTCATGCCATCACCAACTATAACTAAGTTAGGATGTAATTCTTAGAAGGACATATGGCACAGCAATAAACCGACCTCTAGAAAGCACCTTATACCATAGGGCTTATTCCTTTTGTCATATGGGAAAGGATTATGTAATGTAAGTGTGCCTATACCAGGATAACTACATCTGCTGCCAGGTCTGAGAGGATAGTAATTATTAAACTACACCAGTATCGTGAAAGTGGTACAACATTTATGTTCAGACAAGGTTGTAGAACCCTCCATCACCTGCTGCTTAAATGGGGATCAGGAGAAGAACAGGGAGAAACCAGGAGTGAATGAATTTCAGAGAGCTGTTACGTTAAAATGGCTTCACTCCTGCAGCAGCTCTATGCTGCAAGCTCACACAGCTGAATGTGCTTGGGAAACAGCTAACCACAAAACAAAACAAAAAAAAAGGAGCTCGCTCACCACCAGGTAGGTTTTCCCTAGTGTCCCCAGCTAAATGTTAACCTGGATGTCTTTCAGGATAAATATCTCAAGAGTTATTTGTACACAATGCTGCAGTGTTTACCTTTTGATTACAGATCTTTACACGCTGTCCATTATTATTGAATGCCAGGATGAAAGGCAGCCTAAGGGCCTGAATGCAATGTTCTGTCACAAAGAAAATACAGCAAAAGTAATGGCAGGCTCTGAAAGTAGAGATACACTAGGCTGGAAAGAAATAGGAGCACAGTATCGGGGTTTTTTTTGCAGAGTGCTTGGCTTTTGCTTTAAAAAAAAGCTTCACGCAGTTTTGCCTGGACAGTGGCACGTCAAGCCTGGATTTGGATATAAACGGAGAACGTGTATAAAATCCTCTAGACTAATTCGTGTCTCTTGCATTTGTGTCTGTATGAATAAAATAGGAATTACAGAGCTACGCTTCCCAGGTGACTGAGTTTAACGCCCAGAAAGTTTCCTATTAGGCTTGGAACCTAAACTGGGCTTCAGGAGTTAGGACAACGTAATAAAGTCTAATGCTCTCACCGAAGGTAAGTCAAACAAGTGACTCCTAATATTTAAACTAAAACCGCTCAGCTAGTCCATATACCTTCTTCTTATGCTAGCATTCCCAGAGAAACAATTTAATATACCACTTTGTATTTCTTTAATGTAAAATGAGTAAGGGTATGCACTCAATATTTTGTAAAGATACTGTAGATTATTTATATTAAGAGTCAGTAATCAAGTTTGATTTTTATCAACTGTGTAGTATAGTTATTTAAGTATCTAAAAAATTGCAAGTTTTAAGTAAAAAGGGCCAGGAATGGCATACAGATAGAAATCTCAAAAAAACATTCCTACAATACACTTATATGTACAATACATGTAGTAGTGCATGTGCTTCAGCTCTGAAGAAGTGATTGTCTTGCTGAGGTGTTCGTATATTTGTATTTCTATCCAGAACCACAATGAACACTATGCTTTTCTTTAAGCTATCTAGAAACCTAATTTTTAAGCATCTCAATGAAGTTTAATTTCTAGCTATGCTCATGTTTCAAGTTACTTGTACAAATGTCTACAAATTTTATTCATCTTCTCTTCTACACTGACACAAAGTTTACTCCTCAGTCTACTGCTAGAATCATACAACTTGTTTGCAAGTTTTATGCTTATGTTCCCACAGTCTAGATGTGGATTTTGAAAGGCCAAAGCCTGGGGCTGTTTCCATGAAGTATTTTGATCTGTCACCCGATACAGATGCTTCACATTTTCAACAAGGTCACTTGTGAAGTGTTGACAGCAGCAGAGGTGTCCAGACTTCTTTTTGTAATTGCATCATGACATTACCTCACTTTTCAACATACGTTCCTCCATTAGCCAAATTTTGGCAAGATTGTTAACGAAAAACCTTTCCACAGCTATTTATTAGTACACCTATGCCTGACTGGTTAAAGCAGACTTCCTGTAAATCTTGAGCTTAAGTTTTTATTTTTGTTCTCTTTTACAGCATCTTAACGCGTGCTGCAATACTTGTAAGAACACAAAACCCACTTACTACATTTAAAAAACTCTACCTGTTGACTAGATCCACTTGAAAATATTCCTGCTGTACGCTAGTTATGCTACAACGATACAAAATACCACAGCGCCACCTGACTTCACAGAAGAGGAAAAAACCCCGACTTCAAGTACCTACAACTGCTGTACATGTAAGGGTAGGAAAGCAGGCAGTAACAATTTTTCATACAGTCTTGCATTAGGTTTAATTCTTATTAATAAGAAATGAGAGTCATTAACACTATTAAAAATCGAATTACATTAGCAATTTTCCATCATGTCATATATGAGTAGTTAAGTATTGGTATTTGTTTTTCCTAATGGGATTCAAAAGTCTAATTAAAAGTCTCTCTTTTGTGGTTAAGTGGAATGAATCTTTATGAAAAACAAGACACTTTTAATAGCCACAGACAGCTTATTTCCTTAAATATCACACTTCACAACCACCTTCCTCTTCAGCACTTTAACCAAATAAGAATGATACAGAGGGAGCCAGAAAATCAAATAAACTTACTAGCTGCTACAACAGCGCAACTGCAGGCCCCTTTCTGCTCTTTTCATTCCTCTCTCCATTCCCAGTTGTTTTACAGATTATAAGAATTGAATAACAGTAATAAGGACACGTATAACAAAACCTTTTGACCCTTTAAAATAACACCAGCTAAGAGTATGATGTTGCAACATCTCTCAGTCATGTTCGCAAAAGCTTTATTGTGGATGTTGTTAGGACGGAATAAATCATTCCTCTCAAGAAATTGGTACAAGAGATAGCGAAAAAAGCCCATTTTGCCTTACAGCTGCCCCACGCAGTTTGCCAGTAAGCTGTACGTTTCAGCACAGCTATTCTAGCAACATTTGCCTAGTTTAGGCTAAGGTCTCAATTTTGTTTTGTAAGCATAACTGGTAATAGATTGTAAGGTAAAAACCGCCATTGCCACTGGAAGCTTCCCCTGCTTTCATTCAGAGAGGCAGCAGGGTGGCTAGCCAGCCCTTTCAGAACTAATTCAGAATTTCTATCTCAGTGGTGGCTAATGCTCTCTAGAAAAACCACACTTCTCTGCCTTCAACCCAGTTAACATTTCCAAGAGACTTCTTACCCTTGCTTGTGTTGAATGCTGAATCAAATGTTTGTGTAACAGAAACCCCTGGTAAGATGGAGAGAGATGTCAGAAGTAGGAAAGGAAGAACAACAGATGCTCAGGACCACCTAGAACACCAAGAAAAGGGTAAAATAATTTTGTGAGTACAGCAACCAGTAAAACCAGCTATCCCTTAACAGTCTAGGACTTTGACTACAGCTGAGGACCAAACTAGCAGCCATCCTATCCTGAAAGCAGCCTGTCATAGAATCATAGAATCATAGAATCATTAA
>WAAD01031013.1:1667-6667 GCA_013389945.1 Fregata magnificens
GAAATGAAAAAGCAGTAGCTGCCAGCAATGAGCTCTTCTGAAAATCAGTTGCTTTTAACCATCCTGCCTAAAGTCACAGGCTTATTTCACTACGCTGTTGGAACTAGAATAAATGTCTTGACTCTTGATCAAAGAAACAAAAGGCATCATCTTATATAGTGTCAGTGCTGGGAACTGTGCTCAGGTGTCTTGTGATTTACAGACTGGATTCCAGTTCCCTGTGGATTGCTCCAGTGCTATGAGACACAGGTGCTACATGAGTTTTTTGAGCAGGCTAAGGAACATGTTTGGCCACTTGTCAGACTAAAGACCATGCCCTGCCTTTCTCAGAAGGAGATTTTTCCTTAATTTAGTTTGTGTAATTACATTCTTTAAGCCTAAATTGTCCGTGCAGTTTCAATTTGATACCATTTTCCTTACTCTGTTTTCAAACTGTCTGTTGTTTCAGGTCCTTTTAAATAATTGTTGCTTTTTGTCCCTATGATAGGTGAAGAGGTGCCTGTGTAAACATACCTGCTACAACCTCTGTTGGACTTTACATTCTATTAAGATAAAAGTGTTTGAATTTATATGATAAATATTAAGCCTTTTGTGAAATTTATCTGAAGATAGACTCAAACGCTTTCCATCTTCTGCCATCCCAACCCAAAAACTTTCCTCTTTTGGTAGATTGTACTTGTCCCGCCTAGTAGTTTCTACATTTTAAGGGTCTCTCTGAATTTAGGTTACAGATTCCTGTTTTCCGGGACTTGCAGTGAAATAGTTGTAAATGTCTTTTCCTGTTCTGTGATGCAACAGCAATGTTTTGTGGGGCTCTTGTTGAACAATGCAGAAGACCATTGGCAATGGATGGAGCGTCCTGGCGCTGGGAATTGCTGCAATAAAGGTTTCTTGAGAAGTGTTTGAGAACAAAGAGATACTTGATAAAAGCAAGCAAATGGACAGCTTAGGAAACAAGGTCATACAGAAGTCCATTGGTTTGTACCTCTGCAACAAACTGTGAATAAGGACTGTATTTTTTATCTTGAAATAAGATGTTTATTTGTGTCAAGTCCACTCTGCAATTATAAATATTTCACTCAGTGTAACTTTGCAAGTGTCTTGCAATGTGCATTTCTTATAACAATCTATATATGGAGTGACACAGTAGTATTGATTTGTGTGATAGCTCTTACCTGTGATGTTTGTCTTTTAGTCTGTCAGGTCATCTGTACTGAAATGAGTTGAACATATGGCTTTAAATATTTAGGTTTACTGTAGACTACTTCAAGGTTGTTGTTGATATCATGGGGATGGGATAGGACTGGGGGTAAATTGAAATGAGCTTTCTTCCACAAACTTTTCTGTAAGCCTAGGCAAGTAATTTTGTCTTTATACGCTCCAGTTTCTGCTGTTCTAAAATACAGATGAGCTTTCTTTGTTGAATGCATTGAGATCTGTGGATAAACATTTGTGCACAAAAGCTAAATGGTGATGTTGCAGTGGTTTGTGGTGTGCTGAGCTCAGTGAAACTGAGCCGAGCCCCACCCCTCTGGTTTTTAATATTTAAACAGGATAGTTGACGATTTCCATTCTAAACTGCATCCAAATACTATTTTCCAAGTTTGTGGCAGATGAAGTAGTTCACACTTTATCATCAGTTATCAAAACTTCAATTAACAGTAAGTTCATATTGAGGATAATACAAGTTTTGTGCAATTTTTTTTTTTCTCGTGAACAGTTATCAGAAGACTTGCATATGCAAACCTTTCAGGATTCTTTTTGGACTTTGGATAAGGAAAGTTAAGCTTTTTAATTTTACTGACCTAAACCAATTTGAATGTACTCTCCTTTTAAATTAAGGGGATTTTTATTTAATTATGAATTAGAGGATTTTGTCAAAAATATCCTTGCACCCAACGGTCCAGAAATCCCCAGAAATACCACTAAAATAAACATGGTAGTATCCATACTTGGCAAAAATCTCCGTTTTCTTCAGATACTAACTGTAAGTTCCAGCACTGGAAGGTGTGTCACACAAAAATGTATTTCTTTAGAAATATATGCTTAGGAGTTTTTAAAAGACTGTCGGGGGTTGAGTCATCAGTGGCAAATGGTTTGATTCCCACAAAAAAAAATGATTGGCCTCTGACAGTGGCCTTTATCATAAACTGTCATTTTATCACAACATTTGTAAGGTGCAGGTCAGACTTGTGTTGGTTTACGGGTCTGTCCTTCACCACAATAGAATAGTGCTGTCCGTGGCAGAATTGCTTTACAGGTACATTGAGTTCAGTGCTTCTGTGTTTGCTGTAATGGATATCTTGAAAAGTAAACAAATAATTTATTTCCTTAACATTTTTTTCCTAAATATAAATATTAAAGTTGTTTCTTAAAAAGAAAAAACCCTCCAAACCAAACAACACTATTAAATATGAGATAAGTGTAGACTGGGAACAATTGCTTTGAGTTTAACTTCAGTAATTGAGCTTGAGGTTTGTTGCTTGCTCTGCTGCTGAAAGAGAATTTGTGCCTGAAAAGCATTCCTGCTTTTTCAGTTATGCTAGCTGTTTTAATATTAGTTAAGTTTTAATATAAGCTGTTACTTTTTGCAAATTCGGCTGTGCTTATGTCCTTAGATCATCATAGCTGTAACAGCATTATTACTATAAAATATAGTAGAGAATTGCAGCAAAAAATACTGAAACATATTCTACTTTTAAAATTGGATGGGGGTGCTATTGACATCAGCATTAAAAGGCCAAACTGAGAAGATATCATTACTGACACAGAGGAACATTTTGCTTTTTTTCATAGTGTGTTATTAGTGAGGCATGCCTTGTACATGTTTCCCCAAAGAGTCCAAAATTTCCACGTTACTTCCATTCCCAGCTTCTGTGTTCTGAAAACCCCACTGCGTTTAACCCAGGGACTCTTTCACAACTCATGAAGCACATAAGTTTCCCAAAAACAAATCCTGGTTTCGCTGAGCTCTAAGCAAAAATGCAGCTTAAACACCGTGCTGGGTTGCGACTGGACCATGAAAAGCACCATCCAGTTCTCAGTGTTAGGGAAAAATTTGTTCCCTTCCCATTCTGGTACTATGCTGAGAAATGGGCTGGTGTTGAGTTTCTGAGCTTAGACAGCTTTGAAATGAGGAGACGGTGGAGATGAGATAGTAACTTTGAAGTACTAGAAGGATTTTCTGTGTCCAGTGGCTGAGGTTGTGAATGAGGTACGCCTGGTGCTCTTCCTGAACGTGTCTGCAAGAAGTTACACTCCCAACAGCCCTGCAAAAGAAAGAACTGATTTGGCAATTAATCTCAGACTTGTTCTTTATTGCTGGAGGTCAGGGCTGCAGGGCTTCGGCATGAGCTTATGATTTTTACTTCAACAAAATTTTTGTTGCAACTTAAGTGCTATTTAAATAGATAAGTTTTTTCTTAATGGGTTTGTTAGTGGGTTGCTTTATATTTGACATACTGACAAATACGCACTTCATTGGAAGTAAAAGTTTTTGTGGTGTGATGTCAGATGACTGATAAGATAAATGCCACTTTTTTCCCCATACAGGGTATATTCCTAAGGCTGTAGGGACTGTAAAACTCATAAGGGATACCTAATGAAAATTAGCAAGATGGCCATTAGCTTGGTGGATGCAGAAGAATCATTTTTGGCTAGATGTTTTGGCATTCTTATGTTAGTATTTCCATCTTGGTATGCGAACAGGAAACTGTGTTTGTTGTAGGCCATTGAGAAACAATGTTTGCATCCAACAGTCTTGCAGAATGCCGTGGAGAAGAGCAGTGTAGATCTGAGGCTTGATGTGCTATACTGCATGGTGGTGGACAGTACATACTCCAGCAGAGTTTTGTTCAAGTTTCTTAATGGGCTTTGACAGGTTGTTTGTAGCTTAATTTATAAATGAATTTGATGAAAGAGCTCAATGAAAGAGTCTATATTCAAGTTTGGATTTGAAGTTGTGGTCTACTAAAATGAAACGGAGGCTCCCAAATTAACACCTCTGGAAATATTTGATTATCTTCATAGTTTGGGATTGTTTTCCACGCAGATACTCATGAAGTAAAAATGAATAAGCTACCCCTTTTGCCACCATTATCAATGACAAGGTTTTTATTTGACTGTAATATTACAGGTGTTATCATAAGCTGAAGCGTCTTGTGCTGAGTGGTACAGAGGTCTAGTTCAGTTATAGTTGGGTGATGAAAGACTGTCTTTGTTCTTTCAGTTCCAGTTTCTAACCCCAAAAAAGCCTCTTCAGGCCACAGGCTATGAAGGAGCCATGGAGGGAGCAACAAGGCCACAGATGTGTGAAGACAGTGCCAGGAGATGTTTCTTTATACTCAGAAATAAATGAGTAAGATAGTGTGGACTTAACTAGAATGACTGTACTTGTTTTATGGTGCTGGAGCAGATCCCTGGACCTCTTAGAGTTGCAGCAGGTAGGAAGTTAAATGAAGATTAAACGAAGGGCCAGGAGCGTATTTCAAGATGTATATAGGTTTCTTGGTTTTGAATCTTTCCTTGATTCCTGGGCTAAATCCTGTCCTTAAATAATAAAAAGGAAAACTGGTGAGTAACATGCCAGGAAATAGGAAGAGTTCAGAGTCCAAACTGATGTAAGTAATGCAGGTTTTGATTGGAGCTGGGAATGATATGAAAAGATATTTGGGAAGTGCTCCTTAGCTGAAATGGTTAAATATTCAGTTCCATCTTCCTCATTACTTGTGGATTTTCATTTTGTTATAGTAGCGGTCGGCAACAGCTCAGAACTTGATTTGTCAAGACAAGTATGCTCTGCAAACAAATGATTACGTTGTATATGGAGGCATTATCACTAAATCTGAAAAGAAAATATTACAGGCAGAAATTATAAGGAGAAGTTTATGAAACAAAGATATCCTTTGGCAGAATATGTTCTTATAATCAAGCTTTTAGCATACCATAGTTTAAAAAAAATAGAAATTTTGCCCACATATACACTAATAAAAATAAATCTG
>WAAD01031013.1:12481-29853 GCA_013389945.1 Fregata magnificens
GCCCATCCAAGCTGTGAGCTGCCAACTTGTCCAGGAGAATGCCGTGGGACACAGTGTCGAAGGCCTTACTAAAGTCCAGGTAGACAACATCCACAGCCTTGCCCTCATCTACTAGGCGGGTCACCCGGTCATAGAAGGAGATCAGGTTGGTCAGGCAGGACCTGCCTTTCATGAAGCCATGCTGGCTGGGCCTGATCCCCTGGTTGTCCCGCACCTGCCCAGTGAGCTCACTCAAGACGAGCCGCTCCATGATCTTCCCTGGCACCGATGTCAGGCTGACTGGCCTGTAGTTCCCCGGCTCCTCCTTCCGGCCCTTCTTGTAGATGGGCGTCACATTGGCTAGCTTCCAGTATGACTGCCGTCAGTTGCTGTGCTGTCAGTGCACTTCAGCCACGTCCCTACTACACCCTGTCCCAGTGGGAAAGGTTGGTTTGCCATGGCTCCCTCAAATGACCATGCCGGCCAAAGTCCCTGATAAATGCCAGAGGCAGTGGGTTTGGCTATGATGTTGACAGTCAGCTACTACTAACTGATCTTATGTTGCCGGTTGTCTGCCATCAGAAGACCCTCAGATATTTACATTTGATGGCTAGCAACTTCTGCACCATAGATGAAAAGCAAAGAAAGATCTGGACGCATACCATCTCCTACCTATAATTCTGCTTTGACTATGGTCTTATGATGCATATTTTTCAGGGAATATTTTCAATAATGCTTACTGATGTAAAGCATCCTCAGCCAGAAGTCTTGCAAAGCATTATCAGAATAAAGATAAATGTGTGGAGAATCACTATGTTTGGTTTCATTTATTGTAATAGCTGCGGTTAAAATGCAGATCATACTGCTGCTTTGGATCACAGTCTTAATTCCAAAAATTGCAATCATCATAGGTGGATTATATCTGCATCTTTTCAAATAGATGACAGAATATATTTCTGTGCTGTTTTTCCCTAAAGAAAAATGGAAAGATAAGAGGCAGGAGTTTCAAGTAACATCGCAACATTTAGTTGTCAAACTATGAATGGAAATTGCCATCATAGGGACTGTGTGTTTACTCTCATACTTCAAAAAAAACTGTGGTGAAAGTGTATCCAAGAAGAAAGGAATTTCTTAAAAAAATAAAAAAAATCAAATAATATCTTAGTAGATGAGCAGTGATTCAACGTAACTAAAACAAATATTAATTGAAAAGAACCCTGGAATACAGAGGAGGAAGTATGTTGTTGCTTGGTGAACAGCACCCACCAGAGCAGTACTGCAGGTGAAGGTCTATCCAGCAATTGTTTTCTGGAATGCAATTCCACTGATCTACAACACTCATCAGCGTCCTGTCTGGTATCTGAGCTGCCTTTCCTAAGTTGCATCTTCCCATCGTTGTTTATTTTACATATACAATGCTACTCTCCCGCAGTTTTACGATAAAACTGGTGTGATAGCAGTATACACTTACTGACTGTTAAGCAGTGACAGGTTTTGGTTGTCCACGCTTTATTAAAATGTTTTAGCATGTGTCAGCAAGCTCCACTGCCCAGTAGTCAACAGGATCCCTTTTTTGAAACGAATATGTATGACCCTCGTGACTGGGCACGTATCTGTAGTGACATATCACAGAATCTGTAGCCAGAAGAGAACCAGTACTAGTAAAATTGTTGAAATTATTTCAGTTTCATTTGACCAGTTTATACTGCCGTTCACCTTTTCTCAACCCCATACATGACTTTGTTAGGTTGGCCGGTCCCACTGTAGACAGCTTTCAAATGTAATCGGTTGCAAGCCAGTTTGTTATGTACCAAATTCTGAGTGGGCTTGCCAGGCTATTGGAGTGGCTCCCACTAGTACCATCCTGAAAAGGCATGGAAACATGTGTCTCCGCAAGTGCAGTAGGCTGCATTCTCAGTGTTTAAATTAGTCTGTTCACTGAGTTGGTACTTATTGCATAGTGTCTCAATGTAGGCTAGTAATCGGCCAAAATTAGAATCTTAAGACACTCTGACTTGCAGGGTAGAAGTTTGGGTCTAAACAATCTCTATAGTTATCCTAATGCATTTGTTCAGATTTTGTCAGATCCAGAGATTTATTTTGTGCGTATAATTTGTAACCTGTTTTGTTACAACAGAGCAAGGTGTTGAAAGTTTCCTATCTGTACAAAGTGTTTATCTGGTCTGCTTAGTGTTTTCATCCTATATACTGCAGGTAATTTTACTACTGTTCAGAACAGTGAAAATTTGGGGAAAAAAGCTGGTCTTCCTCCATATGCTGTAGCATTATTCAAGACGGACTTGTGAAACTTCCGTCTCTTCCAAATGTGACTCATGTCTGTCATCCTGTGGCTCTAAGAAGATGCATTTTAAATAACTATGCCCACTTGGAAAGATATGTTATTGCTGAGTCATTTTCTTTAAAGTCAGTGTTACTTTGTAAGGGTTAGGTTTCCCCTATTCTCCTTCCCTGTAAAGATCTTCTTTCCTGCATATCTTACCTTTCTGAGATAAGATTTCCTTCTGTCAGCATTTAATGTCACATGAGCATGGTCAAGCTGGTAATTTCATGTCGGTGGATGTTGCATGATGGTTGTGGTGGTGGTGAGGATGAGTGGTCATTGGTTCAGCAGACGCTGATCAGAAAGGGTGAAAAACGTTGTAAAGCCATTCCCAGTGGCAGGCATCAAACAGAGTGGAGACTAAAAGGTTGTGCTTTATTAGGAAGGCATTAAGGACCTGCTGCTGCTTTGGGATGTGTGGGGGAACGGGTGGATCTCTAGGAATCTGAAATAAGGAGGTTTCACCACTGCATTACTTTTTCCTTGCTGTCTGCTCTAAGATTCAAGAAATTCTTTTAAACACTGTGGTGCAGAAGGCTAAGTGTAAGAATTTACTCTATTCACTTTTTTCCTTCTTATCCTCAGCTGCTTACTGCTAAGAATTCCATTTTACAGAAACTGAGCCTGTGAATTCATACTTAAGATAGTGCTGTATGCTTTTGACTGTCTTCAAGAGGATCGCTCAGTACCAAATGCACTTGACTGATTCCGAGTACTTGTATGCATTTGCAATGGTGTGTTACAAATTCAGTCCTGGGATGGATTTCATTGCATCATTATCTGCAGATTTTTGCAGCCAGATGTGTTTCCTGTACCTTACCATACACTTATTAATATGTGGGACCATCATTCAGATGATGGTCTGAATGTTTCCAGAACGTTTGATGCTATTTCTGTTTTCCAAGAGGGTCGGTAGTTAAGTCTGGCCCTCACAGGCATGGCAGAGGAGCTCATGAGAACATTTTGGCTGAATTTCTGATGATGTTCGTGAGGTAGAGGAGCAGTGGCTGCTGTGCTGGTAACAGAAAGAGAGAGCGAGTAATTCCAGGGCGAGGCAGCTTTCAAAATCAAGTGAGCATCATGTGACTGTATGTGTATAATGTAAAAGAAAAAGAAAAAAACCTGGAACTTCAGCACAGCCTGTCTCTCCAGTATATGAGAAGTGAAGCAAATGAATACAGCCTTGAATACACTTTTTAATTTTTCAACACTGTATTTTGCCAACTTTAGTCCACTCTGTTGACTGTTCAGTCAGACTGTTTTTAAATTAAAAACGAATACATGGTTGAATTATTTATTAAACAAAAGGTGCTTCCGTGCATGCAGACTACCTGGGTTTTGTTCTTTTACCGCTGGAGTTTGAAGAAAGTGCATTGCTAATAAGTTAAGAGATGGAACAACCCTCCTTCTAAAATAAGGCTTCCTCTGTCTCTGAGGCAGACAGTAAGCTAACTTGTGTCTGTCCAGTCACAGAAGAATGCCTGATCTTCATTCGAATGTCTAATTTTGACCTTAGTGTGAAGTTGTTTCCTCGGTTTGGTAGGCTCCATAGAGAGAAAATGTTATTAATTCTGGTGGAGAAATGTGCTTGCAAATAATTTAGTTGGGATTATCTCCTAATTTTATAGATGCTTCTGATGGGTTAAAATATGTATTTGCTGGTGGGTTAATGTGGAGGAACTGTAAACAAGTGGAAGAAGGCTTGCAAAAACTTTGTACCGTGTTACCATCGGTCTGTATGTCCCTTGAAGTTAGCAGTTCATCTTAGGGGGGTGATAAGTACTTTGTACAACTACCTTTGCTTTGCTCAGTCCCCATTACTGCCTCTGTGTTAGTGTTCCAGATTTGTGCACAGCCAGTGTTTCTTGTATTTTTGGAGGGACGTGGCTTCCGAGTGCCTGATCTTTTCTTTTCTTGTCCCCTTCCCCAGAAGAAAACAACTGCCAGCTTCTGACTAGACCGTCTGGACTTCAAATCCCTTTGGCCGATGGTCACAGGGAAAGCACTGTCAGGCTGGGAAACTCGGAGGGGCCTTCCGTCAGCCTGGGAGCTGTGGTATCCATAGCTTGCTTAAAAATTAGTGGGCTCTTTTACCTGGTATTGAAAGAGGAATTAACTCACTGAATCTGAGGGAACATCTGCCCGAGGGTTTGATATTTCTCGTCACTGATGTGGGAATTGATAACTCTCTAGGATTATAGTGATATAAGAAGTGTGATGCACTGCAAAAGGCTGGCCATGGCACTAAAGAGGCTTTAGAGGAAGGTTGATGAGACCTGCCAGGACTCTGAAGAGCTCCCAGTCACACCGATGTGTGGGAGGGTGGTTGCAAGCCTGTAGCTTTCCTGGGGAAGGAAAGCAGTGAGCAGTAGCGAGTGGCTGGGCACACCCTGGCTTTGATAGCTACAGATGGAGACCTAAAAGATTGCAGGGCCACAGTCCAACACCAGCACATGTAAAATAAGGCTCAGGATTTAGATAACTCTGTTCCAGCATACTGACGTGCATGGCCACAGTCCAACTCCAACACATGCAAAATTAGTTTCAGGATCATTCCAGCATACTGAAGCCTATGCCTAAACCAGTTATTGCCACAAGCTCAGCTAAATCAGAGGAGAGCATTCAAAATAGTATTTTTTCTCTTTTTTTACCAGGATAGTTCAGATGAAAGATTTTATATTTTTGTAGTAGAAAAGAGAAACTGGATTATTGATAGATCAGCTCCATGGGCAGCATTTCATATTTTTATAACCTATAAATAACATGTTATAGTATCAGTGTACTTTAAGGCTATTTTACAAAACATGGATACAGGTTGACCTGGTAATGTACTTTCTGAGATACATCATTAGTATAAAAACATTAATGAGCCCATTCATATAATATCATGTTTAAAGACATCGTGGTCTCAGTATGCCCACAATACACTGTTAAACCAATAAGGAAAAAAAATACCGAACAGTTAAAGGATCCCTTCTCAAGATTAGAAGTAATGAATTTAATCAATATTTTTCCGTTATAACAAAACTCATGTAATTAACATATTTTATTTATAGAAAAAGGGTGTTAGTAAAATCGATTCAGCAGTTCAGAGTTGCTCATAAGTATTTCTTCAAGTACAGCTCATTTTTTGTGAAATAGGGAAAGAAGTTGGAAATTATACTGAAGTGGCATGTACCAAAGAAGTGAAACGGGAGAAAAATTATTTACAGAGGTAGTTGTATTAGCTCAAAGCAGTCATTTAGTTTGAAGGCAGCACTGGAAAGTAAAAAGTAAGAAAATACAGATACTGGAAAAGTCTATACTATCGTAGTTTGTCCAAATGTTGTAAGACACACCGTGACATTATTCACTTTTTGGAGACTCTGTCAGCACCTCTGTAATCAATAATCTGTAAATGGAATGACAGTCTTTAATTCTTTCTCATTTTGTTGAGGGGGAAATTAGTAATTTAGCTACCTGTAAAGTTGTTTTTATGTGACTGATTCTATTGTTGGTTTCTTTCGTACTGGCGTCTACAGAAAGATGTTCCTGTGACATTTTAAATAATTTACATTTTTCTTTATTAGAATGAATTTTTTATAAAATCTGATGACCTGCTACCGGCACTTCTATGCTGATTTTGCCACCCTGTGATAAGATAGTAATAATGGAAAGGGGTTTTCTTAATCAATAGTATGCAAAAACTTCTCCAATGATACCTGGTGCCCTGAGAGCTACTTACAATGTAGGCAAGTCTGTGGTTCTGACTTGAAAAAATGATTTGTTTGTTTTTTGGACTTGTTTAAGCCCAGCAACTCAGGGTAAAACTTGGCTAGTGTAGTTATTAAATGTTTCCATACAAATACTCAAAAGATTTTAAAAGATATTAATGGATTTTGAAAACTATGTGGAGTTGGGTGTTAATGTGTGCCTTTTAAAACCTCACAGACTCTGCATTGTTGGGCACGTGGGAAGAACCTGGAGAAAATAAGTTCCATACCACTCTCTTCCACTCAGATTCACCATCTTTCCTACAGTTTACTGACAGTGTCTTGGATATTCTTCATAGTGTAGCCTGTACACTGTACCAAATGGTTCTGTTTGTCCCACGTGTAGTTTAGGAACAAGACAGAGGTCATAATGAAGTACACCTTACCTGTTTGGTTTATAGGTATGTAGAGATGCTAACATGTCGAAGAAACACGGTAAGTATGGAAACAAGAGGAAGGCAATATATTCATTCACAGAAGTCCAGTCAATGGTTATATTAGTTGATTAGCTAGCTACTTCATTTTCTCCCTCATGAAATTGCCTCCACAGATCCTTACTTCTGGAGCTTAATCAGCAGTAGCAATCCATCCCAGGAGTGGGAGACCAGAAGTACTTAATTAAAGAGGGACCGTAAGGCAACTCTCCCAAATTGGATATCTGATCTAGCCTTGGCATCAGGAGAGCAATGCTAGGTAAAAGTGTTTATCAAGCTCCATGTAGCCACTCTGCAAATCTCAGAGATGGGAATATGATGCAGACAGCCTGTAGAAGCTGCTATAACCTGAGTAGTATGGGCTTTAAGGCCATCTGGTACCTGAACACCTGCCTACAAATAACACATACAAATCCAAGAGATGGTCCAGTTGGATAGCTTCTCTGCTTAGATTCCCCACTGGAATTTTCTCCAGAAGCAGTAAACAATCTGTACGAAGTGTGGAAAGACCTCGTCCTCTCTGGTCAGTAATCAGGTGCCCATTTCAAATTTAGGTGACAGGATCAAAGCTAACACAGGTGAGTCAAGGGTTTGGGTAAGAAAACTGGTGAGACAGGCTTACATGAGAATCAGAGACTGCTGTTGGCATGAACATTTGGTAAAAATCCAGAATATTCTAAGCTTGTTTTAAGAAAAGGAGGAGAAAACCATAGAAAGTATGTCATACGGAAGGTTTGGGAGCTAACATTGCTATCAGAAGTATAAATGAACACCGGAGTAAATTTTGAGGATAGATGACAAAGAACATTGGCAAAATACCAAGGAAAGATCCATGAGTACATATTTAAGCCCAGCATTGCTGATCCAAGGAGCAAGAATCTGTTTTGCTTGTGAAGATACATGTTCTGGGCAGAGGAATACAGTAAGGTGTTCTGGCAGCTCAGATGTGCGCTTCTGAAGAAAGCAAGAACAAGCAGAAGCTCACCACTGAGAGTACCTAGCGTTACATTCAAGATAGCGAACAGACCCATCCTTCTGATAAATGACGAAGTACATCCTCTTCTAAAGCATCCACTTTTCCTGTGGAAAGACTATACAAGTCTAGTGGAATTTCATGAACCTCATCTGGCAAACTCAGTGATTTGGGATCTGAAGTGCTTTGATCTATACAGTCAAATTAAGGAAGTGGGATTTCAAAGCTGTGATTTCGGAGTAGCAGAACTGAAAAGCCAGTGAAGGAGTTGGATGGTGGAAGAGTCTTGCATATGAAGAGCTTAGGAAAGAAGATAGCAGGATTTTGAAACAAACTGGCAAAAATGGTGTTAGAGGGAACAATGTAGTGATCCGTGGTCATTTGCTGCAAACTCAGCTCTCATTAGGTAGCGGGAGGTTCCAGGATCTAGCGGTGATACCATGAAAGTGAAGACTATTTAACCAAAGACAAGCACTCTCATGCCCATGCTCTGTGTATTTCTGATGTTTGTTGACTTCATTGAAGGACTGTGCACAGGTCTGACCGCATAAATTGCAACTTAGACCTTTTAATTATACCATTTGTGCACGTGTGTGTGATTTCAGAATGGCCTTCAAAGTCATGAGCACTGGAAGAGGATAAAGAAGTTTGATATGCCTGCATGTGCATATATTAAAAAGAAATTCTTCAGCACTCTTTTCAGTTTCATTTTGATTCAGTTTTATCAAAACTAATATTTCAATAACATGCTAAGGTCCTGATTCAAATCTAAGTGTTGAAGTTTCATTGAATTCAGTAGGGCTGGAGAGGTATACGGTAGTGAGATTGAAGTTTTAAGCTTACTTTCTTCTCATGCTGAGCTAAGAATATATGTGATGGTTTGCAGGATAATGATATTTAACTGTAATCTTCTTGGGGCACAGACCGCATTCCATACAACTGAACTCAGTATCGCTGATTAATAAAACAATAAATACAGAAAATGAACTATTTTGTGTTTTATTAACAATTTGCATTTCATATAGTGTTTCATTTTAAATAAGTATAAAATCATACCCTCAAATGGTAAGATGTAATTGCTGATCATGTATCTCTTTGTTCCAGACACTTTTATAAAAGTGTATGTATTATGTATGATGTGACCTTCAAATGTCATGAATGCGTTGTGCAATAAACTGTCAATATTTGTGGCTATAAGGTACTAGATGACTTTTACAATAATTGGAACAGCTTTATTAAAAGCTTGGATCATTCTTCTGGTTAAAGAGAAAGACACAGGCCAATGTTCATCTGGGAGTTTCCTTCTGCGAACTGTTAAATGAAAGATATTGTAAGGTGCTTAAGATGTCTTCTTTCTTAAAAAAAAAAAAAATACAGTTAAAAAGGTCTCATGCAAAAAATGTCCCCTCAAAAAAATCTTTTTTTTTCAATATGCTTAATTTTCAGTCCAAACTGAACGCTGTAGGTTAATGGCAAGTAACCAACCGTGGTTTTTAAGTACTACATCTGATTTTCTGTGTCTTTTGGTCACACGATTCTCCAAACAAATCAGGCAGCTAAAATGAAGTACTCAGAAACTGTGTTTGAACTTTGATTATCTTAAAAGATTTTAAAGTTTAGAACAATTTGAAAAGTAAGACTGCTAAGAACTCCAAAACAAAAACTCTGTAGGGAATTTGATTAAAATGAAAAAAGAAGATAAGAAACATTTTGTGGTAAAAAAAAGCTTAATTTTCGTTAAGTGTCTATTGATGTCTCTTTGTGCTGTATATACAGCCTTTCGTGTCTCTCCTCAGAATGCGTAGCACAGTGAAAAGCATTAAGATATAACCAACATTTGCATACGTGCAGTATTGTCATGCAAAGTGTTTTGCACCCATGGGGTGTGAAAACCACCAATCTTCAAGTGTGTCATGTGCCCCGGGTATGGACGTAAGGTGTGTGCGCTGCCCCCAAGTCACCAGCCCACCAGCTACTAAGAAATTGCTTAGAATATTTTGGCTCCCTTTCTCTTGTGCTTGAAATAATGCCTAGATAGCTCCCCCGTAGCCCGAGGTATTGGCTATGGCTGCCATTTGCCCACTTCTAAATGTTGCAAGTCTTACCTCATATAAATGGTTATGGGCATTTTACTTCAGTTTAATTTAGATTGTATTTTAAATTTAAATCTGCTAATGCAGTAATTGGTAGCAGAGGCAGGGCAGTTCGTGCCTTTTGTTTGCCTGTGTGGTTCAGAGGACTAAGTGGGAAGTCTGATGTCAGAAGCGGTATCTTTTTATTTACCAGTGGAACCTTTGGTATAATCTTTATTTCTAATAATACAAACAATGTAAATGCTGCTTTCTCACTAGTAGGCCTCCTTTCCAATTCTCTTCTAAAATAGCTCTCTGTTTAAACAAATTCTCTGCCAATCCATATTAATGCCTAACAGTTTAAGATTCCCATATATGGTCATTATAAAGCCCTAAATCCTTGATGAAACAATAGAGACAGCAAGTTGTTCCTGACCTAAGACATTAGTAACTCTTTCCGGAGGCCTAAAATATAACTGTAATATTTAGTAATATTAGACTCTTTCATTTTAAGCCATGAACTTCACTAGCAAAAAAGTATAGTGACATCTGCTAATAGGATTCTAATTTCAAATTATGAGCACTGGGCCAGATTCTGTTCTCATTTACATCGAAGCATACTAATTGAAACTACTTCAGGTAGCTAGAAAAATATGGTTAATTATATCCCTAATTATATTCCTATTTTCCACTATTCTCAGTATTATTAAAGCTTTCTCTAAGGAATAGGCAAGAAAGGTAAAGCATCTTTTCCCAGAAACGTTGCGTATCCTATACTGCTTCCCAGGGAACTAGGTGGTCGAGTCCAGGCATACTTGCATAAAGGTGGCAGCAGTGGCAGGATTAACACACTGAATATCTTCTAACTCCCTTCTTGACATTAGATTCAGGATATAATTTTTCCTGCCACAAGATGGGATAATCTGGGTGGTTTATAGATCATCAAAAAATAACCGTGGTCACTACCACGTCTCGTTGCACCATGTTTCATTAACTTTTACAGGCAGTTCTAAAGAACTACCAATATTTTGAATTTCAGAAGTATATGAAAACCTGGGCTTATGTGCAGCTTTAAAGGCTTCTGGCCACATTTTCCAAGGGGTCTTTAATAATGTCTGAGAAATGTGCAAGAGGAAACATATACTTGTAAGTGCGATTACCTATTTTGTTGTAAGTTGACTACCTTTTCCATGTGATTGCCTCTTTTTGGCTAATTTGGCAATCCTTGTGCCGACAAATTCCAGCTGACTTCATTGATAATTTAGTCTGCATGAGGACTGCAGTCTAGCTCCTTTGAACATGAAAGTACCTCTTTGTGAATCCCTGCACTTTCACATACATGCAGCAAATAAATACGCTGGTAAAATTTATGGGACATGTATGTAGACATGTACTTAGATGCTCCTTTGAAAATTTGGCTGCTAACATGACTGAAGTCAGTGCTGCTACCTACCAACCGAAAACAGGTTTCTTTTTACAAAAGCAATCAATCATTTTCTAATCATGTTTATACTCAGCCCAGACAGGTAGACCAGTGGTACAGAACATATATGGAAATTTCAAATAATTTATTTTCTTCTGCTCTTCACTTTGAGTACACAGATTCACTACCCACCTAAGTTTGTCTTCTCTTTTCTAGAAATATCCACTGAAGTTGGCATTGTGCCTCTGTAGCATCTCTATTCGTGTGCTGAGGGCACTGCCAGCCGTGGCCGTGGCTCATTTCTGGGTAGATCATTTCTGGTACCTAGTAAGATATCTGCTGTGAAAAAGGATTCACTGGTGTGTTTCTCACTTTCTTTTAACCTGCTACTGTAAAAGTGCTCCTGGCTCAAAACTGTTTATTGGGATTATCTGGCTCTGTGGAAATTTCCTTTCCGGGTACCGCGGGGATATGAAAGCAGCCAGCAGCACACTATGTGGGTTATCTCCATGCTAGGCAAGGAGTGGTGGCTTTTTGTCCCTCCTCTCCTGAGAAGTGGGCATCTGTCTGAAGAAAGACTAGTCCTTCAAATACTGTTCTTATGGATTGCTTACTTTTAATTTCAGTCTGTGTGGCAAATAGATTTGCTCACATTTTGGCCAAATTGGCTCTTTGGTTATGTGGCTAATTGCCACCTTCTGATACAGATGTTAAACTGAACTTTCTTTCCTTGCATTTGTCCCATGAGAACATGCGCACAGTCAGTTATTAAGTGTAGCTGAGGCATGGTGTGCAAGAGATGTCCCTGTCATACCACCCCAGAAGCTGCTTCGTGGCTGAACTCCTCTGTGTCCTGTGCCACAGAGCAGTATCTGCTTGCCCAGCAGGTACAGCATACGTAGCAGCTGGAGGTCTCACAGCTGTTGCCGCCTTCTTATACTGACACAAAGACCAGTTTCATATATAGAACTGAATGTTGCTTTTTGCACTTCTGTCCGTAATTTTTGCTGTGAACAGATGCTTTCAAAGCGAAAGGAAAGCTAAGCGAAAGTTCAGAGACGAGGCTCGGAAGCCTTACATCCAGCATGTATATCTATACAATATTTTATACTCTGTTCTGTTATTTCCTGCACTCGAATCAGGAAAGGTAGGGATGGGCAGGAAGACATTCAGGACGTAGACCTGCCTATAATGGAAGTAGGTGGTAAAAAAAGCAGTCTAATCTCATGTGCATCGAGTGCACATCATGTAGACCACATAACTCAGTGAACCACAATGGCTGTAAGATAAGTAACTGTTCCCTTTCCTTCCTGATCTTTTATCCTCAGAATTGAGCGGCCCAAAAACCATAGCTCAAATCCCGAGTAAATCATAAACTAAATTAATTTGCTGGGGCTAATCCTAGTTCTGCAGGTCTGTAAAACATTACTACAGTTTTGCACAATTTAACAGAACAGAAGTGAGAGTTTCTACTTAGGAAGGGGGTCCCAACAGCAGGAGAAAGGGGACATCAGAGATGTAGAATGCATGATTACTGGTAGAGCTGAAGATTTTTCACTCCTCACATACACTGTTGTTGGCATAGTCTGTATTCACCAGTTCGCTTATTAACTTTTTCCTTGCTGATCTCTTCTCCTTTTTCTGTGTCACTTTTTTCCCCCTTCACTTTCCATAGATTGCTTTGAGAGACTCAGTAGCAAAAAAACCTTGGTAGCAGAGTCAGTGAGACTTAAACGCCTTTTAAAGTAAAGCACATTTTAAACTTAAGTGCCTTGACAAATAGGTACGATTTGCCAAAATGGGGCCCTAGGAAGAAGTTGGGGGAGCATTTGATGGGGGGAGTCGGCAGCCTTGAACATATCTTTTCATTGTTTGAAATAAAAGAACTTAGACATAAAGCTGCTCATTCAGGTAGTGATGGCCTCCAGCGCTTCGGTGGGCTTTGTAGACAGAGGAATTCAAAAGAAAACCCCTCAGCCCAGCTTTAAAGTCTTAGGAATGCTTTCACTGTGGGAAGAAAAATTCTTCAAGGTAAGGCCCCTGTTGGAGCAAAGCCTTTGGAACTATCTACTGTATGTCTACTTAAATCTAAAAGAAAACTCTTCAGACCACCCACATCTTTCTTTGCTTCATTGTTGTTTTCAGTTTGCTTTTTCAGAGGGATTAGTGCTAGAGTAAACTCCATCGTCTCGCTGCCTTGAAAAAATTCAATTTTGTGTAAAGTGAAAATTAGACTCTTAAATCTGCAAAGCGAGCTGTTTATCTTACAAATTTATTCTTTTTTATTGGGCCACACATATTCTAGATAGAAAGATAAAAGGCAAATGGATAACAGGCCATCATTTAGAGTGACATATAGCAAAACATAACTAGTAGACTCATTCGGTAAATTCCTCCTGAGTGGCTTGTTAGCTTTATCTATATATTTATCTATAATGCTCATATAGTATTTATTGAAAACCAAAATAAAATCCTGCAGTTTATCATCATGCATTCTGTATTTTGCAGTTCAGAAAAATCTTTTTGCACGCAGGAATTCATTTTTTCCCGAAGCAGCTTAAGACGTGATTATATACAACTTTTGAGGAGAAAAAAACAGGAAAATCTAAACTCTTTAGGGAGCTTGGAGTTATAGACTAGCACCTATACATGTTTTCCTGGACTCCTAAAGACAAAATAAACTCCTGCAGTATGTTACTTTACATACTTGTGAATAATTCAAAATGACAGTTACTAGCTTTCTAACTTAAATATTGTGCTTTAACTCTGCAGTCTAAGAACAATCAGAAAGTGTTAAACAAAAATGTGGTGTGAAAACTATCAGATTTTGCCTTTTGAAAACTAGCAATAGCTTGATTACATACATAAGTAAGATAAGCATTTATATATTTTTTTTAATCACTCTATCATCCCCTTCTTTCAGCTTTAAGTGAAATAATTTAGAGGGACCGTTTTATAATAAATAATGAAATGCCTGTCAGTGTTACCTTTTCCAGAAATGTGGTGTTTTGGGTCTCTGCTACTGTGTGAATAGTTTTTATGAGAGCCAAATGTTTTAAGTCTTTCTTATGTCCCATCACTTCCATTTAAAAGGCAATGCTGTGTAAACTGCACTATGTTTCCCGAGAGCTTTAGTTACATATCAAAAGGGTAGAGACAGAACATTTTTAGTCAGTAGTTTATGGCTGAAAATCAAGACTCTGCATGCAGATTTTAACTATATGCTCCTCACCTCAATATAACCCAGATAGCTCAGCTTTTGCGTAGGGGTGTGATTATGTGTCCATGTGTATTGCCCCTCTGTGGCGTGTCAGTAGCGTAAATCCGGTTCAGAATTTCAACATTTGCTATGGTAATTTTTGGTGAAATTGTGAATTGATACATATATGTGATATTACATGACCCTGTAAGTACAAGATGATAGATGGGTCGTGTGTGGTTTGAATAATGACTTTTTAAAAATGCCCTACATTTTTGCAATTTTTATGTCAGTCTTTTGTAAGTTATTTTGTTCACAGCCTGCTTGGATAATAGCAGCTTATTCAAGATGGCTGAGAATTACTGTTTCTTTTTATCAGAGGAGAGAAGAGAAGAGATGTCCTGGTGTCTCACCCATTGTATTACGATGCAAAGAATAAGTGTAGCTGTGAACACTGAAGGAGAAAACTCAGGAGCTGCGGGTGAGAGGGAGAAGGAACTCCCCTCGTCCGACCAATTTTTTCATTGCCTTTCCCATGATATTAGGTCACTCACTAGGTTGTGTGTTGTAACTCCAGTGCTGAAATGTTGCAGAAGAAGTTGATTAGCTTTGTGTGTAGACATCGCCACTGCTGTTGGACCCCCCCGTCACTGCAATTCTGTTGTTTTGGGAGGTTTTAATACACTGATGCACACTTTTTCCCTCTAAAAGCATACAGATTTTCACAATACTTATAAATTAAATAGATTCAACAAAACAACAATCTAAAACTTTTGGGGGAAAAATTAATAGGAACTAAGCAAAAGAAGAAATCAAACCAGCTGCTGACACAGCTGTTTCTTTTCTTGTATAATTCAGTTCAATATAAAGGTACCATATGCTGCTTAAAATGATGATAGGAAAGATGAAATAATTTAAGACAATAACAAGAAAATACATGAATTGTCAGCATTCTGTCAGATTTAAAGAATGAAATAGACAGGTGTAGTATTGACATGTTTAACTTTGTGTTGTGTTAGCAGTTTTAGTGAGAACAACTTCTGACATGTGCTGAAGTGATGTGAGAACATTTCTGTGTTGCAGACATTGGAGAAGAAGCTGGGAGATCTGTAGGAGTCCAGCAGCCAGCTTTACTGAGAGACAGGAGCCTTGGTTCTGCCATGAAAGACTGCCCATATTGTGGAAAAACTTTCAGAACATCACATCACTTAAAGGTCCACTTGAGAATACATACAGGTGAGAGGAACAAGTGAGCGGAGCGCTGTTGACACATGCCATGTGTGTGGGGGGGTTAACATAATATGTGGCTAGAAGCCTTAATTCCCAGTGTAGATTTGGACTCATTAGTTGGAGAAAGCCTTTTGAGAAAGATATATGACAGTCTTAAATAAAAGCACAAGGAATGTGTTGTTGGATAAAGACCACTTTAATAGAATCATCTTTTCCCAGTTGAGGTTATTTCTGTCTCCTTCCCTGCTTCATCACTGTTTCCTTCAATTACCCTTGTCCTTCAATAGGCATAAGCCTATTGGTTTCAGACTTAGTTATACTAACTGCTTCAAAGGCCTTCCTTACCATCTGCTTAGGGATTCTGTATGTTTTTCTCAGAGTTACTATTTTTGTTCCATTTAGCATGCTCATTTTTAACCTCTCACTGTTCGTATGAATACATCAGCTTCATGGATCTGCATTTTTTTTTTCACTAGAACTCACCCGACTTAGTACTTCTAAGTAGTAAAACTTACCACGTTTTGCACCATGGTAAAACTTAGCATGTTTTATTTTAGTAACAATCACAGCATTTCTACCCTACAAAGACTTACTACTGGTCTGGATTCTCACTTTATTTTGGTATGCCACTCATTGGGTGGACTGCTCTCGATACTAGTAAACTATAACTACTCCATTTAAATTATAATACCTTGTTTGCTTAAAGGTATATATGTGCATGGTAAGGTTCATGTAGAGACACAGTATATGTTTAAGAAGACTTACTCTATCCATAATTAAAATCTGACATACAATGTTGATGTCCTCAGGTCCTGTTGACATCACTAGAAATTCTGTACATGGCCAATATGATACTGTTTTCTTCCACGTCCTAGGTATCATAGTAGGCTTTGGGAGACTATGCAGAACTGGAGATTTAGGGTACTTCTCTTTGGAAACAGATGTAGTGGGCACTGTAATTGTAGAGTAATTTTCTTTTTAAACCATTCTAAATGAATTTCAGAATTTTACTGCTACTTTTCTAACTGGTAGGTAAAATAAATTGCATGAAGACATACTTTCCACTTGTACCTCCTACTTGAAAAACTTCACTTTTAAATTTTATTTCACTGAAGTACCAGATAAGCAGTATTTTCCTCCCTTCCCAAAATCAGCAGTCATGTTTCTCCTATGTGCTTGCGCAGATGTAATACTTAATGTTGGGTTTGCAAATGTGGGGCCTGATTTTGAAAAACTGAAAATGAAAGCGAAAATTATTTAAAGGAAAAAATTTCATTCTTGAGATGGAAAAATTTGTTCGTTGTATTTTTATTCTTCTTTCTTTGGATTGTGGAGTAGGACTATACCACACTGGTTTGGTCTGAATTTTAAAATTTGGCACCGTAATGTAGTTTTGTCTAATTGGATTGCAAACCATTTAGGGCAGGAATATTCTTTTCCATGTGTTGGACTTTGTAAAATAATAAAATAAAAAATAATAATTAAAAAAAACCCAAACCACAGTGAAAACCCTATTTGTGTGCTCTCTAGTGTAGGAAAAGTAAAAAAAGGGAGTTAGTTATTTTATTGGAAAAGAATCCTGTAACTATGAGGTTTAAACAGCTTGACATTTTTACTGTTGGAGGTGCAAAGAAAAATTCTTTGAAATAAGCTGAGGATACCCATCTCTCCCTTTTGCTTTATTATATAGTCGTCATTTTGTTGTTGTTTTAAAGATGGCAGTGATTACACATTTGGTATTTGTGGCTTAGAACTAACAGAAAGTAAATTAATTGCAATGGAAATATTCCATAAAACTTGCATATTAAAACTGACTAAACAAAATTAAAACAAGAAAAAATAAACCATGTATAAAATAACAACAACAACAAAAAAAGAAAACATCATACAGACTGTTGAAACAACATTTGCAATGTATTTAAAAATCATTATAATTTTAAAATAGATAAAGATCAATTTCCATTAGGTT
>WAAD01031013.1:29870-142493 GCA_013389945.1 Fregata magnificens
TAAAGATCAATTTCCATTAGGTTCAAAACAAAATATTTGTAAATAATGACAAGAGTATGTTTAGATGGCGCAATGTTTTACATATTGGAAATAATCCTAATAAATATTATAAAAATTAAATTGGCAAATTACTAGAGTTATTAAATAAAAATTAAGTTACTTTGCAGTAAATGGAAGTGATGTAATAGATACCAGTTATTAAACAAATATTGGTTAGCTCATACTTATCAAGGACAGTTTCCTGCCTTTTATGTCACACTCTGTCTTTATTATGTGCCTGGATCATATAACTGACTGATAAAAAACACTTTACCGTGTTTCTCCACTACATTAACTCAATTACTGTTCTTGTTCTCACAGCACCTGTTTGTTAGAGATGAGCTCAAGCAGTTCAGCAGAAGTCAGGTTCCTTCGAACATCTGTGTGTTTGGAGGCACACAAGTAGGTTGGTTTGGTATGCACGCCAAGACAAGACCCAAAGTCTGATCCAGCCAGGAGGTGCTTCTCTGGCAATTGGCCCAAAAAAGCTAGAGAAACTGTTTAATCCTCCACAAGAGGAGGAAGCTGTGCTCTGTTTTAGAAGAATTAGCTAGTGGCTTGGGTTGCTTCTTTTTTCCAGTGGATATTTCATGGTTGCAACCTTCTCCACACTGAGTCTCAGCTTCTGTGTAGTTTGCTATCATATAATAAGCTTCTGATGGAAAAAAAAATAAAATCAAGGTTTTATTTAGCAAGCTCAGTTGAGTCCCAACACACAATTGTAGAGGATTTTTCTTCTTATCGGATTCAATGATATTTAGCTAGGAAGAGCTTTAAGGGGAGGATAAGAAGATATGATTTCTGATTGTTCCCATATGATAAGAAGAAAAGGGCATAATTATGTGAAATTGGTTTCTCCTCTTTCTTGCTCTAAAAACAGTTGAAGGACGAGACAGTTCCTTAGTATGACCCCGAGAGAAGAGAGGAAGGACTCTCAGGGCAAAATGCTTCAGAGCCTTGGGGCTTAGAGAGGACAGACAGAACTCTTGTAGCCCTCCTAGATGACTTCTTTATGTTCTCCAGTGAATAGAGGTGGGCTGTATGGTCCTGCTTCTTCAGAGCTATCTACTTCAACTCACACAAACTCACTCTGTGAAGAGATGCAGAAACAAGGGCAAAGCACGTATACGCACCAGTAGTGCATAGTAGACGTGTGCGTCAACCGGCCTCTTTGTGATTCAGCTTCCTGGTTATAAAATAGTATATAATACAGCTGAGAAGGTTATAACACAGAAGGCTTAGAGATGCTCAGACTTTGTGAAAAAGAAAACCATCTAAGTATCTCGGATCCATAATGTGCCATATGCAGATGCTTCTAGAGTTTCCCTTTTTCCCCTCTGGGGGCAGCAATTTAAGGTTCCTTCATTCAGGGAGCTGAGCATCTTTATGTTCTTAAGCACTCTCAATTCCCACCGAAATCAAATAAATGGGTGTGGTTTTTACTTTTCATGCCTGGGCCTTTGGGCTGCACAGAAACAGTTAAGTGTAAGAAATTAAAATCTCTTATGTTCTACCTTTGACAAGTGACACATTATGTAGGGGCCGGTTTCAGATTAGCTCTAGCACCTCTTTGCACCTTGTGTTAGCATTCAGAAGCTACTGCAGATGTAGACCAGTTTGGGTTTGTGTAGTCATGAGGTGCTCAGGTATATTCCCACTATGACTGGCACAGTTAAATCCCTTGAGTAATGAAAAAAAAATAATGATGTGCATGAGCAGAGTAGAGCCCTGAAGAAGGTTTGCGTTGTGGTAAGCAGAAGAAACCTAAGAAAGAGAGGGATAGGAAGAAAAAACCTGGCAGGGCTGTGTCCATTGACTGAGAGTATGTTACGATATGTATGACACACATCTTCCATGTATTAGATGTATTATATACATTTACAGTGTTACTGCATTTTCCTGTGGAAATGTGACTAGCCAATTTTAAAACTTGCTTAGATGAACTGATGAAATACAGTAAAAATGGTGCTGTTTTAAATGAATTCAATTCACATTTTCTTCCTAAAAAAAGACTGCCTGTTGCCATTCTCTGAAGGCGCTTGTAGTGGGATGAGCAATATGAATAATTAAGGAAAATGGGTATGTGTGCTCCAAGAGGAGACAATTTTGGTATTGAACATCCTTTATTCTTACATTTCTAAGATGAACTAAAAGGACTTTTCATTTCTCTAGATTTCTCCAGATTTCCCATCCTTAACATTGTACAGCGTGCCTTTTCTCCTGTCTTAATGACATCCCAAACTTTTGTTGAAAATAATTGATTGAATTTAAATTTCCTTAAAAGTTTAAGAGGTAATGTTACAGTATAAATTTCCTACC
This sequence comes from Fregata magnificens, assembly GCA_013389945.1. Classification (NCBI taxonomy): domain Eukaryota; kingdom Metazoa; phylum Chordata; class Aves; order Suliformes; family Fregatidae; genus Fregata; species Fregata magnificens. The sequence continues at coordinate 32,229 of WAAD01031013.1, forward strand.
AAACACTAAGTAGGGAAATATCCATTAGTGAAATTAACTACAGTTTCTAGGTAGCTAACAATGTGCAGTATACAGTAGGGCATGGCTAATGAACACTGCAGTGGGTGATATTTCATTATACAAATTAATGCTCACATTTTAATGGGAAAGTCACATAATGAATCTCAGCTTCAGTGACAGCAATTAGAGACACAGATTGTCCCCTTCTGGACAAGGCACTGTTTAGCAATAAGCAGCTGTGTAAAAAGTCTTCAGGTTTACAACATATATATGTGCTTTGGGGGAATTAGTGTACAGTTTATATTAATGTACTGAATCTTCCCTGCAAAGTAACAACCATATTTATCTCTCTGCGTTTTAACTAAGTAAAGGCATGTAAAAAGACTAAATAAATATTGCACATGGGATATAAATAAAGGAAAATATTCAATTATAAAACTTTATAAAAATTAAAATATTGTAATGCCTAGTGCACAATTGAAAAATCTTTAATAAACTGAGTCAAAAGCATCAAAAGTCTGTCCCTTTACAGAGTAGGGATAGTATCATCTTATATAACAGAGAAAAATCACTAGTAAAGGAAAGTAGTAAAGAGAAGAAGTTAACTAGTATTTCTGACAAACAGATTAATTGTGTGGTGAAACATGTGCAGGATCCAAAAATAATCCTACAGAACCTTTGATATTCCATTTGGTTTAAAAAGTGTGAAGTGAATGATTAGAATGATAAAAGAAATTACCGTGTAAGAATAGGCATAATAATGAACTAATTAAACCATACAGCAATTCATTTCTAAAATATCTACTGCACAGTGGATAAAATAGGTTATCAATAACTGTTTCAATGGTAAAATAAAAAATGCTGGAAAATGTTTTCAATATTTTCATTAAGCAATATTCTCCGGAACTATAAGATGTTTGATTTAATTTGCTTTGCATGAAAGAAAACCATAGCTTGTTTAGAAATATATAGGATCAAGTTGCAACTCATATTGTCCCTGAGTGACTGTCAAAACCCCACTTCTGGCTGCCAAAGCATTAGGTGTTGGGGTTCTTGTATCGATGCACAGCCCTCACTGTACTGAGGAGCAGCACTACAAGGAGCAGAGGGGCATACTCCACAAACAAACTCCTTAAGAAATCTTATTTAAAAAGAGGGGGGGGCATTCAGCAGGGAAGGGGAGTGTAGGGTGCAGTACAGATTTTTAAGAAGCTGCATGTTAAGTATGAAAAATGAGTAAAGAAGCCCACAGCACTAAATATAAATAGATATTTAAGTAGTACAGAGATTCGATAAGGGAAACGAAAAGTAATAGTAAAAATATGTATGTGGCTATTAGGGTTATGGAGAACAGGGTAAAATTCTGTAGAGGTTTAACAATTGGTATCTTGCTAATACTGGGCAAGAATGCGTAAAAAATTATCAACCATGGTATAGGAAACTAAGTACTCTTCTGTTTGCAGAAAGAAGCATGATGGTTTTTATCAGTATTTTCCAGTGATACAGTTCTGCCATTAAGTAATGAGGCTGTTATGCTGTAGCCCACTACATTTTAATATTTTTTAGAATGAATGAGACTGGATAACTTATAGATAAAATCTTAAAAACCCTGGCTGAAGAGCTCTCCAAATCATTAAAGTTAACTTAAAAAACCAAGTCTTGGAACACAGAGCAAGTTCCAGAGCACTCGTAGTAGTAAAAAAGCTCTGGCTATTCTAGTATTTCCAAAAAGAAAGAATATTAAGACCTTGAAATTATAAATGGACTACCCTGACGTAAGTTTTGGGTAAAAATACAGAATGAATTTGTTACCTAATTAAGAACTGGTAGCATAGTTAATTCAGTTTTATTTTATGAAAGTAAGTTTTACCAAGTTTCTCACTTTCTCTCAAGGCTCGTGAAAGCAGCTTGTTCTATGTGACAATCCCCGCCCCCCCCCCCGCCCAAAAAACCCAATATACAGAGATGAAGTGGCATATTAACTGGCAGTTCCACAGCAGTGCTTTCACCTCCATCTATCTGGTATTTCGTCATTATTTGGAAGACTATATAGAATCACTGTTGATAAAATTTACCAGTGGCACAAAAATGGTAAGATGCTAAAAATCACGGGGAGGCACTGATTAGTCACTTAGTCAAGTGGGCTCTTTTCAACAATATGAATTTTAAATCAGCAAAATGTAAAGGAACAAATACTAGAGGCGTTGATGAACTGGGCCTAGGATTATGGTGGAGAAGCAACAGAATATGAGCTGTTAGTTGATTGCTATAGCTATGGATGTAAACACAGTCTTGGACTGTATAAGATTAATATCACTTGATATTTCATCAAAGCTTTAGTGGGTACCCATAATTTAAAAGGACATTGAAAAACTGGGAAGGGTGTTCCTCTCAAAAGTGAGAGAAGGTGAAGAGGTGACTGGTTTGCCGTCTGCAAGTACCTTCCTTAGGGAATAGATTTTTTTTATTAAAAAAATCTGTTTAATCTAGCAGGGGGAAATGTAGCAATGTTCAGTAGTGGGAAGCAGACTTGAGACAAATTCAAGCTAGAAATGAGGCACACATTTTGAGTAGTGAAAATACTTAACCAGTCAAACAGTTTACCTAGGGGCATGCTGGATTCTTCATTGCTGTGGTTGAAACAGAATATGTTTAAACTAAAAGAAGTAAGTTTTGTTTCAAATTGTAGTTATGATTTGATGCAGGAATTATCATGGGAGGGTCTTTGGCCTGTGCTGTACAGCAGATCAGACTAGATGATTATAATTGTCCCTTCTGGCCTTAAAATCTGTAAATCTATTTGTAATCTGGCTGTGGTCTCCTTGCACAGCCCGTAGCAGATAATTCCTATGACTAGTATGATCAGATTGCATTCTGAGCAGGACTGGTGATAGCTTGCATAGATTATACATCTGCGTCGTTTATACAATGTACTATACAAATAGACCTGTTTCTACTGGGCAACATGTCTGTTTCCAGTTATCTACCAAGCTTTTGTGCAGATTTTACAAGCAGCATTGAATTTTTATTGTTTTACTGTATCCTGATATAAAATAGTTCTTGTGAGATGTCTTGTGTCTTGTAAACCAGAGCGGTAGATAGATCAGAACTGTGATTATGTTGCCCACATAAGTTGTTCTCTATAAGAATGTTTGGTTGTTTTTTTTTTTAAATGTACACACTGGAATATTCTCTCTTTCCATTGTGAAAAGGTTTGCAGGGATGCAAACAGGGACAGAGAATTAGCAAGATCAGGATGGTCATTGCCTTTGTGAACAATGAAAAATGACTCTTGGATGTGAAATGCAGAAAATTATTTTGAAGAAGTCATGTTCCCTCACTCCTACATGGCAACGTTAATTTATGTGAACTGATATTAAGTGTTGAATAACTCATCCAGACACTGCTCTTGGCAGTATTACCAGGGCAGTCATTACAGTAGGATGAATTCTCTGAAACCTTTCCTCAAAGTATGAGATACAAACAGGTTGTCTTCTAACAAGGATCATAGCCTACCTCTCTCGTCTCCTGTAGTATTCTTTGGACGTATATTATTGCAGTTGCTGACAGAGTCCTGGGAATTAGGGGTTCTTTGGGTTTGCCATTGAAAATGGCTTGGGTTTTGGTTAGTTTGGTTGAGGTTAGGTTGGGCTTTTTCCCACAGCAGCTCATAACTCTGTTTTGTCATTTGTAGAGGGACTTACATGGGGCATAGCTGGTTGTTAATTTGAATGGATGAAACAGGATCTAAATGTCGGCACAATTACTGAATTTAGGAAATACTGACACACTAAATTTAAAAGATTCAAAGATGATTTACACCACCCTACTCCCTTCTCCCAATGCCTGCCCTTGAAATAGCAGCAGTTAAGATTGCTTTGAAGTAAACTAATCACTGCCAATGTTTGGATCTAAAAGAGAAGAGAGAGGTTTTGGATAGTTCCCTTTGAACAATGTTATTTGGCCGGTCCTGTATTGTAAAGGTGGCACAGTGTGTTGCTACATGTTGAGTCCAATTTCAGACCTTCAGCTTTAGATCTCATTTCTAGCCAGGCAAGAAGTGGGAGCACCACAGAGGCAGCGTACCAAGGCTAGGAGAGATTTGAACTTTTTATCACGCTGTCTCAGTCAGTGTCTTCTTTCAGTCCAATGCTTATGGCATTGGTGGCAAGCTGTGTCCAGATCTCCTCTGCTGAAAGGAAGCTCAGTCAGTGGAGAGGCCTTCGAGCGGAAAATGTAATGACTTCAAGGCTAAGCAATTCAGAACAAGAGTATGTTGTGCCCAGTGCTTTAGACTGAAGGTACTTTAGAAGTACAAAATATTACTACTATTTCCTCTAGTTGGTGTATTTTAACACACTTGTACCCATTTTTACATATACTTATTGCTTTGAAAAGCTCTTGCATGTTTTTAGAAACATCAGTACGGCCTATATTGCAAAATTCTCCTCCTCCCTGAAGAAGCAGTTATCCAACGGTTGACATAGCGCCTGCAATGCCTGGGACACACTTTTTAATGGTGTCACTTGATGTGTAATGCAAACACACACTGAACTATCATTAGAATAAAAGGCAGTGCTCCATATAATTGTGTTGAAGATTTCCGTAAAGGCATAGGGGATGCTGAGGAACAGCTTTTCAATTAAGAGGAGTGAAAACTCAAAAGTGAGAATGTTTAACCTTATAAAGCCTGGTACTTGGTTTTCACCAGTCTGATTGCTTCTTAGGCAACACTTGACATACCTAAGCTGTGTCAGAGGTCACTAGTGACTGTTGACAGTAACTGGTGGGACAAATATCAGAATAACAGAAAATGGCTCAAAAATATTACAGTATGTACATGCTGTAAAAACAGCATTAATATTTGTCCACGTTCTGACTGGCAGCACAGCTGTCAGAGTTTGCACCCTCCCAAACAGCCCTGCAGAAATGCAAACACATAGACAGCCAGTGTCTTCTGTCCCCTTGTCCCTACCCTAAAACGCCTGTGTGTGTGTGCGCTCAGACTCTCTCACCTGAGACCAGGGAAGCCCAGACAGACGTGATCCATCTCAATTTAGTGATTCTTGCACGTCAGTAGGAACCGTTTGCTTTTGCACAACTCCCACTGAAACACAGCCCCTACTTCTTGTTGGTGGAGCGCCAGAACTTAATTAGGTGATTGTGGAAGGCTCAGAAGTTGCACTGAAATGTTTAAATCTGATTTCTTCTGTTAAGCTCTGTGGACCCAGGCCTAAAGCATGAACCATGCTAATTACCACCTCTTCCTCCGCTCAACACCTCTTGTTTGAGGTGCTGCACTTCTCTCCTCTAAAAGGGTCGATTAATGTGGTTGATGTAAAGCTCTCGTGTCTCACCGTTTAGCTTTAGGATTACATTATGGATTTAGAATTTCCACTGCTTGTAATTTACTTCAGCCCCGTCTGAATTGCAGCACGTATCCAGCTACTGTTCGTGGTCAGTAAGCCTGCTCGCACAGTGCTATATGGTCATTTGAGTGTTCTGGTGTTGCATCTCATTAGGAAATTCCTGCGATCAGTGAAAGGAGCAGCTTCCCAAGTAGTTACCAGCCTTTCAGTTGAGCCTGTAGCTTAACAAAAGTTTGAAAGCCTTTCAATTTTGTTTTAAGGAGATTTTGAGGTTATTTGAAAACGGGTGACTTTCCAGCTGGTGTGGTGAACTACATAATATTATATAGCATTTCTACTGTAGAGGAAGTTTTCAAAACAAATCTTTCCATTATACCAGTTGGAGAAGGCTTGCCTTTGTCTTTTGGATCACTTAGGGAAAAATACATACAGAAAACAGTTTCTTCTTCTTGTTGAGCTCCTGTGTAGAAATAATTGCCAATATTGACAGCTCACAGGTCTTTCAGATTCCTGTCACTTTTAGTGAGGATTTCTGTACTTCCTCCTTTAAAAGGAACTCTGCATTGCTAACAAGTACTCTGCAAAAATTTAGATGTACATTTGCTTAGATGTTCCTTTTGGATATGTCTTTATGATTGTATGTGAATATTTATTATACGTGTAATATCTTCTACCTCTTTTAAAGTATAGGAAGAACAATAAAAGTTTAGTGTGGGATTCAAATATATGTTTAATTCATGAAAATCATCTTATATGTTTTAAAACTCTATTCAAGCTAATCCTAGAAAAGCGCTTATGGTCGCTAAATTACATGTTTTACTACTTGAGCATTAGAAAAGCCATTAGTACAAATTTAAAGGACTGCAAAAACCAGTAGATAATGCTAATTTCAAATACAGAAACTAAATATATTTTGTACTTTTTTATTACTCGATTTTTTTTTATTTTATTGACTACTTTTTATTTTAACTATATGTTCTTACATGCTGCAATCATAATGTAGTGTAATGATATTAATATTTTATAGAATCTGTATTTATAGTTCTTTATTTAGAAACAATGCAGTAGGTCTGCAGATCTTTGAATCCTTCTGGAATGGTGCCCTCCAAATAATGATAAATTACTTGTGCAGTATGCCATTTGCTAATTATATCCATGATTTACTGCAGAGCAAGACTTAAATCATTCATTTCAGTCTTGCGTAACAGTGCCATAAAATTTTTAGGTTTAAAAATGGTTTCCATGTGTATAATTTAAACAAATTTTAGAGCAATTGTATACACAAAATATTGCAACCATCCATTTGTTACATTCTTTGTCTCTCTTTTTTTTAAACTTGTACTTTTAATGATTACTGTGGTTGAAATTGTTATGCTTCATTTTCATAATCATAGCTTTTAATTCTACAACAGTTTTCTACATGTTAGATTAAGAAAAAGATGGCTAATTGTGTGTAGATACCATGTCATTCCTGAATAGCCCCACATTCTGGAAACCCATTTTAGAAATATTCAGTTTATGAATTAGTCTTCAATTAAAGGCATTTCTTTAAAAAAAAAAAAGTGAATTATTAACTCTAAGATCTTCTTGTTTTCAAGCAGCTAATGTTGATTTTTTTTTCTTCACTCATCCGTACACCAAAGTACAGTTAACTTTCTTTCTTTATATTTTTCTCTTTATCCATACCTATAGGTGAGAAGCCTTACAAGTGTCCGCATTGTGATTATGCTGGTACTCAGTCTGCGTCCCTCAAATACCACTTGGAACGGCACCATCGGGAGCGACAGAATGGAGCAGGACCACTCTCTGGGCAGACCGCAAGTCAAGAACACAAAGATGAGACATCAAGTAAAAGTTCTGTGTTTATTAGACCAGATATATTGAGAGGAGCCTTCAAGGGGCTTCCTGGTATCGATTTCCGAAGTGGCATGGTCTCACAGCAGTGGACGTCAGGAATGCTGTCTTCTGGAGATCAGCAAGGGCAAGCAGCTGGCATGTCATCTGAAGTATCTTCAGAAAATATGAAGGGTTCAGACATATCTTCCAAAGGAACACACTTCTCTGAACTTGGCCGTGCTTACCAGAACATGGTTGGGAACGGTGTGAACTTTCAAGGGTCTTTGCAAGCTTTCATGGACAGCTTTGTCCTAAGTTCTTTGAAGAAAGAAAAAGAAATGAAGGATAAAGCTCTCTCAGATCCACTTTCAGCAAAAGCTCTGGGCTCAGATGGTGGCGAGGAAAAGATAAATAGCAAGTCCTCACAGCGAAAAACAGAAAAGTCACAATACGAACCTCTTGACTTATCCGTAAGGCCAGATGCAGCCTCCCTCCCAGGTTCATCTGTTACTGTGCAAGACAATATTGCTTGGCATGGCTGCTTATTTTGTTCCTTTACAACTTCATCTATGGAACTAATGGCACTGCACCTCCAGGCCAATCACTTGGGCAAGGCTAAACGTAAAGACAACATCATAGGGAACAACAAAGATCAATCTAGAGAAGCCTCAGCCTCAGTTAATAAAGTGAGCTTGCTCCCCTCTTCTGTGCAGTCCAGCAAGGAGGCAGTAGTTTCAAACATGCTGAGCCAGCTGGACTCAGCTTCTGAGAAAATGACCCAAGGACAAAATAAAGAGACCCTGGGAGAGCAAAAGAGCACTGCCTGGCCCAGCCACATGGAATCCACGTTTTGTAATTTTACAACAGACTTCTATAAGCAGTTTGGTGTTTATCCTGGTGTTATTGGCACAGGAACACAAAATTCTTGCACCAGTAATGAATCGGAAATAAAAACACAATCCGAAGATGACCCAAATGTTCTGCTCTCTGACTCTGTAAATAAAAGTGCTACTGATGACCTTTCTGACATAGCTTCATCTGAGGATATGGAATCTTCCAAGGAAGAAAACATTGAAGATGAGGACATTGACACAGAACCAGATATTATGAATAAGCAGTTGTCTGCCCTAAATAAAGAAAGCAGTGAAGGAGGCGACAATATACAAAGTGCAGTCACCTCACAACCAACACAAGGGCTCGTATCACCACTGCCGCAAGCGTCAGAAAAGCAGTGGCACAGTCAGAATCTTCTATCCTCCCATGAAACTGCACAAGGAGCGATGAAACCCGAACAAGTTCAGGGTCCACAGGTCCTGGAGAAGCAGATGAACATGTTGTCAGTCCTAAGAGCTTACAGCTCTGATGGCTTAGCAGCCTTTAATGGACTTGCAAGTAGCACAGCAACTAGTGGATGTATCAAGAGACCTGACTTGTGTGGTAAGTTTTAGACCTTCTTTTAGACCATTTCAGAAAACACTTGTGCAGAATCATGAAGCTGCTCTTTAAATATACTTAGTCATGTTTGTTAGTAATACATTTTTTTAAATGTTAAACCCTGTGGGCCAAATTCTAGTCTTATATGTGGTCTACTTCATTGAAATCAGCAGTGCTGCATGCATATACTTATACAGGATTTTAGAAAGAACTTGCTTTTTAAACTAGAGTAGCAGCAATATAGACTATCTGTGCTAGTGGCATCTGAAGGGGATACTTACTGCTTTAGCGTACTCAAAGGAGGAAAAAGTTTTAAAAAATTTACATGGTAACTTGCAAACTTTTCAGTATTTTGATATAAGTAAGAACCCAAGAAAAACACTGGATGCTTTGCCAAGCAAACCTTGCTTTCTCTCTCTTTTTTTTTTCCTTTCTTTGAATTGAGGTGTGTTCAATTACCGCAATATTAATCAAATCAAAGGCCAAGTGCATGGAATGCGTCTGCCTGTGGTGAAGAGACTTTTTTTTTGCCTTTTCTTTCCCTCCCCCTTTTTTAAATTCTATTTTTCTGGTTTGTTTCAATGGCACCCATACAGTAGTTGCCCTTGGCCATTTTCACTATTCTAACTAGCAGTTGTACAAATTGTGATTTGCCTAATTAAGAATAGGCCTCCAGGTAATTAAAAATCAACAACACACCAAACAAACAAAACCACCTTTTACCCTTATTAGTCTCTGATTTACAAAACTACAGTTTTACTTCCTCATATCACACACATCATATTTGGCAAAAATGAAAGTTAAATCTCTTTGGAACAAATGAGAATGAGGATTTTTTCAATTTATCTCCTATTTTGTCAGCATAGTTCTTGTCTGAAAGAGATTTTAGAGTGTAAATCCTTTGAAAAACAGAATCACTTTAAAAAGCAGAGTCAGCAAAGGACACAAAAACTTCAGTAATGCTAGTTTCACTTAACCTTCAAACTAATCAGAAAACTCATTGTCAGAGCTGAACATGCATAATAAAATGTATTCAAGTTAAAAAAAGAAAAGGTGGTCAACAGTTATAAAGCCTGACAATTTAAAATGAAACCCTAAATCTGCAAACACGTAACAGTGGTTACCCTGGTTAACTTAAGGTTAGTGGGAGCTTTGTTTGGCTTTACTAGGATAGTATATGTGCTTAAAGCCATAACCCCTTCTTCAGGCCCCTCTCTGCTTTTCCAAGTGTATTAGTTGGTCTGATAAAAAAAGTCTGATTTCTCCTCACAAAGTTTATCTCACTTGTATTCTTAGAGCATTTTGGTTTCACAATATTGTCATTACTTAAACTGAATCGCGAGCCCAAGAATCTGCATGGCCTTACGCGTAAACTTCTGTGTCTCGATGCACTAAGAACCAATTCAGACAGTTGGAAGTATTTCCAGGTTCTTCAAAATCAGCAGTTACACTAGTGATATTTTGAAAATAGTTGATAGTTGATTTAATTTGCAGCTGGTAAAATCCTACTTGGATTTTTTTTTCTCTCTCTCTGTGGAGTACAATCAATCAGTTACAAAAAAAAAAAAAATGCAGCAGAGAAATGGCTCTCTAAACAAACAAGTAAAAAAATTGGAAAACTAAGATTAGTTGCGTTGTACAAAATATCTTTATACTTCATCCCAGGCATAAGGTTTTCAAAACAACAACAAAAAAACCCCCCTCTAACATTATTATTGAAATGAGGTCATGTTACTTCCATTAGGTTTTTGTTTCATCTTCCAGTCAATTCAACAGACATTTTATGATGGCTTGAGTTTATATGATTTTAAAGACCATATCCCTTTCACAAGCTCTGCCCAGTGATAATGGATTTGACTTGAAGTATGAAGGAAAAAAAAAAACCAACAGAAGCTTGTCTGTTCAACTTTTTAAGCCATTTTTTAATGGAAAATGCAGTGCGAGTCCTCCTTTCTCCCCCCTCCAAAAATAGCTTTTTAAAATTCTTTACTGACATTCTATTGAGTGTTTGCAGAATGTAAGTATTAAGGTTGGCTATTTAAATATATTATTTCATTTTTCTCAATATCTCACAGCAAAAGTGGATGAGTATGAACAAGCCCTGTGTCAGTAGTTCTTTTTTTGTTTGGTTGGCTTGGACACCGCCCACTTGAAAGTAGTGGTTTTGGGGAGTTTTCATTTTCTCAGTGACATTTTATACTGTGAAATCACACTCCATCTGTGCAAGCTAGTGCGGGGAATCTCACCTGATGTTTCTGCGCTTGCAGATTAGCCATCAGGAGCACCCTGTTCATTTATTAGCCTTCCCTCTTGCACAAAGCCCATGACCTTAGTCATGGTTCCCTTTGTCTCTCCGACTGCCTGAGAGATCAGAAAACTTGAGACCCACCTCCAGCACACGATTCCAGGGCATGATTCTTGTGTTCCTTTGTATTTTGGGAGACTCTGTGCATTTGCCTTTCTTTTTACAGCCAGTGATGTGTGGGTTGTTGACATCTCAAGAGAGAACACTGATACACTTGATACAGTCCTTGCACAATCAAGACAGCAAGGCGTGGTGCTCTTTCCACAGTCAGAATACAGTGGAAATAAAATTGAAATAAAATATCTCAGCTTCAGTTAGCTGAGATTGCATCTTTGATTGGCCACGCTAATTGAGTTGAATTTCTGGCTGCATAAAAACAAGCTGGGATTTTCAGTGATCCATGTGGATCATTTTTAGTTGGCAGATTTTACCTTAAGATAATGGGTCAGTTTTTAAGCACAAATCTTGGCACGAAAAGGGTTTAACTTCTAGAGGAGAATGCCACCAGCTCACACTGTTGTTTTAGAAAGTCACCATACATAGGGGAAGCAGTCCTTAGTTTCCCTATATGTAGAATGAGAGAGACTGATGTACACCCATAATTCATTTATGCTTCTATCATGCTTCAGGCTGTAGGGATGAAAGACACAATTAGGAAAGAACCATAATTACTGCATAATACAGAAATGTCAAAATGCTGCTGAGAAAAATAACAAATTTTTGTAATATTTCTCCTTTACATATATAGCAGAATAGGAAATAACAGAAAGAAAGAAAAAAATACTGTTGATGGATTTAGAGTTCCTCCTGACCTGTACTTGGTTTTGGAGTCTCAAGTGGCTATACCTGGGAGCCGATCTTGTTAATCTTTGCTACCATGCAGTTTCTAAGAAAACAACATGCCTTTCCTTGCTGCTTGGCAGCCAGTAGCCCAGCGTGGAGCGGAAGCCCAGGGTGGTAGCTCTGTGGCTTGGTAGCTGTCTTGAGCAACTGTGTGCTCTGCTTTCACAGCCCTTGCTCATTCAAGAAGTTGGGCTCAGAGGTTCTAGACCTACTTTGTATTTAAGTTTTGGAACATCTGTTTTCCTTTCCATTTATGGTCTTCTGTTTCTCTGCTTGTCTTCCCATATACATGTAGTTGTATCGCAGTAATGTTCTACCTCCTGTTCCGAGTAATTAATTTACACGTGATTTGCACAGCATCTACTTATGACAAGACCCTTTCCTTTCTCTTTCTCCTCCCCTTTAAAGTTTTCTGCTTTGTGTCTAAGATGGTAACATTTCCCTACTTGCATTTTCTGCTTGGGAAGTACTTAGGCTTTCAAAGAAGAGCTGGTGGGCTACAGAACTATTGGCCAGAGATAGTCCTGGGCGTTAGCTGGTTGCTCAATGGGTTGGTGCTATTGGATCCACACTTAATGATGTCCAAAAGTATTAGTTCCATGTTGTCTCTATAAATCTAATTTGCTTCCATTCATGCTTGCTTTCCTCTGCAATTAGTGCTGTTTTCTCCTGCGTAGGCTCCACCCCATTATCACTTCTTTCACTGTATGAAAACAAGGCAGGGCCCTTTTGATGTATGGTAGCAGCTTTGATCCTGCAAAGGGCTGAGCACTTTCAGTTGCCTTTGGAGCAGAAAGCATTCAACATTGCACGGAATTATTAAAATGTTCAGCATTGTAACTTTCTGCAATACCTTCCAAATGTGGAACTGCAGCACAGACAAGAGGGCTGGGCAAGGGGAAGATCGATTGTGGCAGATTATTACAGCTTTACTGTCACATAATTATAGTCCTCTACCCCAATGTTTAAATAGTGAATTTAGTTGTTGCAAATTGCTTATTTCCACAGGTGTCAAAACTAAAAAGATTATAATGGTAACCCCTTCAGAACTACCACCAACATATAAAATACAGAAAAATATTTTTAATTGTTTGTGGTGGCTTCACTTGAATCCTTATCGAAGCTCTTTTAAATTATAAAATACGTATTACACAGAAGCAAAAGGCCTGATATATCCAAGCTCTAGGACAGCTACGAGGCAATGGAAGGTCATCCTACTGCAGCAAACTCTAGTGATCCTGCCCATTTAAAGTATCTTGTAACGCACTTAAGTAACCCAACGTTTTGTCCTGATCTGCAGTTGAAGGAATAACCAGCATATTCTTTTCCTTCAAGGCAGAATGAAATGATATGGAAGTTTTACTGCAGACGTTTCTTTACCCCATTATGGTGATTTTGAAGAGGTTTCTTTAGTTTCAGTTAGGAGGTCCCAGGCCTGCTTTTAGTGTATGAACTGTACTGCTGTATGAGAGATCAGCACCTCAGCCCCACGCCTGGGTTTCGGCCACACTTCTGGATGTTGCAGTGCCATTTGCATGGCAATATCAAACCAAACTCATATGGCTTGCTTCCTTTTTTTAATTAACTGGGAATGCCAGTGATCCAGTGAAGTTTGTGTTGCTGGATAAAAGGGCCAGTCTGTGAATAGCATTGTATTTGCCAAATGGTTCGCTAGTCATTTCAGTACAAACAAATGGATGGTGTCTGTAAGTCTGCAAACACTGTTGACATTTAGCCTTGTTTATGTTACTTTCCTTTTGCTGCATATTTTTGGCTAGAAAAGATACTGTCTGAATCAACATTGACTTCCTAAGCAGAAGCTAAGGACCCAGTCTTGCATCCCTCATTCTAGATGAGTGGGACTACTTACATGACTAAGGATTGCAGAATCAGGTCCTATGTTTATCTGACTTTAAATTTCATTGCTATATTTGTGTAATTTAACTTGATTGTATTTTGTTGTATCAGAAATCGGTCAGGTGATAAGTTCGGTATCACTGTTTTGTTTACTGTTGAAAACTTTTATTTCTTACCATTTTTCATACTGCAGTGTAACATTCCCATTCCGCTTATGTTTCTGGAAATTAACCCCTGAAATATCTGATACAGCTGAGTGCTGAGTACCTTCTATTCCCAGTGAAACTGGAGGCATTCAGTCCCTCCTAGCACCGGATCTGAAAGGGGGATTGTGTTTGCAAAAGGAGGCCTTGGTATGTGCCTTGATTTCAGACATCAGTGGCCAGCCGCACCAAGGCAAATCCCTAGCACAGAAAGGCTTTTCTTTTCTTTGCAGAGACAAAATAATGATGTAAGCTTAGAGCTGTACGATTTTACCCTAAGTTTCATCTCCCAAACAATATGTTCTTATTGTTTTTGTCATATCCAGGTCAAATTTAAAGTGTGATTTAGGATTAGGCAGAGGCGTAGAGATGTTTCCAGGTCTTTCCAAAGTAAGACAGTGTTCTGGTTTGTGTTTTGGTTCAGGAATACATATTCTTGTGTCTGAGGTATAGTATTTCCTGTAACTACTCATAAACACAAACAATTTAGACATCCTTGTAAGTCAAAACTTAAGTGTACGATTAATACCTATTATGAGGCCAATTTTAAACAATCAATTGGACAACAATTATAATTTTATGTTACAGGCTTTCAGAAACAAATAACCAAATTCGTCTTTGTAATCTAAGGAACTTAGGATATCTTTATGCAGAGATGATCTTGTTATGCACAGTATTGCATATCTGGAATTTCTGAGGTTTCCTCCCACCTATCTAGATACCTGTAGTACCAGGGATAAATAATTACCTGAGGCTTGTTAATTGTTTCAGCAAAGAAAAAAATATATACCTTAAGTGTAAGCATTAATATATGTATACACAATACATCCACAATATATAACAAACCATCATAATAGTACAAAAATAGAGGTCCTGAATATGTTCTGTTATTTATGTGTTTGGCAAGCTTAGGGAATGGACTTTAGTATGAGTGAAAATTCTCTTAACATTTTTAAGGTTATTTATTGTAATTTCTATTTGAGTTTTTAATGGTCCTGTATTTTGTAATGCTTTAGCAGGAAAAAATACTGCAGTTATCTTTTTTCATATTCTTTAAGCAATATTTCTAGCTTAATATATTGTGCCAGGTTTTCCAATATTAACCAAGAAAGACAGTAAAATTCAATGAACAGCACTCTGACATCCACAATTTAAAACCTGTGATTGAAGTGAAATGTGTAAACTTCTAGTGGGTTATCATGTGCTTTGGAATAGAGTATTGTTGGAAGTAATTAGAAAATATATTAAGGTTTCCTGGTAATGAAGGTATGTAAGTTTTAATAATTGTTGCTTTCTGAATAAGTGTCAAACTATATCTTTAAATGTATATGGAGTTACAAGTTAGGTCACTTCTGAATGGAATGTAAAACAATACTAAAATGCTTCAATAACTTATCTCAGTGTTGCTAATAAAAAAAAAAGCTGTTAACCATTAGTGCAGTTTGGAGTCATTTTGTTAATTCATTCAAGAAAAAACTCTCTGAGAAACTGTTGTACCTTTTGGTAGACCAAAGACCACTCATGCAATCCACGGTTGTTTGATGCTTTGAGAGGCAAACTCTGCAAAGCTACTTGTTGGCCTTGTAAAAGATATTTATTAAAAATGCAGTCTTCTAAGGAAGGAGTGGTTTGTCATTAAAATGATGCCATGTATGGTCAGGCAGGTTTATAACGGGGGGCATTAGACTTGTCTCCTCTGTCACAGAAAATATCTTGGGAATGTGGGACCTGTTTCTCCTCCGTCACTATTAAAATCCAGCAGAAATTTTTGTGGAGGCCACTGGGTTAAAAATGACTAATGTGGGATGGATTAAGTAAGTATTAGTGCCCGGGTGCTTGGCCAGGGTGAGCTACATATTTGGGTCCAGTCCTGCAGCTGAAAATGTAGCCTTAGTGAGTAATGCAATGTCTATCCCAGCAGAGAAATACCAGGAGCAGACAGCCAATGAGTGATCTTTCTTGGTTAATCTTGCCTAGCCTTACATTAAGTCACAGTCTTCAGTACTGCAGATAGCACTGAACTCTCCTCTTTGTTTGCCATGGAAAGAACGTGTGACTAGCCTCCCTCCTCAGAGCCACGTACGATTCAGCCAAGATAAAGCAAGCATAGGATAACAAGCAACCAGTCGCACCAGTCCCAGTAGTATCACTCAAGTCTATGGTAAGTGTTTCCAGGATGGGACCCGTAAGAGGTGGCCTGTTGTTCGGTGCGCCGCTGAGTACGCAATGGAAGCTAAAGGAAAACATGACTAGGGCTCCCAGTGTCACATCTTCATTAATGCTGTCAGTTTTGAATAGCATATTGGTACATTTTATTTATGCCACCAAAACACCATGAGTCAGGACCTGACATTTTAGTGTTCTGTGTCATACTGAGAAAAATCTGTAGTTCAGCAGTAGGACAATTATATTATTTTGGAAGGGCTAGAAATAATACAGCATTTGTGAGACAACTGTAACATTTATCCAGACTCAGTGTGAGATTGTTCTTCCTTTTATTTGGAGAGCACTTCCAAAAAAGTATCAACTAAGAGAGAAAAAAAAAAAAAAAAAAAAAAAGGCAAGAAAAAGTGGCAATTATGAATCCATTTAACCCCCATAGGGTATAATCTCATCTTGTGTAATACTGCTGGCTGCTACATGCCTAAACTTCTATGCAGTGAGCTGTGAATATAGTCCTTATTGTCCTGTGGGCGATATGACTAAGGAAAAAATATCTCTGTAATACAATGGAGCATTTGTCTGAACGGCGTAACCTAAGGTCCATAACATCAAATCTAAAGTTGTAATTATACAGCTGCAGTCACACCACTCAAGTGAAGGCTGTGTCAGCACTTGTATTATATAAGAAATCCTGTTTTCAAGGGTTGATGAGTCATACGCAAAAAACATTTCTCACTAAACAATTGTTCTGGTTGTTCTGAAGCAATGTCTAGGTACAGGCCTTTCCCCAGTAGGACGTGGTCATGTCTTCTGCGATACGCCACGGCTTAACTTGGCAGTTTATTTTGCTAATGAATGTATCTTTTCCAAGCTAGGAAATTACCTAGAAGGTTTGGGGGTTTGTGCATTTTTATTATTGTCAAAACACAAACTAGTGGGAAAAAACCCAGGGTGGGTAAGGTCTTCACTAACAGGGATTATAATGGGTGAAATGTGTCTTTCTCAAAAATTATAGAATTAGGATTTTTTTCCCAGTTTGTCATCCCTGATGTTGATTTAAGTTCTCTGATCTGAACACTTCCTTAGAAGGCCCAGTCACAATTTTATTTTTCGAGATGCCTTGAAATTGAGCCTTTCAAGCTCAAAGTAACTGTTATTGCCATTTAAAGCAGCCGCACATTTGCTGGCAAGGAGCAGACAGGAAAGAGGTTTATTTACAGTAGCACCACAGAGGTGAACTAGGAGCACTATGCATCCCTCCCACATGAATGTAAAAGGAATACACTTAGGATTGAGACCAAATACCGGAAACCACAACAATTTTCCTACTACATGAAATTTCTAGACAGGTATGCTGGATGCGAGTGACTTCAGCTAACAGATGCCCCTGCCCAGAGCATTGCCATTTACAAACAGGTGTTCCTGAAGCCGCCCCCACATCAGGCATTTGCACCCAAGCTGCCTAGCCCGCCCCATTGTCCGTGGAGCGAGACGCAGGCCAGCAAGTTTTTTTAAGCCGATCTCCTCTGATCCGGGGCATCTGTAGCGCTGTTCCTTGCATAGAACAGCCATTGTTCAGCTTGCAGAGCAACAGTGGGGTAGAAAATAGCATGCCATGCTGGGGATCAGAGAGGGAATTGTTCCTTAATTATCTCTTACTGAAGGAAAAACCCAAGGCATATCCCGATATGTGCCATGACTCTGGCAGAACACAAGTCTTAAGTAAGATTTCGGGAGGGGGGCTTGTGTTCAGAAGCTGGCAGCCCTCTCCACTCCTGCAGGTCTGTCTATGATTCGCTCACTGACCATGGAAAAAAATAAGTTTTCCGCTTTGGATTCTCCATTGTGAAATGCAAAATAATAGTATTTATCTCCCTGGTAGGAGTGCTGTGAGGATAAATGAATTAATTAATGTTTGTAAGGCACTTTGAAGATGAAGAACATTATATAAGTCCTCAGCGTATAAATACAGTGTATAACTACAGTAAGCTGTGAAAATTTATTGATGAAAATAAACGCACATTGAAAGTATGTGTTGGGTGTGTATATCCCTTCAATATTCCAGCAGCATTTGAGAGCCTGTCTTCCTGAGCAGCACTGTGCGGCGAACCCAATGCTGAAACCTGCCTTCAGCCTCAGCCCTTACCTGTGCCAAGCGGCCGGTGCTCAGGGGCTCGCTGCACCTGCAGGAGCTTTGCCATATTTTGGCCATGATGTCTTTCCACCAAATCCATGAATTTTGACCTCAGGGCTCTTCGGAGTGCCAGCTGGGTTGAGCCACCGGCTTTTGACCATCGCCGCAGCACGCCAGCCCCAGCCGTGTTGGGGAGCCATGCAGCAGCGGCGCCCGAGAGAGGTGATGGCTCAGCAACCTGTCTGGTGGGTTGCTTGCCCCCCAGCCCACCGCCCGCCTGTGGGTCCTCCTGTCCTGTGCCTGCGCGAGCAGGCCCTTGTCAGGACCAAGGACCTGCCACACTGTCTGCCACGGTTTGTCCCCTCCTTTTCAGCGTCAGTGTGATGCTCAGTGTTTGGTCCCTGCAATGCTCAGCAGGTCCTGGCATTCCTGCTCATGCTTGCTGACCTGGTGGCTGAACTGGCTGTTGCGTGGTTTTTAACTGAATGATGGCGACTTCAATTCACTGCTTGTAAGTTAAAATTTTTATTGCCTGCTTTTCAACGGTACCATCCTAGCTTAGTCCTTGCTGCTTTACTTTATTTTATTTTTTTTTTAATTCAAGCCAGGAAGTGTGTTTGATGCCGAACACCTCCCATGTATAACAAGGCAAGTTAAGAGGATGCAGGGAAGGAAAACCAACACTTCAGCCATGTAGAGATGTGACATTTATCAGGAGAGATATGTAAGAAAAGGTTTGTGCATTGAAATGAACAGGTTAAAGATGAAACTCAGGATTTCTCAGGGGCTCTCCTCAGTTCACAGCTGCCGCATAGATCAGTTTGTGGACCTTAGGAGAAACGACCACGTTAGCTGTCATTGTGTCTTGTTTCACTTGTCCCTTTGCACGGCTAACCGTGTCCCAGTCTGTGCACTTGGTTTTCTTTTAAATCCTTTCAAATCTTCCTGGTAAAACTGTTGCTGGTTTAGCCTGCCAGTTGGAGTGCGAAGGAGCAAAGTGTGCTGCTCCTGCGGGTGCAGGTACCCCGCTGGCATGGGCTGGCGAGCCCCTAGCCCCGCTCCCCCCCACGGGCAACTGAGGGCTCTGCTCTGTCTGCTGAGAGTTTGAAGAGGGCGACAGCTTTTGTACAGCAAAGTCTGCTCCCATGCCACATTCACCCAGATGCCAAACGCACCAAGACACATCACCGGCACAACCAGATATCCCCAAGGTCTGACTGGCACGAACACGCACCCAGCGGTGTGGCCGATTTTTCCATCCCCTAACACAAGAACTATTTAATAACAGGAGGGTTAATGGGTGTATTCACTAATCGTTATATAACTGTAAGTTGGGGTGAAAAACAAAAAAAAAACAAACCAGAAAAGCTTTCCCAAAGGATAGAGGTGGGAATCCCATTAACATGACGGCTCCCTCTTTAGTTGACAAAATGATTGACAGTTGGATAAGGTCAGAAGATGAAAACCAAGCCATGGGGGACAGAGCGGGGAGGGGAGGGGGCCAATCAGTTGAATAAAAAACTGAGTGTCAGTGCTGGGGAAGGAGAAAACCGGCACTCCCACTAGAAAAATCCTCACCCTCTGCTCCCCTACTGTTTGTTTGGGGAAAATGCTGCAGCTTAATCAGAATTATTTACAAGATAATGGTCCATTGTTTGTAGTAAGACAGATGCTGTCTGTGGGAATTTGGTGTTTTATGCTCTATGCATTACAGTGCCATTGCTGTGTACAGATGGGATCACAGTGGTATTGTTGTTATCCACTTTTTGGAAATTTGGAGGATCCTTACCGTGAAAGGAGGATCCTTAAATAGAAAAAGAAAGAGTTTTCTCAGGCCCCGAACTGGGATTTCTCTTAAGGTAGAATTGTGTTCGTACGTGTGTGGGAGAAGAAGAGGACAAGGTGGAAGCACTTCGCTTGAGACCTATAGCATGAAGGGCCCCTAGGCTGACTTGACTTGGTGGTGGTGGACATGAATCCAACAGATGAATGGATCCTGTGTGTCTTTCGAAAGGCGAGGAGATACGTTCTGGTGGGGTATGACGGTGCTCCCTCCTTTGGTGGTGTCTGGCAGAGCCAGTTGCTTAGAAGGTGGTGTGAGAGGTACACAAACATGTCTGTGCGAGAGTAGGGCTTGCCTGCTGAGTTATCGTCCTCTGGTTGCGCAATTGCAACGCGTGGTGTTCCCTGCCATCCTCCCCATGCTGCAAGTTAAACATTGAGCGCTTCTGTTTCATCAGAAAACTTTGTCCTGATGATTTTGAGGGTGAAGCTGTGGGAAAGGAAAACTAGATTTTCACTGGATTTATACTGAAAAAAACCCCCACAAAAACCCAAAGAGAAAAATGTTTATTTATTTAGAAGATCAAATGCAAGATTTTTTTTTTTAATTTATTTAATCCCAGCAGAAACTCTAACCCCTTCTGGCCCAAGTAGAAAGTTCAATGTGGAGGCCTAGAGCCTGGCAAAGGGGACAAGCCCATGACATGCAGGTGGGTGACCCTGTGCCACGTGAGAATCGCTGCATCCAGGAAGAATGGGGAGCTCTGGTGAGGCCAGTGGAGACAGCTGCCTCCATCGGCATGTCCGTCCCACCGGCTGCCTGCATCTGTCTCAGCAAAGCACGGGGAACAGCAGCACCCACAGGTCTTTCCCATGACCCTGGGATGAGCGGACAAGGACCGCGCCATGCAGTGCTCTGCAGTAATGTGCCTCTCTCAGGAACAAATCCTGCCTTGCCTTTTCTACCCAAACCACCAAAGCCTGTGAGCTGAGAATTTTTTCCTCAGGTCACTGCACTTTGGAGCAGGACCTGCAAGCGAGGCGCAGGACAAGGGGCTGGAGGGTGTCTGGGTGGGTGCGGGTGTATGTGTGTGTGTGCGCACTTCCTCTCTGAAAATCTGCTTTTAGTGTGCAATAGCTCACGTATTACCTCGGCAGAGACCGGTGTGCACCAAAGGCAACCAAGAGACGACAAACCACCAGAAAGGCTCCAGAGGGGATTGTGAGCATCCACGTCTGGTATCCCAAGATCCATTAGCTTTCAGGTAAAACGGAAAACCATGACCGTCTTTTTTGTATGCAAGATAATTAAGTTGTCTTTCCATCACTGCAAAATGCCTGAGTTCCCCCGGAGAAAGCAGAGGGCCTGAGGATGGGGAAAGAGACAGGGAAGGGCAAGGAATGGCTCATTCACAGTCTTCAGGGCATCACATCCCTCTCGCCCTTGAGGTTTCCTGTGTGAGATACTGCTCACGTGCTCATTCCAGAAGCAAGGCTGGGCAGCTGGAAATGGGTTTCCAACATCAGCATGTCCTCCTCTGTGTGGGCTCTCCCCCAAACGGGTGATGGGAGGCGGCGGCTCCCAAGTCCTCCCTTCCCACTGGACTCAGTGTGCTGCCAGGGACGGAGCCGATAGCATCAGATCATGAGTGGAAACCGTTTTGCCCAAGAAAAGGGATCTCCTCTGGCTTTTGTGAAATGGAGTTTTCCAAGAACATCCTTGGAGGATTAGATTGGCACGGGGGATTGCCATTCCTGAGTGATTTCATTTTTCCTAAGTGTTTCCAGTAGGATCTGTACAGGGAGCTCTAAGTTTTTTCCTCCAAGTCAGCATTTATTTGCAAAATTTTAATTTTGTATTTCCTGACATTTAAACTTTTCAGCCTAATGGTCTAATAAGGATTCCGTCCGTCCATCTAAATAAAGCTTCGTTCTAATGAGGACACCATCCATCTCCCGAGATGGAGCCGTAACGACTTCCAGCCTCAGTGTAATTTTAGCTAGGCTCCCTTCCCCACCCTCTTCTCCCCACAGCTCTTTGTTTGGGGTGTAAATTATCTGTTTTGGGATGAAGTTGTGCAGAATTTCATTTGGGCTCAAGTGACTGAGCTATTGTGTGAGCCTCTGCTTTCTCTCTGAAAAGGGGGATTTTGCTCACTCCCAGTCGTATGTTCAGTGCCTGCTTATTTGCAATTTCTGTTCATAAGACTGTGGGTTTTCATGCCAATGATTTTCTGTTTGAGTTATTGGAGTAGGGAGGTTGTGGGAGCATGCCAGTGTCAAAGGTTGTCGCTTGAATGATAATTAATAACATTATCAGACTGATTATGTGTTTAGATGTCCAGAATCAGGAGTGAATTGAACTTGTTAAATTTAATTCCTACCTCCGAATATCTGACTGTTTCCTGTGGCTGGGAGACTGGCGCGCTCACTAGTCTCACATTTGCATAAAGGACAAAACCGGGAATTTGAAAGGGCAACAACTAATGAGAATGGCTGAAATTCTAGGATTCTGGCGTTCATAGGGCTTCTCCTACGGCACCATCACTCTGCGAGCTTTCGCCAGGGAGAAGAAAGCACAGACCGATAATGTTTATAGACCCCCGTTTCATTGTGTCAGCCACTGACTGAAACGTCGAGTCATTTGAGATTGGAGATTATGTCTTTTAAGGTCCTGAAGAGCTGTTTCACATGCGACCGATTACCTCTGTCAGAGGCGGGAGAGCCAGGTCCCACCTCGGTGGGTGGGATCTGAACTCATGCTTTCAGAGGTCAATAACAGGGTTTTTAGACCTTTGTGCCTCTCAGTCCCTTATAGCCAGACCTTTTCTGTTAAAACTGTTTAAATTACAAACCAGTAATAAAAGGATCATATGTGTTTCCCACTGAACAGGTTCTTTAAGGCTATTATGATAATTAAAAACATATGGTGCCTACACAAGTCAGAGGGAAACCACAGATGTACAAATTAGGTATTATATAAGGTTTTTCTTTTTTGCCCTTTCAAAAACAGCAAGCCAAAGAAGTACAAAGAGATAAAGATAGTAAATTTTTGGAGATGGTAGGTAGCATTTTGGATTTTTAATCATGAAATATGTAAACCTCCTTTCTCATACATAATCAGAGCAAACTGTTTCTAATACACAGGAAGAAAAAACCAGTAGCATAAGACTGCAGTATTTATGGAAGGAATAAGGAAACACTTTGTTTCATGCAAGTTATTGGAGACCAGGAAACCTTTTGCATTTTTTATGATGTTTCCCTGCACAGACACGGAGGATTATATTTATTAAATATTGAATTATATTGAAATTGGATTGATGCAGCCAAAGAAGGACATTTCTTTGTATTCCATTTTTTCTCCTTTTGAAAAAGGGAAATGTACTAATATTGATTGCAGTACAAGTAGTCATTTGTTTTAATTTAAAAATATAGGATTGATTTTGAGAAGGTGATAAATACTGCTAATAAAAAAATTCAAAATGGGGATTTATAATGATTCTCTGTTAAGTCAATGGTTTAGTGAGGCTAACTTATAATAAAAGTAGAGACGTGCTGAACTATCCATACCTAATGGGTTATTTGCCATTTGCTAGCACTGCAAACTTTCCTTGGTTTGCTGGGTCCTGCTACAAAAGGTAAAATTTATATCATCTAACACTCCTCACTCCTTGTTTTGTCTTTCTGTTGCTAAAAATGGGCAGCGGAGAGTCTGCCGGCTGGCTAAGAGGCCGCCTCCAGACGCAGACCTGTAGGGTTATTTCATAGAGAGGGGCCGGATCCAGGTGTGGCTGCGCTGGGTCTGAAATTGGAAATTGTGGCTGGTCTCAGCTTCTCCAGTGGTACAGTGCAGCTCCACAGGTTTCAGAGTCTCTCAGCCTCTGCACAGGTCTTTCCTTCTGGCACATGAGACGGGCAGGTCTCAGCAGCATCTGAAGTCGCCCTGAAGCCCTGTAACTCATAGCTGTTTGAGCTCCGTGGCTCACGCAGCACCAGCATCTGCCTGGCACCTTGCCCTGCCTCGAGCAACAGCAAACCCTCCTCTTCCCACCTGGGGCTGCTCAGGGTTTGATGTTTCCTATGTCCCCGCAAGGAGTGGGACCGCAGCAAGTCCTGCTGTTGTGTGCCGTGCCAGGGGTAGGCAGACAGCACCCCACCAGCACGGAGCGCTGCAGCCTCAGGTATGAGGGACCCTCCTTCTTATCGCTCCCGCGGCAGCGTGGCACAGAGAGCATCCTGGCACTGTGCTCGTGGTTGGGCTTGCCTCTCTCCTACCCCTATAAAGAGGATGCTGTCGACCCTCCAGCCCCAAGCACGGCTCCCTGCCTGCGCCAGCCCCTGCTGCGGAGGCCCGGGGGACACCGTGTCCTGCCCTCGGCAATACCATCCTGGGCAGGTAGCCTGTATCTACAGCGGGGATCTCGCCCCAAGATGCAGCTAAGCATTCGGCAGCCTTTTGCTGCGTTCACTTATGTTTTAGCCTGTCTTTTAGCATAAAATAGACAACTTTTTTTTCTTCCCCCCCCCCCAAAGAAACTTTAGAAGAGAAAAAAACAATCTGGGTAAAGAGGAGAGGGAGAAGTCTGTTGCTAATATTTCAGGTTTGCAGGAGTGGTGGCTGAGCAGGCATTTCTTAAGAGAGGCTTTTCTTTTATTGAGTGAGTGATAGCAAACTCAGTGTTGTTTCGCATGTAGGTATTACCATTTTAACTTTTACTGAGGTAAAATAACACCTTGTCACTCAGTGCAAATACCAATCACAAAATGAATTAATTGTAATAACTGTTGTCAACAGAACAAAAGACTTGTTGCTTTCCTAAGCAGATTTCAGTGCCACTGATAACTATATACAGAGGTTCCCATTGGGCTTATTCAGTGTATGTAGTCAGAACATAATTTTGTCTGTCTTTCTCTGCACTTTGTTGTAAAAGTCTCAGAAATTGAGTTAAAAACCTGTATTTTTTACATATCGCTAAGTGTACACTTTTCCAGTGCTTATGATTTTTTTCTCAAAGAATCCCTAAACATTTTTACTAGTTAATTAACACTTTTTCATGGCTAATTTATTAAAGAATTAACAAGCTTGTAACAGTCTGCAGAATCTGTTTGTTCACCTTATGGCATGATGGACAGTTACTTTGTGAGAAAGTATGGGCAGCTTTTTTGCTACACAAAATGTATTTGTGTTCATGTTTCTTCTTTAGCCAGTCATCTTTATCCAAAACGAACAGCGCTATCCCGATAGATGGGTGAAGTTTCCTTTGAAAAGGGGGGAAGAGAGAAAAAAATTAGCCAAGAAAAGCAAAATTCTTCATACTTGTGCTAACCACAAATTTATTCAAGGGAAGTTTGGGGTGGGGGGGAGAACTAATTAACTAATTTCACAAAGGAGCCTCAGTACAGCAGGAATCAGTGCCAATATGCTATACTCATTTTACATGGCTATTTAGCTTAATAATCAAAAATACGATGGCACATCCTCTATATTTTACTGCAAATGCTATGTATTTTCTTAAAGAAACATACATTGATATTGAAGCCTGGAATAGTCACGGAGACCACTGCCAATGGAATAAACACTCATCAGGAACTGACCCATAGAGCGATCAAAGGTCCATTTTGCGTCCTTATTTAACAGAATACGTATTTTAGATTACTTCCGCCCTCTTCCCTTTCAAAGTGTACTGACAGGCTTCAGTACTCCCTGCCCTCCTTGGGAGCAGAATCACAAACTCAGATAAAACACATGGAAAATTAATTATCCATCTATCTTCCCCCAGAAATAAGCCAGGAAGCAGGAAAATATTCATGTCAAAGTCTGTTTGGGTAAGGCTCCCCAGCCTGTCGCTGGAGTGAAGGGGTGAGAGGCTAACGAAGCACCAGCAAAGCAGCCGTGCGTCATTAACCGGGCACTGGGTGCTGCTGCTCTCATCTCTTGCTTGATTAAATCGGGGTGCAGCTGGCTGCTGCAGCACCCTCTTTGCAGGCGAGCAAGAAGCACCTTGGAACCACAGTAAGACCTTGCTGAAACCTTCTCCTTTCTGAGCCTGGGGGGGCCTGGAGGGCTAGGAGCCTCACGCAGCCCCTTTCTGAGCTTTATAGCAGGTAGAGATATTGCCACACAGCCTTGACGCAGGGAATTTCTGTGGTTTCCCCTCAAACCCTCTGCTGTCAATAACATTTGGTCTGTTTTTCTTGTTGGCAACTGCTGTGTCTTCAGCCACCGGTCGGTCAAACGTTCCTGCTTCTACCAGGAACTTGCTTTTTACGTGGGCAGCACCGCTCTGCAGCTGCAATAGAGCACCCCTCTGTCGTAGCATGGGCTCGTGGTGCTGGGGGAAGGACCTACTCGCTCACAGCTCTGGAGGGGTGACATATGACTCTGTAAGCTACAGCACATTTGTTCTCGCAGTCTTCTTTTCATTGTTTAAAGTAAACAGTCCTGAATGTGCCTAAGTGATTTTTCTCTCATGCACTTCCCATGGCAGAGGGGACTGGAATATCCATGACAATGCAATTGTGCTAGAGCTTGAGTGGTTTTGTTTCAGCAGCCTTAGGCCAAGGCTGTGGTTGCTCTTGTGTGGATGCACGTGGGAATGTGGGAAGGCTTGTGCAAGAAACTCTCCCTCCAGGTTCAGGCGTTCATCAGAAAGAAGTGGCTCTGGGAGAGAGCTGCTCCACGGTGTCTGGAGCTGCTGTGGCCGTGGTCCTTGGGCTGGGATGGTGGCTGGTGTGCTGCAGTGTTTTTTGGGGCACCCTGGCTTTGTGCTCGGAGCAGCCCACAGCCAGCACTGCCCGGGTTCTGCTGCACCTCCGCCATCGCTCCTCCTCTCCGGTTTAGAGCCTACCCACAGATGTAAGGTTTTTAGATGGAGGGAGTGACATGAAAAAGGTTGACTAGCATCTTCTCCATATTCTAATGCCGTGCAGGTGGGGACAGTAGCTCTGCTTAGGATGCAGCAGCCATGCTTGTACGGACTCGTGGGGTGCTTTCAGGAAAGCCCAGTGTTGGAAACCTCGGGTCATGCTGGGCACGGGCAGCACAAATGGGACAGGAGGACACGTCTGTTCCCCCCATGCCAAGCCTGGGAGCTTGTGCTGTGTAAGGGAGCAGGGAGGGGGAGTGCAGTGCTCTTTACCCTGCCGTCTGCTGCCCCACCTCTACTCACCCATTTATATCCCAGTAAATCTGTTTGAAAGATAGAAAATACTCCCAGCCTCTCATATAACACCATCACTTATGCTGACCGGTGTTTTTTGCTGTTGTAACTCGGTCGTCACATTCTTTCTCCACCATTCCTTTGAGGCACGCTAATGACGGCGTTCCTCCAAAGTTGAAAATTGGGGTGCTTCAGATCAGCTAGCCCCAGCCCTGGCCAGGAGCTTTCCGCAGCAGTGCCCGGCAGTCCTGGTGACTGGCAAGATGGGGACCTGCAGTACGTTTTGTTGTCAGAAGGGCTGATTTTGGATTTGCTTCTCAGCCATCATTGCTCTGTGGTTTTTTTTCTGCTCCTCTTTGGGTGATTAACTGTGAAAAGAAGCGTTTCTCGTTTCTGCAAGCCACTCCTCTCCCCGCTTCTTGGCACTAGTTGCTAATCAAAACAGGACTTTGATAGCCAAATGGCATTTGGCTGAGCCAAACACAGAGCTAGACACACAGGCTTCTTGTGATCAAGCGCTTTATTAATGTGAGGTTTAATGCAAGTTAATTCACAGTGTGTGGATCCAACGGTAAACGTTCAACAATCTAATTCTGTGGTACTATGTTTTATTTAGCATGAAAATATTCCAGTACATGAAAAAGCAGTACTCTGCTTAGGAGAGATGTTTCAAAGGATTTAAAAAATATTATTAATTTTTTGCTCTTTTCAGAGCAAAGGCGTGTTAGCCAGTCATTTTATACAGGTGCATGCTTGTTGTTGGTTTTTTTTTTTTTTTTTTTTTTAATCAAACCTGTTTCTAAAGTTAAACAAGTGCAGAGTCCTAAACTAGTAAACTTTTGCAGTATTTGTATAATTCACATTCATGTAATACCAGAATATTCCGAGAGACATTTTGGGGAAATCTGTAAAATAAATGTGCTTCCTGGCAGAGACCTTGTACGCCAAGTTTTAGCCTGGGCTGCATTTTTACAGCTGAGTTATAAACCCCTGAAAAACAGGATTTATAATGGAAATGCTGACACAACCTTAACCATAGCAGTGCGATCTGGTGCTGCTGTAATATACTGTACGAAGAAATCAGTTCATTAGTTAGTTATAAACAAAGGACAGAGATAGTAAATTACCGTAGGTATTTCAGCAGTTTTCTATATATTTATGACACAAAAATATGCAGCTGCATTTTATTTCTTGAGACAGTATTTAAGGATTTCAGATTTAATACACATTAGTTTGGTTATGCACACTGTGCATGTCGGTCTTGCTGTTCCCTCTTGTAGTTTTATTCATGGTATTTTCTTCTTTCTCTGTTGCTCATTAGAAAAATGTTAAAAATCCATTTTCATCTGATTAATAATAAAGCTGATCACATGTAACCTAATTTTCATTCACTGCTGCCCCTGTCTGTGGAGTCATATACAAAGTGACCTTTGAATCACCACTGGGCCCATAAAGCACAATAAGCACCATTGTCCTGTCAAAAATTGAAGATGTTTTACATCATTACAAAATTTAATGTTCCATCTTTTCAAATGCACTACTTTTCAAAGGCCACATTCCAATTGAAGCTCATTAAAATCAGACTCAAGTTTCCTGTGGTGGGGATGAGAAAGAGTTTCTCATGCATTCGGAGTAATATGAATCACTCTTTTAAAACAGATATGGTTACATATTAGTTTTGAAAGGTACAGTAACTGCTGAGCCTCCACTGTCTGCAACAGTGAGGCTTTTGTACTTATAAATCTAATAACTGCCTCCTGATCCCTTGTACTTCATCCACACTGTATCCTATTTACTTATGAATAAATCAACTTTCTAAATAAAATTGTTGTTCAAAAGTTCAGGGGTTGAATTATAGGAGTCTCTGGCTCAAAGCTTCTATTAAGGTTTTAGCAGACATCTGTAAAACTCTTGTTAAAAAAAATCGTTCTTTCTCGAAACTCCTTCTTGAATACATTAGATTTAGAGGACCAAATTCTTCTCTGGAGCAAGCCTTTAAAGTCTGTTGAACTACGCAGAGGCTGAATTTGCCTCCGAATCTTATGGAATAATTTCTCACAGTGTTTTATTTACAAAGCAAATAGAACTTTGATAAACTGATGGCTGAAATGGGCTCTATGTTTGTAAGTATATTATCATGCTCGTACTATGCTAATAGAGTTATACTCAGAATAGCGAAAATACTCGGGTATTCAGTGTAGCATTGTTAAAAGGCTGGTTGCCTCTCCATCCCACTTGCCTTGTGAGAGGGGCTGGTAAGCTTCACGTAACTCCATTTCCACAAGCAAAAACAAAAAAAAGAAAGTTATTTCGAGCCTTTTAAGAGTTAATGTTGCACTACTATATATACACATGACTGAATCTTGTGCCTATGTACGTATATACTGATACCCTACGTATAAAGCAGATGTATATAAACATTCTTGCACATTTTGTTTACTGTAGCTATTACACGATCTCGCATTACACAGAAAAAGTTTCATGTACTGGTCACGTGAAATATAAACCGTGCTGCAAAACACAGTGCATTAAACATTTTATGAAGAAGATAGACACAAATGTATGGTGAATACTGTTTTCAACTGTTGACAGACGCTGAACGTGTTTCCTCTAAGTTTATGATCATGAAAATACAGCTATAATTTGCTAGGCGCTGTTGCAAGTGAGACAGAATGAGCAGGAATGTCAGTCTTTTATCAATATTGCATTAAGATGCTATTGCCTTTTCAATATTCCTAGCATAGCTCATTAACATGGTATATTAGCATAACACCATGTGATAAAGTCAGGTGCACGCCGTTCTCACATTTTAGTTATAATGTTTTTAATGCTTACGGTGATGTAAAAGAGTACAAACCCAGTGTGAGGTCTGTGGATATCAAGAGCTATATAAAAGGCAACTCTTACATAGATCAAGAATATGGAATACCATATGCTGGTATTCCTGCAGTACGCTGATATCCCATTAAGCATCGAGATCTTGCCAGCCACAGTTCAATCATATTTTTACTATAGTATTGTACAACAGCAGACATTCTCAGTTCTCATATTCTGAGTTGTATTCTGTGTCGCTGTATGCTGAGATAGTGCTGAACAGAATTCTTCAACTTTCCAGGGTAATGGTAATCTTAACCTCATTTAACGCACAACTAGAAGTGGGTTTGGTTGATGCGTAAAAATATAAATCATTGGATAAAGATGTTTTGTCTAACCAGTCTGTAATTGCTGGTGCTCTGACCTGCCTCTGGTCAGTTGTATCGTGTTTTCTACATCGTGTTTTAGTCTCAGCCTTTGTGGAGGTTCCTTCGTTTTTATTAATAATAATTGTTAGTATTCATGATTTTATTAACTGGGTCTGTCAGTAGGTTATGAAAGTAGCAAGTATTTTCATTCCAGCCTATCCCTGCACATAGATAAAATTAGCTGGTTTATCATCTGTTTCACACGGTTTGCTGTGAATGAAGTTTGGCACTGGCCAGATTTCATTCTTCCTCACGCTTTTCAGCCCGCCACGGAGCTGCGACCGCCGGAGGAGGCCCTCTCTCCCCTTTCAGCCGTCGCCTTTGGAAGAAGCACGTGAAACCTTTCCTCTTCCCTCTGTAAAGCATAGACTTTCCCATTCTGCCGTTTACAACTCATATGGAAACGAGTAAACTTTGTGGCCTGCTAAGGGCTGCTTTATGAAGTGCTAAAAGGCTTTAAACCAGGCAGACACCACAGCCGGCCCTGCTGCCGGAGGAGGCGGCGGGCAGGTGGGCATCCCAGAGGGCTTCGCGCCTGCGCTGCCCACTGGCACCCAAAATTGGGAACGGTCGCTCGTAGCAGAGTAATTTATGCCCTTTTGGGGTGGCCGCACCCCTGGGAGCCACGGTGCCTCCAGGGGATGCCAAGCAGAGCCCCTTCTTCCAACTGGAGTAGGCTTTTTTGGGTGTGAGCTTTGGGGCAGGTTCTCCCCAGGGTGGTGGGTGCTGGGCAGTGATGCTTTGTTAGCTCCCTCAAGTGGCTGCGTCCGCGCCGATGTGGTACCTGCCTTCCCTGAACACCTCTTCCCTCTGCGTAGAGAATCGCACATCTCTTCTTTGGTCATAACTTCTGATTTTGACCTACAGTAACACCCAACTTCTGGAGCTGACCTCAGAAATTGAAGAGCAATAGATCGTATAAAATAAAGCTTGAAATACTTTGCTCACTCTGCCTGACAAATGCTAAACTGTGCCTTTCCCGCTTCCAGGATCAGTAGTGCAACCTTGGAGGACAAGAGCTGAGATCGCAGCGCTTGCTGCAATTCGGTTCTCAGGTCCCAGTCTCAACCATAGTAATTAGTAACGAGCATCTGTATGTACAAGAAAAAAGGGGCCACTTCTAATTCCTGTGTACTCCTAGGAAGAAACGTGAACAAAAAAAAGGAAAACCAGATTGCTGTGCTCCTTTAACCCAGCTTGCACTTACTGAATCCGTAGCTGGTACTGAAAGTACTTGAAAGGATCAGGGTATGTTATGAGGCATGCTATGGCATAACAGTACTGAGCAGGCTGAACCGCTATTGTACATCAGCCAGGAGAAGTGGAAAAATACTGACAGCAAAACTCTGAAACCGCCTCTTGCAGGGAGCTTTCCTTAACCATTTCTCTCAGCTTCTGAAGAGCCCAGACTTGCAGGGAGACTGTATTCTGTCCTGGGTCTTTATTGCAGCCCACCTTTACTTTCTTTGTGTTGCTGATTGTCCAGCAGACATCTCCTGGTGCAGGAAATCAGGAGGTCTGTCTGTCAAACATAGGTGGCTGGTGATGATGGAGGAGAACTTCCTCCGCTCGTGACGATAGCATGTGGCATAGGTAGAAGATTGTTCCTTTGAGGAAAAACTTCAGTCAATCCACATTTGTCTATTTAGGACAAGGCATTTAATCTGCATTTTCTGCAAACTTTATGTTTAAGTAAGTACTTTATTTGACCTATTTAATTTTCTTAAGCAAAGTCTATAGACAGACTTATCTCCTAGGACCAGGTCTTTATAATTTCTCACTTAGAGCGTTCTGCTGCCTAGTGGCAGTGGGCACCATTAAAAATTCAACATTTGCCCTCATCAGTAATTTCTTTGAATAGGAAATAGCATGTTATTGTATAGCGGGATACAGTGGTTACAGGACTAAGAGGGTGGGATGGTGCTCGCTATATGTACACCTTTAATAACAGTACTTCGGCATCTGCCTTAAGTCTATCTTTTCCATCTTGTACTCTTCCGTAACAGCGGATGCAAATGCAGACAGGCAATTTCTTTTGGCTTTAATCGGCTTTTCCCTGGAAAACATAACTCCTTATATTGTGTAAGCTTAGCTGGCAGTAGGTGCATTAACAGGGTCAGTAAAGGTGTTACATCTGCAGAGTACACATGAATAAAGTTCTGAAATTCTCTAATAGGCAGAAAAGTTTCACATGTTATGAGTGAAGATTTATCTTGATGAGCATAAATACATTTCAATAACAACTTACTGAATAAGTGATTTATGTGTCAGAAAAACAAACGGTATGTAAGCAATATGCACGTTTTGGGAGAGGGGTGCCTTGCTCTTTCCTAGTTGTCTCAGGTAAGGATTTTTTTTTTTTGCATCATATATGGCAGCGGCAAGGAACCTCTCTGCTCCAATGGAGAAGACAGGTCCATGTATACATTTCACATGTGGGATTGTATGTAGTGGTATGGATGGCAGAAGAGCCCGGTAAGCAATGCAAATATAGACGTGCTAACTTGAAAGCTAATACCAAAATTAGATTTGTAACTATGTAAGGCATAAATCTGAATGTTGGTAACTAAGATCCTTAGGGTATGCAGGCATATTTTGAAACAACAGGTACTGCGTTGTTTGCACACCATACATCTGACCATGTTTCTGCCAGAGAGCAGGAAAGTCTACTGCTAAATGCTTCAAAGCGTTCCCCATCTCTTCAGAAACCTGGAAAATGCTCTTTGACGGCTCCTGGCCATCCCGTACACCCAGCTTATTCATTAGCAGACTAGATCCTCATTATGATGATCTCATTCATTAGCAGACTAGCTCATCTGGTGCTTTCGAACTTCTTGTTTCAAAACGCCGTCTTCAAAGTCCAGCTTTGGACTCCAGAGCTGCTGAGAGTACCAGGCTGTGTCATGGCTGCTTGGGACTTGGAAGTTGTTCTGTGAACCAATGTGTTTTCTAATGAGTGATCTAAATGTGCAGGAGAGACTTGCATAAAGAGGGACGGGGAAAATCCTGTAGGAATTGCAAATATGGCACCCAATAATGTTAATGTAATGTAACTGATTAGGGGATTGACTGATAGGCTTCAAGGAGAGTTCAAATACAACGCGACTGCTAAACTGAGTTTTAAAGCTGGGGCGGCTGTGGTAGAACAGAGCAGGAGGGGGTACATGTGTGTGCGTGTTAAAGGCAGGTAGGAATTATTCTGTAATTTTCAAAGAACATAGCAGGCATTTTTTCAGTTGAATTTTCTTTTGTACATTCAATTATGAAGCTCTAAAGTTGTGCAGCAATTAACTGAGGAGTGCTGTCCGGTTAGAAGCTGAGAGAAACAAGGGTTTATTGAATGGCAAAAATGTGACTTTTCAGAGGAAAAAAACGGTTCCCTGCTTTTTCTCCAAGTATAAGAACATCCAGCTTAAATAGAGTATTCAATTTTTAATGAATTGGGCTCTTAGTGTCCTATGATCTATGGATGAAGAGCTAAAAAATGATAAATGCGCACACACAACTGATGGGATTATACATGGCCTAGTTCCTTTGGAAGATATTCTTGTTTGTTTTTTTTTTCAATTTTCTGCTTAGACGTATTCTTGAGCATGGACATAAGCTGGTAAATGATTTGCAGTACTTCTAATCATTTCCTCAAACATTTTTACCTTTTTAAATGAACTGTGTTTTAACCTAAACTGGTATGCCACTCTCCTACTTGTAGAACAGTGGAAGGTTTGAAAACGATCTAATAGGGGACAGTATTTAGCATTCAGTATTTTCTAGCCCAAGAAACATTATATAATAATCTATAATCAAAAACACTAAAAACCTGTTAACTGCTAAAGTCTGTTTCATTCTAACATTACAACTAAAACTCATTTATAAGTAAATGAAAGTCAAGAGGATTAAATTCAATTAAAATTACTTTGAAGTATGGGGGAAAAATGTTTCACGGTGATATAAATCAACATATTGTTATTGCCTTCTTTTCCTTATCCGTTAAGGGTCTCTAAAGCAAAATGTAGTCTAAATTATACATGGAGAACAAATAGAGAGAAAAGAACGCCATGCACCCACAAGCACAACCCAACTCAAATGAAAGGTTTGGGTGTACTTGTGGATGAATGGTGTGCTTTTCTGTATGCTTTGCAAGCCAGAATTGTGGAAGGTTTCTCCCACTTGCAGCCTCCATACCTTTTTTGAGTGCCATATAAATAGAAAACCAATTAAAGTACACCTTTGTTATAAAAAAGAGAGAGACAAACAAAAAAACCAACACCATTTTAGTGTGCATGCATTTTTTACTGAAAGTAGGATCTCAGCAGAGAAATTAACTTTAATAATCTATGGATTACAAGACATATCAAACCTTCAAAGCACTGCAGCGTTAGATCTATTCTCAAAAGGGTTTAAATTACTTTAATAGTTAATAAGTGATATGACTCATTTTTCCAAGTAAACCAAGATCGGTTGTCATTTGTTCATCTGGTCTCCAAACCTCTTAATTATGGCAACGAAATTCCTCAGTACCTATTGAGCACCTTTGGGGTATGTAATACTAAAATGCACTTAGGGTTTTTGTACTGTTATTTGATGTTTTACTCTTAGGACGTAAACCTAACACGAAGCAGAGAGCAATGTTTTCAGTATCCCTCCAGCCCAGCAAACGTCAAGCCCCACTGAAGAAACATACAGGCACCCTACAGCGTAATTCGGTGCGCATGTGAAACGAAAATGTCAGTTGAGCTATTGATCTTAAACAAACATGGAGCACTTGGAAACCCACCCGTGTGTGCGTAGAAATGCAATTCATAAATACCCCGTTGAAGAAGTTTTTATTGAAAGAGGGCCCAATTCTATGACTTTCCTGGAAAGTCATCATTCGTCATTAAAAATCAGCAACCGAAAATTTCACTAACTCCTTGCTTAGTGAAGTTTACTCCCGTGAGCAAGATCAGGATCATAGAAAAACAATGTTATTGTTGTTTAAGAAAAGAACCTCACTGTCTGCTTAAAGTCATATATTGTTCCCACAGGTTTCAATTACTGCACGTAATGAGACGGTGCCAGTTTGTAACAATGGCGTGGCTTTCTGTCTCGATGGCTCTGGTACAATACTTTTAAATGAATTATCAAACTGATCAAACCAAACATTGTTCCTCTCATTGCTGCACTGCAACCTCACCATTAGCAGAGTTAGCATCCACACACGTAACTGAGTATCAGGGGACCCCGATGCTCGCTGGGCAAGGTCCTCTCCCAGCAGGAGCACGTGGCTGGGTGGTGAACCCCAACAGCAGCTGTGCAGGGCCGGGGACGCTGCTCCTCTCGCTGCCGAGCAAGCTGCTCGGGGTTGGCAGGACGCTCTTCAACCAGGGGCCTGGACCCTTCCTTAGTGCGTGGAAACGTGGGAGGATCATACGCTTACTGCTGTAAGATCCTGTAGAAAAGCTTCAAGAAATTTATCGGTAGGAATTCTTTTCTAGAAGAGATTTTA
Organism: Fregata magnificens; assembly: GCA_013389945.1. Classification (NCBI taxonomy): domain Eukaryota; kingdom Metazoa; phylum Chordata; class Aves; order Suliformes; family Fregatidae; genus Fregata; species Fregata magnificens. The sequence goes on from WAAD01031013.1 coordinate 68,042, forward strand.
AAGAAGTAGGGAAGTTACCCTCATGTCTGTCCTCCTCTCATAAGAACCAGTCTACAGAAAACACCATTAAAACTTAGAAAACTGAACAGCAACTTTGAACTGTTAAACTATTTTGCATCATCTCTTCAAAGTCCGCAGAAGGTACAGATAATTCAGCCTTAAATTCTAACGTTTGTGCAAGAAACGTGGAACAATTTTTGGTTGGATGTTGTTTCCAATTCACGAGATCTTATTAGGGAGGCCGGAGAAGTCAGGTAGGAAACAGGTTGTTTCTCGTCTTGTTCTTTGGTAGCTACATTTCAGTAAGATTTTGTTTTGTTTTAAAATAATGATCTATATTTTCTTCTTTAACTCCAGCAGGCTTTTTGCAGCTTGCCACGTCTGATACCTTTTATGTGTGTCCATACCACAGCACCTCTCAGTTCAAGGGAAGTCCTTTTATAAGCACGTTTGGATACAACCGGGCTGTGGGGCCGTGCAGGCAGCGTGCGTAGAAACTCCTGCTGCAGACAGGCTGCTTCATGCGGCCGTGCAACATCAACTGAAAAACAGGGACCCCCCCCAATTATGGCTGTGGATAAATACCAATTGCAAAAAATTGCAATTAGTTGAAGAACATTTTTCATTTTCATAATCATCACGAAGAACTGCTTTTTTATCCCCCAAGGAAAACAATCGGAGTTTAACTTCTGAGTATGGTGGGATCAATGCAAGTGCTGATCTCCCACTTGGTAGGACTCTAACATTTATAGATGCGTTGCTAGTAGATCTGTGAACTTTCTAGGATAATGTGATCTTCTGAAATTTTGCTGTTGCATTCATTTTGCAAGTATTAATTTAGGCTCACTGCACCTTGAAAATCATTTGAATATTTATAAATTTAAGTATTTATTTTCATAGTAAAATTAAAGCGCTATTGTCTTGCAACTAACCCTACTTGTTCCAACACTCCGAAAACAAAACCACGAATATGATAACCTTTATTTATAGATGGCAATAAGCATATTTAGCAATTTTATTATTCATGACCTTGTACTAAATATCATAATCAGAATACAGATGTGTGAGATAATTTCTATATGGAAGTCACTGGAGTAATTCTTGTAAAATAAAAATAGCATTGTATTCAGAGGAATAATATGTCCATATTTAATAAGTGTGTCTTAGTACAAACAAAGAGACCACACAGTGGTTTTTTTGAAAAGTCCTACGTTAATAACAAGCTTCATGAATAGAAACAAAGCTCTAAAAATGTGATTTTTAGTGTTAAATTTATTTTCTGTGGCATGCTTATATTCTTCCATATATAGTCCTTAGATTTTATTACAAGCAGGAAATGGGCTGCTGTGTGCTTTGTGTGAACGTATAATCAGCAAAAGTGCAATTTGTTGAACCAGTTGCTCCCAAGAAGTTAAACCCAATCCTTTGTTAATGCCGTCTTTACTGGTGTCTGTACTAAAGATGCAGATTATCAGATAAACATCATATTCAGACTTCGCTCACTAATTGACTGAACAAGAATCGGTCACACTTGATGTACCATTCCATAATGGATTTTCATGTTTGTGAACCCTAACTGGCTGTGGAAATGGAAAGCAAATGTCGCATAATCACAAATAACTTTGGGTTTTTGTTTGTTTTTGTTTTTTTTTTTTCTTAAGCCAAGAGAAAAAAAATCAACTTTTTTCTTCCCAGTTTGTGACAGGTTCATCATTACAGACAGGTGATGAATGATCATTTTGTGGTCATATCAGCTGTCATGCTACTGTTTAGAGAATTTTAAGAATGATTGCTAAATATAACATTTTTCAGTTAGATGTTACATGAATAATTGATACAGTAAAGTGACGGTGAAAGGCACAGGTATAATAATTGAAACTTTTTTTTTGTCAGAGGTTTTTGAGAATATATGCCACTTATTGAGTATCTGACTATCACCATATTAGGCTAGGTTTCTTTCTACTTTTATATCTGAAGCAGAAGCTCTCATTAAGCATATTGTAAAAAGATCCTTTTATGAAAATGCTATCAAGTATTTATAACTACAGCACTGAAGATCAGAGGGGGATATCGTTTAAAATCTGTGCAACATAAAACTGGTCAGAAATATCAACATCAATCAGTGTCAAAATTAAAACTGACTTGAATTTGTTTTCTTTTAAAATCCTTTTTATTTTTTTTTGAGTGGGTTATAACAAGCTCATACTCATTTTGACAATCTTATTTGCTGACCCCACATTGCAATAAATCAGAAGGATGCTGGTAGTTAAAGGAAAATGTTGAGGCTACCAAAGTAACAGAAAAAAGCATTCCTAAAAAAAGAAGTCAAACACCCCCCACTAATATATGCAAAAATAAGAACCCTTTTCTCACCTGAACAGTCCTGATATGAATACGGAAATAGGGGAATTGTCCACAAGCCTAAAGGTTTGAATTATCAGTCCTAATGCTTTTGGCTTTTTCAGAGGGGAAAAAAAAAAAAAAAAAAAAAACCACAAAAAACCCNAAAAAAAAAAAAAAAAAAAATCCACTCTGGATTAAGGGTTATTAAACACTCCCAAGGCTGAGTAGCAGAAGTGCGACCATCTATTACCCAACCGGACACTTCTTCCCATACTGTATATGAAGAGATTATCCCAGATCTCTAGAAGCCAAAAGAAGGGATAACGTATATACTTCTGACATTGGCACTCTTCCAAGAGAAAGTTATAACAAGCCTAACAAAAAAGGAAAAAAAAAAAAAGCCAGAACAAAGGGTGAATGGCATATGGTGGTTATTCTACAATATGGTCCTCATCGCTTTTAATACATCTCTGGAAGACACAAGCGAAGCATTGTAATGTTGTTTTCCTAAGAGATGACATGTCTGCATTATATCCTTGGATGAATGACACTTTATTAATAATATTTAGTATTATTTTTATTATTATTTATGTATGAGTACTAGTGCTGCTGGGAATACACGTTCAGGCTAGATCCCTGCACGAGGACTTTGCTTTCACTGCAGCTGTGTGGTTGATTTGTTCTAGCTCTTCTGGGGTGACGGGTCAGCTTAATAGTCTCTCTGGTCACAAAAATTGTTTCTGCATGGGGAAATTCATTCTGGGAATCAGTAGTCTAGCTACTATGGTGACCATGCCGAGGTTGTTGTACCTCACCAAACTGTGATGCTTTTCATCCAAAAAGACAGGAGCAAGCCTACATAGACCTTCAGCCTGTACCTCTAGTTACTGCCTGACCTGGGTCCTCATCCAGATCAGGCAGACCACCTTTAACTCTGTCTTTTCTCCTCTTTAGCATGAAAGTTACTGATTCAATGTTAGTGGTCGTCATTGACAGTTGGACACTGTTGCCTATCACAGGGACTTTTTTTAAATAATGTGACCAAAGCAGGGAAGCAGCAAGATAGCTAGGACGACTGCAGAGCTTCATTTCCCTGCTGTCCTCCTTTCTTCCATGGAAATTTTGCCCACGTTGGTGGGATGTGCCATCCCATGGCCAGGAGCCATACAGGTGTGCTGCCCGTTCAAGCAGCCTCAGTGCTCAGGTCACAACGCTGTGCAAATGCCCCATGTCCATCATCTCCCCCCCTCTGGGATTTTCTGGATGAGAACACAAAAGCCCTAAATGTAGATCTATTGTGTCAGTGCCCTCAGATGAGTAGATACTTGGAAAGAACACCCCTATCTCACTGTTGCTAGCTGCTCAGATATTAAAAATAACTGAATGCTCTCAAATGAAAGAATACTGGGGAAAGATCTTCAAATATCCTCATCATGGGATACTAGATCATATTTTGTATCTAATCCTCCTGACTTCGGTAAAAAAAGTGTCCAGAGAGTATAACAAAGTAAGTACTTTGACAGTGTCTTAGTTAAAACAAGATCTCAGGAAATGAGTGCGATAATGAGCAATTGGCTAAAAACTCCAACATATTGTACCAGGGCCTGAGAAATAATGTAAAAGCAAACCCCTTTGTTCATATAATCACTGGTTGCAGACTCTGCTGACTGCTTATTAATTGTCTGCATGACACTGGAATTGTTTGACCAAAAGATGAGGCTACGATTCCTTAGCCATTACTCCTCAGCCCACCTCTGTGGGGAAGTAAGGAGGTTTTGAAGCTGTGACACTGCTCTGATACTGGCCAGCTCTTTGTACACTGAAATCCTTGAAAAATAAATCCCTTCTTACTGACACACTTGTAAACAAGTTATTTCTTTTTTAGACATCCGTAGTGTTGCTATATAGTGATGCTATTGAAAATTTCCAAAAGACAGCCCAAATCTTTGTTTTACTGTTTTTGTAATAGAAATTATGTGGCTTTTGAAGCTCTTCCACTGAGACTCAGCTTGAGAAACCACAAAGCTAGGGATTTGAGAATGTATTTAAAGTATGTTGACTTTATTTTTCCTAAATCTAGCTAAATAACTAAAAATATCATAATTAATGCAGGAGCCTACAACTGTCTTTTCCTTCTTCTCTTCCAAAGGAGCTCCAAATTCACAAGATTCACTCTGAAATACAGATAAAGACAAGAAAGTTTTGGATTTCCCATTAGGTTTACAGAAAGTTGGCTACATCTTGTAAATCATGGCAAATTACAGCACCTTTGAATTACGGTTGTTCGTTGCAAAACTAAAGAAAGAAAAAAGAAGGAAAAAGGAAAGGAAAGACAAAGGATGGTAAAAAGAATTTTGGGTCTGACTCCAAGTATGTAGTTTCCCTCATATTTTTTTCCATTTGAATATAAAACTCTCTACATTAACTTATTAGGACCTTTCCTTGGGACTGCACCTCAAATGAGTCAGATGTTCTGCTTCAGATTAAGTTAACTAATTATGTTACCTTTTTATCTTTGCCTTCAGGTAACTTCTCATACTTCTAGCTCATGTAAAGGGTGGTAAAACCTTTTATAGAAGTATAATTTATTTGGAGCCAGCTACTAAAGGGCATAGCAGCACCTGAAAGAGAACTAAAGCCAAAATGTTATTAAAAATTAAAATCTCACAGGGAACTGTTTTTCCTCTTGACGAGCACGCTTGAGAATCCAAGTGGGAAGAATGGACCTAGGCCCATGTATTAGCCAGTACTACATAGTTTCCAACGTTTAGGGCTGAAAAAGTAAAAATACAATGTTATTCCTCATACATTTTTCTTTTACATTGATTTATCAATTTTTTTTCTTTTTTGTAAGTATGTGTGCATATGGTGGATCACGGCTGCATGGCCGCTGTGGATTCTTATATGCGATTTGCCCTTTCTAGGAGTACGTGCATTGCTTGTCCTTAGGCACCTAGAGGACCCTGAATATGTTATCTCTTTTTCCCTGTTTATGTGTCGGTAGAAGAGGTAAAACACTGTCACAGGCCATTTCAGAGCACCCAACTTCAGCTGCTGTTTGGAAGCTGGCAGTGGGTCCACAGGTCAGCATTGCTTCAGTTTCTCGATTGTGAAGCATGGGCTCCAATGCTTTCATTTTGATGACTAGCGCTGCTCAGTCCCCCAGCATCGGAGCACTGCCACCACCACTGAGGCTGGTGGAGGCGGTATCTGGGCACTCAGCAGCAAGCCCTGGTCCTTGAACTACTCACGCTGCTCTCAAAGATGGGTGGTTTTTTGCTCCTGGTTCATTTGCATAAAGGTCAGGATTTTGAATTGGAAATTCTCTGACTTTTAAACTTTTGCACTGGCTAGAGATAGTTCTTATGACAGTTGTGATCCCCACTTAGAAAGGAGATCCTATGTTAACAATAAGCTATTTTTCAGTTATTTTTCATATTCAATTATTTTCTGGGTGCATTTCGGGGTGGCTGCGGCAGGTCCATGACCTGCACCTTCCTAATTGTACAGAGAAGGATGTGTAGGATTTTCCAGCATTAGTCTCTCTTATTCTACATCTTTAAATGCAAAACCTGGATGCCACTCAGTCATTATCTTTAGAGTGTTTATTCAATTCCCTCCAAATAAATCAGCAATTCAATACTGAGGCAGTTTTAAAATTAACACTAAGGAATGATCTGTAGGAGTGCTACGAGCCCAGGCCATCAAACGTTATCAAAGATATTCATAACCTCTGAAACTGAGGCTCTGATCTTTCCTTACGACTTGTGGTGACTATGCCTTCAAAGGCAAACAAATACGCAGAGCTCAGGCCAGGACGGGACGAAGTGCCTTACCTCGCAGAATCAGGTCAGATGGTAGCTGTCTGTGTCTTTCATTATAAAGAGCTTTTTTTCCTTTAACTTCTATCCCATGCTTAAAATACCACTGGGATTAAAAATTAGAAGTTGCTGTCCCATAATAGACCAAATTGACCTCTATATTTCAGCGGTGCTGCTAGGATCGGTGAGCAAATGACATTGTTAGGTCTCAGCGCAATTCGGAAGCCTGCATTTTGCATTAGCGTGCTGCTCTACCTGACCCTCAACTATTTACCCTAAGATACACTGGTTTTAAACAAGTGCCACGCTGCTGCCATCCTCCTTCTCATAAAGTTTCCCCTCCTTCATCTGTAGATGACACTTATGCAAATGCTAATGAAAAGCTCACTCTGTTTCTGGCTTCTGGTGAAGATAAGGGCTTTGCCTGGAGTATTTGCTTTCTCAAACTTAGTTCAACGGAGAACGCTCTTGGAGCGATGGCATCGCAGGTCCATCAGGACTTCCTGGTTCACAGGGGCCCACCTCCTTGGTCTGGCAGCACGTTGCTGTTGCCAACGAAATACCAGTTTTCTAAGAGCGTAGTGGTAGCGTTCGCCAACAGGAAGGCTCCAGCAGTGAAGGCTCCCTCCAGTAGTTGTCAGGTCCCTACCTAGCTGAAAAGGAGAGAGTTCTGCAGCTATGTCTTCCCCAAGCCCTTGCCAAAATAAGCCCCGTGGAGGCCCAGAGAGATCCTCAAAGGCACCATTGGTCAATGCCATCTCCTCTGCTTCTCCCCATGTTTCAAACTCCTACTAAGTAAGAGGGTTTCCAAACAGTTAATTCCCCGTCTCTCTCCGTGTCTTGCGGCATTTCACAATGCTATTGTCATCCTAGAAGGCAAGAACACAGAAGTAGGAGTTTCCCTTTTTTTGCAGCATCTTTATTTAATTCCCTCTGTGGTCCATTTTAACTCCCTCCTTCCCGGCCAGTCGTCGCTCTGCAGGGGAGCAGCAGAGCCCCGGCACCAGTGCTCCCTCCTGCCCGTGCTCCTTTGCCCATCCCAGAGATTGCATCTTTCTTCTAATTCATGGGCAAACTCCCTTCTTCTCTCGTGGTCTCCAGGTTTTCCCTTACAAGCAGAGAAAGGGTCGGGGGTCTGAGTTGGGCTGGAGGAGAAGACTCCAATCTGCAGCTCTGGAGTCAGCGTGGCTGATAGCTCTTCCCTAGGTCAAAGGGGCTTTCTGAGGATAACTGTATTTTGGATGTAAAGATGCCTGTGTATAGCATGGAGAACCATCAAAGGACTACAGGTAGCTCCAAAGGCAGCATGTTTCGATATTTTTCCTGGTGATCCCTCTTAAAAAAAAAGAAAAAACACAAACCTTTTCCTTGCTCCAAAATGCTGTTTCACTAACTCCGAGCGTCAAAAGGATTTTATTCTTAGCCTTCTGTTTCGATCAGTTAAATCCCACCAGGGCTGAGGTAAAAATTGTCTGTGGGACACACTGTTCTTTCTTCTTATACACCTAATGTTGCTGTGCTATTTTGGGCTACCATTTAAATAAAAGCCAATTTGACTAAAGAGCAAATATATTCTGTCGAATGACGGCAAAAGGGCAGAGCTTGGGAAAAAGAAACAAGAAAATGCAAGGCATTCATTTTTCCTTTGTACTTTTTAATAAAAGAAATTCTCTTGCAGCTTAAAGTGACACATTAAAAGATGTATGTATCGTGGCTTTTAAAAACACAATTAGATAACACCTTGTCAAATACTTATATTCTTTGTTGACAGCCTTGAGTACAATCACAATAACAGCACAGCTATTTCAGCATGTTTCTTATTCAGTTGCCATTGGCAGAGTCAGCCATTTTATAAAAATGTTACTGTTTATCACTTTAATCATCAATCTACATCTAGTCAAAACAATAAGTCAGAAGGAGTAGTAAATTATACTTGTGCAGCCCTGATGAGTTTGAACTGTTTTGCTGAAATTAACTGCAATAATTATCTATTTTTCTAAAGCTGTTAAGAAGTTCTGCGTAAAAAAAAAATTGGATCAATGAGGACTTGGCTTTTGCCTGTTTTATAAAAAAACTTTTTAGTAGGCTGAGAAAAATTCAACACTGAGTCGTGGTTTTCTAAAGGTGAAAGGAAACACATGGGTTTTGCTCTTTTTTTGCAGAATAAAGATGCCCAGACGGAGTTGCCAGGTGGCGCAGCCCCTGGTCCCTGCCCCTCACCCTGCCTCGGGGCGGGTGCAGCCGGCAGCTGCCGGCAGGGCTGGAGGCACGGGCTGCTCCGGAGGGTCTGCCCGCTCTCTGCAGAGGGGCTTCTGGCGAAGGCGCTGGGGTCAGCAGAGCAGCAGACACCTGGGTGGACGGGTGCTTAATCTGTTCTAGGGGCATTACTTGTCCTGCGCTCACTTTGGTTATAATATTGATGTTAATTAACAGTACTGATAAATGCTGAGCTCCTCTATGGAGTCTACCGTGCATAGACGTAAAGCGCGTCAAGAAAAATAACAAAGCTATCGGGGTTCCCATTTTACAGATGGGGGCAAGGAGGCCCATCCATCTGACCGCGCTGTTGGCGGGCAGGCGGTGGCAGGGGCTGGGCACGCCTCTTGGGTTTGCCCCACTGGGGGACGATGCTGCGGCCATGCAGGCAGCCAGCGTTGGCAGGCAAGTGAGACCTTCCTGGAGGTGCCTGATGCGTGCAATGCCCTCCCCGCAGATCTGCCTTGCATTATCTCTAATCAGTTCAACACAGATCCCTCGCATCCACGGTCAGGCATCCAGCCCATGTTGATGACTAATGAGGAAGTTCCGTGGCCGGCCGTCCTGAAGCAGGTTCCACCTGTACCCTGACCATGTGCGTGTTTTGGCAGGACAACTCTGATGGCCAAGGCTGTCTCCAGTTATTCCGCATGGCTCCCTGTTTTGGCACAGGGCAGGGCTTGAGGGTTCCCTCCCTCAGCAGAAGGTCCCCCTGCCCCAGGGAGTGTGGGGCAGTTGTGACAGCGACCAAAGTGCTGAGTGTCGCTTCCCTCTCATCAAAGCTTTTGCATTTTTTTCCCTTGTGGTGCTAGTCTTTTATTTCTTGCCTTTTATCAGTTTGAAATATTTTATTTCCCTCTTTTTGGAAGGACGTAATTATCTCTTTTTTTAGCTGGATCCCAACTTCTTAGGAATAATGTCGTGAATCCTACGAATGCGTTTTATATGTCATGCGTGTGTGTGATCAGTGGGGTTTTTAGACTTATATACCATAGACTATCAATATTACATTTGCTGCTCCAAGCAAGAGGCCTTAATAATACAGATCTAACTTTTTACTCTTTTACAAGACAAGGCAGCAAATTTAGATTCCTTTAATCACATGAAAAATGATGGATATAACTAGGGGATTGAATTTTGGAAACAATGCTAGGACAAAAGAGTTCCTGATGGGATTCTATAAATATTAACAAAGAATATTTGTCTTATCTTTTGCTAGCAACCATTAAGTATTTAACCCTATTCATGGAACATTTTCTATGTCAAGAAGGCTTTAGCTTTTGTCTCCCCAAAAGGCTGTCTGTCTGTCTGCTTCTCTAATATAATAGTTCTACCGCTTTGCCATCAAACTTTGACTGCGTTAATTTGATTCATTTCATGTAAATATATAGTGATTTACTAAGCAGTTATTTAGAACAATATTTATACATATCTGTATGAATTTTTTCTAATTACTTAGTAAACCCCCTGTAATACCTGAGAAACAAAACCGTATGAAAACCACAGTCAAAACCAATATATTAATGTAACTTGTTCCTTGTGAGGGGAGCACTGCAGACAAGTTTTGGAGCCTGAAGGAAAAAAAAATAATAAAGTAGTAAGCGTGAGGCATGTCGCCAACTTTGCATAGGTGCAAAAATTTCTGGCTCTTGACCAAAGTTTATTTGCAGTTATTTGCACCCTGGATCGCTTTTTCTGCTTGCTGTGTAAACAATAAATATCTCTTCCTTTTTTTTCCCCTGTTTGGGCTTTCCTTGCTTTATTGCCAGCCCAGGGTTCTGTTGTTATAGAATTACCCTCAGAAGCCCTCCACCCGCCCTTGGGGCGACGTGGCTTAGATAAAGGTCCAGCTCCAGCTGGGCTGTATCCCTGGGTGCTCCCTGAGGAGGGCAGCTCTCCTGTGTGAGCCAAGCAGTGGTGTCGGAGGGGGCAGCAGCCACCCTGTCCCCAGCTCCAGCACAGCTTAATTTCCCCCAGCTGGCATCATTGGCCCACTGGGAATTTAACCAGACAGAGCTCATCAGTGTACAGCAGCACCCAGTTGCTCTCCAGGCATGCTGTCTCCGTGTGGGGCTGCTGAGGATGGGCATGCACAGGCTTCACACATACCATGTGAGTACTGCTATAGACAGGGACCATCCCCAGGGGTGTATCTATCTAGGGTGCTTTTATAATGCACTTTGCTACAGCAAGCATCAGGATCCAATCCACAGTGAAGAGAGTGAAAAGGAAATACATTTTGTGAGTGGACTTGTTTTTGTGCTGTATGATTCTAAAAAGAAAACTGAGTTTAATTAAGGACAGTTGTTGAAAAGGAAACTATTAATACTTTTAGACTGAAGCTGAAAGATTTGTTAAATTCCTCTTATGATTGACTGGAGAGCAGAAGGAGCTCTCCCCACCTTTCCTGGGTCACAGCTAGGAATGGGGAGGAATCTTTCTTTTGCCTCAGCAAGCTGTGGGAGCTACTTCAATGGCCAAGAATAATTTTGAGTATAACACATCTCCATACAACAGAATAATTCTCATTTCTCTGCTGACCCCCCTCTCCTCAGCTCAGGAAAAGAGAGAACTCATTTAGCTCCTTAAACGTAGGTGTTGTAATCATTAATAAGGAAAGTGCCAATAAAAAAAATCTGGTGATACTATAATGGGGGAGATAAAACACTGCAAAGAATAATTAGATGCAGCATCAAAATACTGCATGAAACAAAAACAGTAGGGTGTTTCAGAGAATCAACATTTAAAGCATTTTTTGAATTTTATCTTTACCTGCACTCCTTAATCTTTTATTTTGTCTTTTGATTTGCCTGCTATGTACTGTGTTCCTCTTTTGGTTTATTGTCATTTGACTTCATTTTCTTACACCTCCTTCCAGCTTCTCCCACCCCTAAGATTTTTTTGTACTTTCAGCTCTACCTTTGTTAATGTTGAATGCAAATGTAAGCCTGTTGACAGATTTTCAGGAGTCAGAAAAAGTCTTAAATCCTAAATAGTTAGGATCACAAAGCTGAGTGGTGGGGTACGGGTCAAAGCAATTGGAGCCCATCTTGGCTGACTGCATGGGATATGGAAATCCCAACGAGCTGTGAGCATCTCTTTGATCTATACTGGCAATAGTCATTGTGGGCACAACCGGAGCTGCCCTTCAGGTGTGTTTGGGAGGAGACTGTGCACACAGCAAGCCATAGCTGTGCCCGATCTTACATGGTCGTGAGAGTCGCTGCGGTCTTAGAGGTTAAGCTTCAGCAAAGAAAAGGAAAGGATGGGAAGAAATCAGTGTTGGTTTCTCCAAATTCACATGGGCTTAGGGGTTGGTCGCTTCTCCCTTTTAGGTAGTTGTAAGTTTCTAGGGATTCTCTGCAGAGTGTGAATGTGGGAAGGCAAGTTTTCAGAGTGGAATGACTGAGCGTTGTCCCCCGTCCTCAGGCTGGCAAAATACTGGAACTGATATTCTGGCGAGGTACAGATGAAACATGCACGTGCCATGCTCTGTGGTGTCCTAACCAAACACTGACGATTACATATCAGAGTTTGGGCAGACTATCCTAGAACAAAGACAGGAGACAAGCAGTTATGCAAACTGTACGCAGCTGCTGCAAAACTAGATTTGATTACAGCCCCCTTGCCCCTGGAGGGCTGGCAGACGGGCTTACAGGTAGCAGTGGGAGCAGGGCTTGCATCGAGGTACTAGTACTACAAAACCTCTCAGCTTTTGAGCCTCAAAATATCTATGCTGCTAGACTTGTGGCAGACTGACTGAACTGTTACACCATGTCTTCATTCAATGACAGCCACTAGTTAAAAGTATTTCTGCTATAAAATGGGAATGGATGAACAGAGATGTAACGGGGACAATATTCTGAGTTTCTGGTGTTTGGTCAACCCAACTCCAAGTGCTCACCAAGCAGTTAAAAAAGGATCTGTTGCTACAGAATGAATGTGGACGTACATATTTTTATCCGGTTGAAGGAGAGGCATTCTGGGTGTTGTGTGCTGGCTCTAGTGCTGAAAATAAAACTCACAGAATAGGGCATAGTACTAATTAGAAACTTTGAATGGAAAAAGATCATCAAATATAGAAACCTCCTGAATATGCTGCTCTACGTGCTGAATATGTTGAAACAGAAAGTGGAGAATTTTGTCTTTGAGGCTCACATTTTTACTGTGCCGTAGATAAGAACTAGGCTTTCAAATAAATTGGAGTACTCTTTTTATATGCAAAACGTGCACTTTTTTTTTAAAACTTCTGCAGTGGCCACCCTTAACAAGTCTCCAGTTTTTCCACTGGTTCCCTGGGTATCATTCAGTATTTATATTACAGTAGTAGTAATGTCATTATGTAACAGTATTGATCATCCGGGAGTGCACGTAATTAGATGGATGGGAAGCACAGTGCTGCCACTTGACAAAAAGGCATGGTTTTGTCTTGCCCTACATGAAGGTACCTCCCTTCACCCCGGAGATGTTGTGACCGTGGGCTGATATTATATAATTTTCCTCACCTGAGGCTGATTCATTTTATCTCGAATTGAGATTAAATGGGTCTCCATTTTATCCGAGGAGAGATGCTGGCAGAAGGCTTTGGCGCTATGCTATCTGATTGAGGTGCGTGGAGGAAGCCTGATGGAGGAGACCTGACTTGATGGATAGGGGTCTCTGGAAAGAGGAGGGGTGTGCCTGAGCATAGAGAAATGGAGTCTATGAGGGAGGGTCTGTTCTTGGGTCGTAGTGGTCATCTATTAAACAAGGGAGCTGCTGTTTGGTTGTATGCTATAACGCATGGGACTCAGTGGCATGCAAGCCAGAAAAAATACATTTGGAGAACCGTCCCTGAGGGCAATACATTTTACTGTCTTTTGGGGTCTGGCTGGATAACCAGGTAAACCATCTTGCAGAAGGGCGATAGGCCGCCTATAGTCAAAGGCCGGTCAGCGACAGAAAATGCCAGGGATGGACTGAGAGACCCTGAGCTTTGAAACAACAGAGATTTCTGCAGAAATGCAGATCTAGCCTTTTCCTTCTTTGCAATACAGTCTCTAGCTAGGGTAAGAGATTGTGATGTCCTGTTACGTGTTGCAGAATGGAAACCTGTACTTGTGATCTCATTATTTACACACACGCTCGCAAGTACATGCATGAGTAAAACTTGTGCTCTTCGTTCGCTCCCATTCCAGTGACTGTGTTATCTTTCCATTGCCGGTCATCGAGAGCATCCCATAGATGTTTTGTGCACCCAGCACAGTGCGAGCATTTAGATCTTGCAAAGAGAGTTGAGGGAGGTGGAGAGAGGGGTGGTGTGGATGGGAGGTAACCAGCAGAGCTCGGGTTCGGGGGTGAACCCGGTGGAGGCGATATGCCAAACTCCCCTGATCCGGCATGGGTCAGGGCTGAGGTTCTCAAAGTCATGACAGGAGCTGAATATCCCCAAACTCTTAATGCTGAATTAAATAGAGTATCTAAATCATACCATCTAGACCTAGGTCTGTCTGTAAGGAATAAACTTAAAAATTAAGATGGGGAATTCATTATACTAAAGCTATCACCTGTTTCCTGTACTCCATTTTTTCTGGTGACTGATCTTTTCTCCTGTTCTCATCATGCTTGCTACATCTCTGCTGCATGCCAGATAGAGATCAGTGACTTTATTTTTAAATGTGAGCTCCCTATCAGAGCCTGGATTTATTATCCCTGTACAAAAATCACAGTGATAACTTCTAGGGAAGCAGAACTCCCAGACCAGAGCTTTTAACCCCCTTGCAGGTCTATCCGACTCAGTTGCTTGATTTTCCAAAGTGGCAAGCAGCTACCACCACATTAAATTATTACAGTTCCAGAGCATCAGGAAATGCTGATTTGTTTAACGTTGTTTCTGGAAGTAGTTGCCTTTTGGATTATTGCTAGGAAAGCGAAGCACTTACGCCCCAGTGCAAACTTCTGCTGAAGAGCCTCTGCATGCTTCAGATTAGAGATTTAATGTGGGACCACCAATTCAGTCAATCTGCAGCCAGAACATATTATCTGCTGCATAAATCACAGTAAAATGTGATTTTCACATTTCAGTGAGGGCTTATTTTTATTCCAGGCTTTAGACTGTGTACCGTAGATCTTAGGGATGAACCTGGCATGATAGGTAAAAGGCCAGAGCAAATGCAAGAGCCCTTTGAAATTCCCCGTCCAGCTGCAGCAGAGCTCCCGCGCCACAGGAAGGAGGGAGGCAGCTGCAGGTGGCAACCGCAGCTCTGTACCGTCATGCCCTCGCTATACCTAGTTCTTTAGGTAAAAGATCACGTAACTCTGGTGCTGGATTTTCCATCAAGCTCCGTCTAGGGCTACCTACTAACCCCTTTTGGCACGGTTTGCTCCGTGGTGTAGCACAAGTCCAAGGCGAGAGTGGGGACAGCTGGCAGGGGGCCGGCTGCCACACCTGCCGGGGGACGAGAGATGCCTGTTATGCTCACAGCACAGAGAGGTTCAAAAATGGTACATTGCAGTTATCCCACACCTTTCAAAACGGACGGTTTGTGTTTTATGTGTACCCACCCATTTCTAAAGCATATGCTGTGGTCCTTTATTTTTCCTCCTTTCTTCCCTTTGGGGTTTGTTTTGAAATTGCACTAAATTGGCATTGGTACAATTTTCCTTTCAGTTATATTGAAAATAGCATTTTATCAATGTCAGCTGATTTCTTTTTTAATTGAGCTAAAGTTCACAGAGTGTGACAGGGACGTTACCGGGTAGTATATATTTCATGTTATAACTTAAATTCTGAACTCTTTGCAATGAAGCACAATTGTCATCTGTTACGCTACATGTGAAGCGAAGGATGCCGTCAGCCTTCTAAATAGTAAATAACAATCCATATCCCTCCACCCCTACATTTACCCCTAAAGGACCATGAGAAGCCTGCAGAAACATTTGTACCTGACCTGTTTTTTATTAAAGGGAGGGAGCGGGGTAGGTGGCTTGGTGGGGCGAGGCATTTCAAGCATGGCTACGCACCCTCTTGGGGCTCTCTGCAGTCCTGATGAAGAACAGGTGCAGAGTAAATCCACCGCAAAGCCACTTAACATATAGGAACCCCCGTAACAAATTTTGGGCTCGTAAAACATCGGCTAAGGGGCTTACCTGGACGTCACCCTGCTTGTCTGTTCACCTCACAGGCAGTTTTTGCATTTATTTATTTATTTTTAATCACTCACCTGATGCTGGTGGGGCCTATTTGGGGCCTAAGGGAAAAAATAAAGAGGCAAAATATTTCTATGACACGCTTTATCATGAAAATTTTGCCTCCGATTGTCTGTACTGTGCTGTCTTCTGCAAGCATCTGCCCTGGTGGAAGCCCTGCTATAAGCTCCAGAGGCAGCTGACAGCGTGCATTTAAGGGACTTCCCCCACCTCTCCCCCCACCAGACTATTAACTCAGTTAAAACGTATATGACCATAGAATAAGCATGGAGTATGGATGAGTAGGAGAGAGGGCGGACCTCAGGGCCAGGCAGTTTACAAACAGGCATCACAGCCATGCTGTCCTTTGCCCCCTCTTACATTTCTTATTACAGTACATTAAAACCCTTTGCTCTGTCAAATTGACAAAGGCAGCTATAAAAGGGGTCCTTTCTAATACACAGTAATATAAACTATGTTTGTACACTTACCACATAATCCCTAATTACTTCCATACTTTTATGTGTGGAGAGCTTTGACGCTTGCATTGCTGGATACTTAGTGAATGAAATAAAAATCAGAAATTATTTCTATATAAGTATGGGGTAGTATGTGGTATGTGGATTAGCTTCTAGGCTGGCGACACAGTTCACATTTCAGAATAAATATACTAAGTGTCATTGATCCACTAAGTGTCAAATAAAAAACTGTGACACCAACGAAACTCTCATATGACCCTGACATTCCTCCAGTACTTAAAGCAATTACCCTACTATTTAATAACAATGTTTATAAAATTGCTTTTTGATTGGCTATCATCTGTGTCATACCTATGTCAATAATTCCCAGTGAACGCCTGTGTGTGACCTTTGACCTTGCTTTACAAATAATTTCCATTTCATAATAGCAAGAAGACTCTTTGGCATTTGGTAATGGAGTCCTCCCATGAAGACTGCATCACTCGCTTTTTGGTTTTGCTGCATGGTAGAGGGCACAGCTTCCCCTCACACAGGACTCCCTGAAATGCAAAAAAGACTGAGCTTATAATCTTTTTTCAGGAGATATGTCTAACAACCAATGCTGTGATGTGAAAACAGCCTGAAGTTTTTAACTGTTTCACTGTTATCCTTGACCACAGTAGGTTATCAAAACTTGGGCGGGCATTGTATTTTTTTGTGTGTTTTCCCTTCCCCTCTGTATTTCTGCTTTTTAAAGAAGAGATGGACCTAAATGATGCATGATATATACAACGTTAAAGCTGTGGTGACATGGAGATGGTTAATGAAGTGTCCATGCTGTCTGGACCTGTGATGTTTGCCCAGCAGTAACATCCCAACAGAGCTTAAAAGTTCTCAAGGTATATTTTGGAGATTGTTTATTCACCTGACTTTGTTGGAGTGATGTCATTATCAGAAACAGTATCCACCATATACAACACAGCTGATGCACTGCACCCATCTCTGATTCTTGGCCCAGATACATGGGCAAGGGTGGTTGTGTGAAAAAGTTTTGAAGCGTCCATTAGCAGTTCTGCACCTCAAGTTGGTTGCAGGCGCCTGCTGGAAGTCATCTTCCCAAACACCATAAAATCAAAATAGCACCACATGTGATCCTCTTCCCATGGGTTGTTTCCCTAAAGCCATAGAAAAGTGCATACAACTCTGCATAATTCTTAGAAAGTATCTGAGCATCTCTTTTCTGTGTAGGAAAACTTAAGAGTAACCGCTTCTAAAATGGATTTTTTCAGAGAGATACAGCTGCGTTAACAGTGCACGTACGTCAGAGCCTGATCGTGACTTGACCACATGTGAGACAGAAAATGGTCAAAGATCTTGGTAAAAGTTATGGTCATACCTGGCTTGCAGCTGTGCAAACCTAGTGGTTTTTTCCTGGTGGGGAAACCTGAGCCAGATGAAAGGCTTACTGAGGGTATGTCTAAGGGAGATGTCCTTTGATCCTGTGGAGGCCTGGCACCAGCAGAGAGGTATCCTATCTGTTCAGTCAAACCTGCTGTATTTTAATGGCTGGCCCTACTGGGTGCTGAATACCAGAAACACCTCGCTCCTTGGGAGAACACACTCTCTGTAAGCAGCTTTGCAAAACTTTATGCAAGTGCTGCATGTGATAAAATCTGTACAGAATATTAGACATGCCAGAGAAAGGCATCCCACTCCTCTCCTTTCACTGAAACATATACAGCCATCTATAAAAATTGTAGCCTTAAAGATGGTGTAGAAAAAGCTTCCTGCTCTTGGGCTAAAGGTATAGATCCCGTGTACTCTGCCTGCGGAGGCAGTGATGCGGGACAAGAGCTTGGTGCTTGCAAGAGCCCCAGGATCTGGCGCGGTTTCCCCATTGAACTGCCTGGGGGCCGATAGGCAGCTATTGAGGAGGAGCGCCTTTGCATGTGACAGTAAAATGGGTTTCGTTCTGATTGATATATGGAGCTTGGAAGATCAAAGTTTGGTGTGTGCATGGTAACATTTCAAGAGTGGTATTTTTAGTAACGATCCCCCAGCACTCAGGAGGGAAGGCAGGCTGTGCTGCACATGTAGGCACGGCGAGGAGAACTTTGTTTTCCATGTACGCGTCTCCAAAGTGCACACTGAAAGATGCGGGTTATTAGGAAGAGCAGAGCGGCAGCGTATGAAGAGAGAAGGAGCAAGCAGGCCAATGTCAAAGGAAGAAGGGCTGAGTTTTAGCTCTTTGCTTGCTTCAGTGTGCAACCTTGGCCTCCTGCTAAGAGATTTTATTTCTGGAATATGCATGTGCTTGCAGATTTGCTCTAAAACATGATGGGTCTCATGATTCACACTGACTCTGTTTACATTTCCCAGTAGATACATTTTGTTTGTTCATAGGGGCAAGTACTTCTTCTGATCCTCTTCTGGAAATTTGAGTAGTTGATGAAGCTTTTTCCTCTTCTCGGGTAACTGTTCTCCTAGATTGTCTCCTATTAATATGCCGTGATGTGTTGATGTAAAACACTTAAATATTTCCATATGTAATAAAAGGTCAGGGATATTATTCTTTCATTACCAAGAGTCATATATCAAGTACCTCACAGGAAATTCTACTCTTTAGCAAAATAGGAAGGTAAATATATTGATTACAAGTTATCTGTCAAATTAGCTTGAACCCTTTGTTCAGAGTATCAGGTTTTTTCCGTTTGTACAGTAGCTCAATGTGACCCCTTTTGTGGTTTTTTTTGGTTTGGGGTTTTTTTTGGGGAGGGGGCGGGGGTGGGTGATATAGAGGCTGAGATTTTACTGAACTGGCTGCTTTCTTGCCTTGACAATTACTGAGAGATGGAGAAAAGGTATCTCCTTCCCTCCCCCAGCTGAAGTGCTCTCCCTCTCCCAGCACTCAAGAACTCTACGTAAAAACCCTCATTCCCTGCTGCTCCCCTTCCTCTGCGTAGCCCTGGCTTTCCACGGAAAGTAAGCAAGATCCGCTCGATGCCAGGCATTGGTGCCCTTTGTGCCGTAGCCAGTACCTTCCTTTTACAACTTATTTATAACATTTCTGAAAAGTTACAATTATCTCCGTACGTATCAATCAATCATCAAACAGGCTGAAGTTACAGAAATCCAGCCACCTCTGCAAGAGGAGGATGCTACAGCTGTGACATAATTACATTATCAACTTAATTAAGGAAGTGAGTGAAACGAAAGAGAAAACAAAACAGCCAAAGAGAAGGCTAGAGGTGGGAAGGAAAGGTGGGATGGGTAGCATGCGGAGGATGTGTTAAATTTAGCTCTAAGTGGTTTAAAAAAGGATCTAACATATCATAAAAATCCCTGGGTTTTCATCCTGTGCTCCTTGCTTTCTGAACAGCTGCTGGGATGACAAGGGCTGGGGTGGGATAACAGGACCCCCAGAAGGTGAGCTGCTATCGCAGCCTCCAAATCAGCAGCAAGCTGAACCAGGCACACCGTGCGCTAGGACAGAGAATGTGTGACTTAAATGCGTTCACATGTCGGGGCTTCAGGAAATCTGGTTCTGCAGAAGAAAGGCTCAGCCTTGTTATCCTTGTGAGCTGAAATCCCCCATTAACTTCTGTAGGAGTTTTGGGCACACGAGGGCTAAAGATTCAGGCTCCTAATCTGATTACTCTCACCCAAACTTATTAATTGTACAAACCTGACAATTCTTTTTCTAGGCAGGGTAACGAAAGCAGATCACTGCTCAAAGCATGTCCTTTTTCTTCTGCGTTCAAATCCCATGTACTTTTCAGTATCAAAAAGAGGAGGGGGGAAAAGTCTTCAAATCCTTTATTTGATTTCAGTGTACAACTATGCTTAGTTTAAATGTCACCCATACGTAGAACAGTGGTTGCACCAGAGCAATCATGGCAAGATGTCTACAGGGGTGTCGGCAAATTGGACAGGGTATAATTTTAGTCAATGTGTTCTTGTCTTATTTTAGTTCAACATCATTTCCCAGTTGCAATTCTTTTGAGTGACACATGGAATGCAAAACAACATAAAAGGTCTGCCCTGAGGCAGATATGTGTCCATGTAGGACTTTAATTATTCTTTTTGAATCATGTGTAATATGCAAGCCCAATTTCTGGCATAAAAGTCTGATGGAAAAATTGTGTATCACCTGTATAAGTATTTTTATGATAGTCCTCATATTTTTGGAAGCCCTGAATTCGGAGAAGGTCCTTATTAGTCCATGTACTCTGGATTTTTCAGGCGACATTTGGGGGAGAAAGCAATTGCTCCCATGGTGTTTTGCAATGACATTTAAATCAGTGGGTTTTTTTAAAAAGGCATTCTTTTATTCATTCAACTGCTGTGTGCTTAAATCGTACTTCCAGCACATGTATAGTATGCTACACATGTAAGAATTTATTTGAATGTATTCTTTTACTCTGTTGCCTAACACCTGTAAGTTGATCCTGATCTTATTTATATCGCTTCTATACCAATGTAACTCTGATGGCTTCATGGAAGCGAATTCGGACCGAAATCAGTGTCAGATCTTTTCCTTCTAAGAAATAATATTAAACAGGCTTTTTAGGTAGCACTTGGTGTATCATTTTAGATTAACTGATAAAAATAATGAAAAAGATGTGTGTGAATGAAAATGTGGATCGTAATGATGAAATATGTTTTTAATATTTTAAAAAAAAAAAAGAGAAGCTGGTCTGAAAGCAAATTAAGGATGTCGCTGCATGTTTGCTAGAGATTGTGAGCCTGATTCAAAGGCTCCTGAGGTCGGCTTTTGACATAGACCAGGAAAATCCTCCTGGTGCTTTGGGAGCTGTGTGTCAGAGAGTCAGTAAAGGTCTAGGTGTGCCCGTACCTTCAGGGAGGAGAAAGCACGAGGAAATGGGAGTGTTGGTCTCTTACCATGAAGTGATAATGGGCAACTGATAAAGATGAAATTTGACTGCAGAGTCCTCCATCTCCTGTGAAATCTGCCTTCTCAAAGCTCCTTCTAGAACTGTTTTTTAAAAAAAATAAATAAATCTGCAAACCTAAATGCTTAAATAGTCAAATTAAAAACAAACAAACAACCGGACAGGACTTTTAGCTGAAATTACAGGAATTAAAGCAGAAGGAAGGAGTTTCTGAATGCACCATTTTTGCTGCAGGTTGGACATAAAATGAAATAACAACTTGTACATGGACAAAAAGGCGACTGTCGTGCTTGCCTGGTTTGTCAGCACCCCAGCATAGCCCCGCGAAGTTTGCTTTCTCCCCCTTGGCGTAATCCTCTTGTTTACTTGGTCACTGCAGGGCTGTGTTTTTGGGGGGATATTTTGGTTAGCGTAAACTATTTGAAGACTGTTTGGAGAAAAGCACTAACCCGTCCCAAAATCAGTGGGATAAAAAGCTCCTTGTTTATAACTGTTACCAGTTTAATCATTTAGATGAGATGAATTTGCACTTCCAGCCCTGAGTGTGCTCTGATTTCCCTGCAAACATGTGTTGTGGGATTTGCATTGTCTGTGGTGGGAGTTGCACAGAGGGGAAGGAAATATTTTCCCCGTCTTTTTTTTATTATTATACTTTATTATTCCCTCAATTTACCACATGAAAAACACGTAAGTAAAAGAGCTGCTGGATTTTAATGATGAAAAAAATATATCAAATTATCCCACTGCATAAGAAAAGGTATGAAAGAGAAACCCAGAAAACAGCAGCTGAGATCAGGTTTCATTCATATGATCTAAACCAACGTTGTTTCGGCAAGTTCAATTTTCTCCCCAGGTGTTTGGTCCCTCTGATGTACGGAGTTCCATCGCCCGCACCCGGGAGGCTCTGCTGGCCGGCAGCCCGCTGACTGGCAGTGACCTTGTGCTAACTGTCTGTCAGAAACGGTCACTCAGAATTCATTGGGATGAAAAATAAGCATTTGGTGCCTTTCTTTAGAAACCTAATAGACAGCTTTGCTTTCACACCTCCTAATAGCCTTTTTAAAAATAGTTTCTCTAGCAGGATGCTTTTTTAGCGCATGGAGCTTTACACATCTACATTTTCCAGAATTTATTAGGATTATTTTTATATTGTATATGTTTTTTAGCTTAAATTTCCTGATGCCACACTGCGACGCTGCCAGTTTAGCAGCTCCAGCTGTTGTGAGTCACGAGGGTAGGCTGTCAGTGGCGACTGGATCACAGAGATGGGGAAATTTTGTCAAGTCAAAGCATTAACCCTTTGAGGCCAGCTTTTAAGCGCTACCTGTTTGCAAAAATAGCAACCGCACTGTCATTTTCCAGAAGGCAATCCTGGCCTCGGCTCCCACGCTTTAGCAGTCTCGGGTGGGCTCTTTTTTCCGGCAGCGGAGGTTGGGTTCAAGGTGGCGGTGGGACATGAAAGCTCCTGTGTTTTATTGGGTGTATTTGGTTTCACCGGCCACCGCGCAGCTGCGTAGGGAAGGGGCACAGCAACTTCTCCCTCCGCAGCCCCGAGGCCTTCAAATTCCTCTTGCCCTTCAGGAAAGGAGTGCCTTTTTTACAGGAGCCCAGTGTTATTCAATGGAAAGACAGGAACAATTTTAAGCTTCCAGGTCTGTATAAGCTCTATTGAGAGTGGAAATTAGTTGGGG
The DNA here is from genome assembly GCA_013389945.1 of Fregata magnificens. Classification (NCBI taxonomy): domain Eukaryota; kingdom Metazoa; phylum Chordata; class Aves; order Suliformes; family Fregatidae; genus Fregata; species Fregata magnificens. The sequence continues at coordinate 90,691 of WAAD01031013.1, forward strand.
CTCCCTGTGGCGTATGTGACTATGGAAGCTACAATGCTCATTTGTCCTGCTGAGCAGTTCTTGTATGTGCTTTACCGGCTGCAGAAGTTGGGGGGGTTTTGTTGGGTTTTTTTGGNTGCAAAGATCTCCAGTGGAGACCTATGTGGTAGAACTGAGAGTTAAAGCTAACCCTCACTCATGTGGCATAAAAATATCCTTCCAGAGGTAGGTTAGGAAGGTTTAGAGGTACACTGAGTTAATGCAGTTGCAGAATAAATTAACTATCTGTTGCAGCCAAGAATCATGAGTCTGCATTTCAGGGTCTTGCAATGGGAAGGGGGAAAGGGGGGCAAAAAAAAGGAAAAAAAGGAAGAAAAAATAATGCACATGCAGACAAACCTCTTTATTTTAAAACTGGATTAATGGCACTCTGTCTCTTTGATTGAAGACAATATCTCCAGCTTATCCTTTTTTCATTTTTTGGCACCTTCAGCGAAGCCGGGCAGGTGAGGGAGCCCTGCTTCTGTGCCGGGGCACCAACGACCTCCTGTGGTCCCGGGGGATGTTCCGGTTCTGCCCGCGGCAGTGGGACCCCGCCAGGAGCCGTGGACCCCCAACCAGGTCCCGCTGCCATCACAGGGGACGGGCTTGTCTTCTAAAATCTGCCTCGACCCCATGGGCACGGCATTGCACGAGGCTGGGGAACCGTGGGGCTCGGCGACCGCAGGGCTGTGCGCCATCAGAACAAAGCCCTGAATTACGGCTTCCTATTGTATGCCAATATAGTGTCATTTAAAGTCTCAAACCAGCCAAAAGCTCTCACAACCTCACCCTCTCTGCCACCCTGGATACAGAAATAGTCAGATCTTTTTGTTCATGATTAACTGACTCATGCTTAGAAATCATCAATTTAAAACCCATTTCAGGCAAAGTTACTGGAATGTTCTTTGCATGGACATGGCAGTATATTTAAATTACAAAAGTCCCCAAAAGGTGCTGAAAATATCCTTAATCATTTTCTGAGGATATAGCAAATTTGGTGCTAATTACAGTTATTTGCATCCCCTTCCCCCTCCAAAAAGGGTCTCTGAGAAGTAGAAGGAAATTTGGATACATAATGTGCACTGACAGCTCCTACAGCGTGATGGGGAGGGACAATTTGAGACTGTCACAGGGCTATGCTCAGCTTCATAGAGATGGGATTTCTCTACATGCTAAAGTATGAGGAAGGCTAAATAACTCACAGGTGTCAACGGCACCAAAGAATTATGTGTGTCTGACCTATGAGAGAATAAATCTCATTTCCTGCTTAAAGCCATGAGACATCCCTTTAAGTGCAATAAAAATTTAACATTTTCCCCTCCTAATTATCTTTTGCAATTTTCTCAAATTTATAAAAACAAGATTTTCCAATTTTTAAATATTTTTTTTTTTTACTGGTAGATTGTGCTCTTTAGTATCATTTTACATAATTTAATACAATTTGTTCCATCCATTGGTTTTCATGGAGATACAAGCTGTTCGTTTGTGAGAAAGCTGGCATAGGAGTGCACGTTGGCAAAGAGTCACCTCCAGGAGTTTATTCAGATTTCAAAGTTGCATGGGGGCACCGGCCATTTTGAAGGAGTTAAATGTTAAGGTTGCTTCTTTTTGAGTTTCTATAATATTTATTTGATTTTTTTTAAAAAAAAAAAAAAAAGCTATCATTGATAAACTCTCCCTCCCCCCTTTCTCAGTCCTTGGCAAAGTCAGTCATTGTTATTTTGTCAGCTGAATTGTGGTAACAGAAAATAATCTAAGCTTAAAAGAGTGGCTTTCTCTGAAACGTGCGTTATTGAATGAAAAGAACACAGGTGTTTCTTAATTATTTGTGCAGAAGGAAAAAATAACGCTGAGCGGATGTGCTGTAATGATTAGCGCACTGAAGAGGAGAGGCCGCAGTAAGATAGATCCTCCTTTCTTCTCCCTGTGCCGTCCTTTCTGCCTCCTCCTGTGCACCGGTGGGTGGCATGGGGAGGCAGAGGGGGGCCCCTTGGCCCCCTAGAAAGGTGCCTGTTGGGCTGTCAGATGTCAAGTGAAGTGTTCCCATGGCTGGGATGGAGTAAGGAATTCAGTGAACCCTCTCTCTGTGCATTTTTGTGGTTGAGAGGGTGGGGGACCCTGCCAGAATTCTCCCTGAAGTGGGTCTGCGCATCCCTCCCCGGATGTGCCAAAACTCTTGGCCATGATTTGCCACAACCAGAAAGGTGCGAGATGGGGCTTTTGGAATTGGCAGTCATGAAGGCAACGTGCCACCACCCTACATCACTCCCAACAACAGCTCTGTCTTTCCTTGCAGCACATTAAGTATTTTTAAACTGCATTAAACAATCAAACATTCATTATCCTAGCATAGATGCACGTTTTGTGGAAGCTGGCAGCATGAATCTGGCGTTATGTTTCTGAACATGGACCTGGACCCACCGCCTTGCAGGGTCCACGGAGGTTGTGTCAGCTGGATGCTGTATTTGGGTACTTGGTGAGATGTTTCTATCTTTGCCATATGTTTCTGTAGCGCTTGGGTATGGAAGAAACACTTCGGCCACTGGCAGTGTGTACAGAGAGTAGTCGCCTCCATCCTGCGCGCTCCTCGGAAACACCAGGAAGGGGTTGTGGAGAATAAAATACTAAACCGATAGGACACAGCAGTGGAGCTGGCAGGGTGCGGTGATCGGAGTGGGAGGTTAGCCAAGACGCCCAGCTGAAGCCGCCGCCTCCTGAGAAATGTGACGAACATGGATTTTTAATGATTTCAGGTCACCAGTTACCCGTGGTTTATGCCAGCACTGCAATGCTCTCCTCTACCATGCCATTAGGGAAATCGGGGCAGGAAGGCTCGTGGCTGTATTTGGAGGTGCCCTGTCCCCTGTACCAACCAGACCCGCGTTTTGACAGCGCCAGGTCAAATGGTCCTGAGCCAGGATCAGACGTCCCATTACACAAATACTGCTCAAATCATTGAAGTGGATTGCTCAGCTGAATTTTTTCTGGTTACTCGTCAGGGTGGAATTGAGTCAAATTCTTAAATTTTTACCCTGCATTGTGTGAAGCTGAAATACTGTTTTCTCAAAACCTTGCCACCGTCTTCCAGAGAAGTGAACAAAATTAGCTTTTCGATTTTTCCTTTGTAATGTTGTTTTTATTTTTTTCAAGCCCTGGTACTTCTGACTCCTTATAGGAAAGCTCATTTGCAGTCCCAATGAAAAAGCCTATATTGACTCCCACGTGTACTGAACGATACATCAGTGCAAAGCCTCCTATGGGAGGAACTCCTCCAAAGAGGAAAACTCCAGGAATATCCTGTGCTTAAATAGCAGCTCCCTATTCTCCATAGTGGTAATCTCCCCCCCCCCCCCCCCCCNTGCTGATATTTAACCACCAGCCTGATTCTGGGACTCACCTCTCAAATCTGGTGCGGAGCATGCCGTGTCTCGGTGGCCCTGTTGACCTGATACCTTGTGCAGTCAGGGAAGCTTTCTTTTTTTCTGTTCTCTGGTTTTGGTGCTTTTTGTAACCCTATCAAAGCAACCATGAGCCTTGTTCTCTCCTCTCCCTGGCCATCTGCTTGAAGCATCTGGTAATCAGGTGCAAGCCCCCACATCCAGAGCATTCATGCTTAAATTTGCAGCTACCTTGCCACCCACATTGGCTTTTGTTATACTGCCAAGATGTACCTCTTTGTGTACTCGATATGAGAGAGACTTAAATTCCACCATCAGCCTACTGAAATTGTGTTGGGCCAGGGTGACGTTATCACCTTTGAACATAGCTATGTATCAGCCTTCCCCCATTTTTCTCTGCTAGAGTCTCCAGCTAATCTCTGCTCCAATTGCTCATCGTACCCAAGCCATGTGTGTGCCGCGGAGGTACGGCTCCGAGTTGCAAATAATTTCTCAAAGAAATATCTTGGTCTAAAACATGATGATGCTTAATGTGTGCTTGTCATTTCTGGGATCCTTCTTACATCCCTTTTTCCATCTGAGTAATCTCCATGTATGTGTCTCCATATAAGAGACAAATAGAGCCATTGTTCTGCTCCATATTTTAATTCCATATCTGTATTTTAGGGACATTGCTGCCTTCCCAACAGACTGACTAAGTATTACAAACTGCCAAATTTAGGCTTTGGGAAGTGGCTGCAACTGAAATTGCCCATTAAATTTAAGAGCAGACAAATAATTTTGTCAGAAACACCAAAACCAATGACTTGAGCACTATCCCGTCCCCTACAAAGGGATCCCAAAAGGAGAAAAGCTCTGCTGCTGCTGCTTTGGCTTTCTGCAGCCCCAGATTAGAAAAGAGAAAAACCTCTTGACTTCTGATTATTCGCTGCAGCACCATCTTCATGTGTATTCAATCTATTATAGTCGAAACATCAAACTGAAGCCCCGCATTGTGGAAGGATATGGAGATGTAAGGTATTTACTAGCTCCTGTGTTTGGATGGAAAGAGTGACCATCTGTTTGAGCAGGATTGGTTTGATAACGCAATAGGAGTCGCAGATAAAAGTCCTAGGGCAAGGTGGGCCCTGGTTTTGGAGCTGCCCCATCTGGTGCTGAGCTTGGAAAGCCCCTACCACCTATGACAGCAGCCCAGGCAAAACTGGGAGCCTGCTCCAGCAGACCCGATGTGCCTCCCACACGTCCCACCCAGGGGAGGCCGGCAGCTTGGCTTTTTCTGGCACCTGAAAATCACCCGCGACAGGCGTGGGACATGCCCTGGGATGTCCTCGGTGGGGTCTGCCTGGCCAAAGCTCGGGCTTGCTGCCCAGTGCCAGCACACCAGCAGCAGGGGCGGTTTTTAATTTGGTGCTGCAGTTTTTGGTAAGTATCACACAGCATTGATTTGATGATCCTGAGGTGCTGGCTGCATCATCTAATGAGAAAAGTGCTCAGGAAAAGCGTGGAGAACGGTGGCGAAGAAGTACAATTCCAGAATGATCCAATAAATTAGTCTTACAGTACAAGTATTTCCCCACATCGGTAGCTGAGACCAGATTCATATGTAGAAGAGAGATGGTAAAACACCAAATAAGTGGCAACCGTCTTTCATTACTTACTGCAATTAATGCCGTGTTGTTCTTGGTATACCCATCTATATATTTTTTTTCTTCCCAGACTGCTTATTCACTGTTGGCATCTTCCATTACACCTTTTTTTAATGCGATATATTAAAAAAAAAAAAAAAGCTATAAATGATTATAGTTTTTTGGGGTTTTTTTAAGTTTAAGGTTGATTAAGAAACAGCCTTCTTTGGCGTAATTGGTCAGTGAAGTTCTAAAGTATTTTATTCATAGGGATTGTTTCTCAGCATTTGAAAAATGTTTCAAAGGTAAAGAAGAAACCTGCAGCACATTTGTTTAAAACATGCAACATTTCACCAACTAACTGCTTTGAATTATTTTAAAGATAGTAAAGCTCTATTAATATAATTGTTATTTTTGGACCCGTTGGGTTTAGGGTTTTTTACGTCTTTTTCATTACGTGACTTCTCTCGGACCCTCCAAATGTGAACTTGAGCAGATATTTGTATACATGAGCAGGACGTGTTACATCCATGTGTGATTCCTCATGTTCAGCACGGCATTGTCACCCGTTCTGCTGTCTGTAAATGCACCTGCGCTTACAGATTGCCCAGATAACGCTGCGGCTGTTTGCATATGTGATTTTCACAGAATATAAGAAAAAAATGTAAATACATTAAATATGGCTTCACGGAATTTTTTTCACAGAAAGCACTGGAAAGCCTTTATAGGTTATTGCAAAAGTCAGAAATAAATCCGCAGGGACTTTTCCACAAATGGGTAAAATAGAGGAGTATTTAGAAGAGGCCTTATTGGCTTGAGTCATGAAGCTGGCTCTCTCCGAGTGTTGTGCCGTAAGTTTAGTGGGAAAAGTTTGACAGCAATTTAATTTTCATTGACAAATACTGTCATAATATTGAGGGAAACTGTATCAACAGTAGTGGTCGATGCTCAACCAGTCATATGGACTGGACGAGCTTACCATATGCTTAACTACAAACTTCTCTTGGAAAGCTCCTTTAAAACACTTGACAAGCTTAAGATACTAGTCAGTAATGAGCCTGAACAGAACATGTGAAGTTTTACATTTTGTATAGAAAATGGATTACTGTTTATGTGTTTCCTGTACAGAAGAGATTTGTATGCTGGTATCTGTGTAGCTACAATGCCTGCGTGCATTTCTATAGCCTGAGGTTCACCTAGTCAAAGGAAATTTAAAAGTGAAAATGCAAAAACAGACAAACAAACAAAAAAACCCCCCAAAACAACAACCACAAGCCAAACAAAAAAACCCGCTAAACATAATTTATTTCTTCTGTACAGCATTAAGGTGAGAATCTTTTCATTTATGTTGCATACACAGTGTTAGAATTTGAAGTTTCTGGTAGTAACGGGAATGCCAAAAAACATGAACCGAGGCAACCCCCCATATTAGCATGATAATTATTACAGCAGGTGATAGGTCCAGGCTTTCATTAACGTGCAGTATTACTACCTTCTCCTAGCAATGAACCTTTTAGACTGATCACTGCCTTCAGCATTTTTTTACTGTGAACTTATAGATTTCTGTCTATAATTCCACAGTCTCTGAGTATTTGAACTGGTGTCTGTCTACCTGATGGCAGGATCAAATCAGGTGTCCAAAGATGCAAATGCTTCATCTTGCATCTCAAATGGTTCTTTTTGTGGGTCTGATTGTACCCACAATTAAGGAGTATGGGTCTAAATGTGTCCTGTCTCCCCCCTCATCCCTTGGCAATGTACTGTGGCACACAGATTTCAGCTCCTGCACTTTTTGCCATTTTTTTTTTAATGCATTTGTTCACACACTCATAGACATACATACGCGTATGTGTATATACGCTTGTGAGTATTTAATGTGTTTTTGACTGTGGCCAAATACTGCGCCAGGTTAGAGACTCAGTTAGATAATTCAAACAGAAGTCTGACCTGATTCTGTCTTAATTTGCTATGTTTTGTTAGCATTGAGCCATTTGTAATTTAGTTACATGTAGAGTAGCTCAGTGATGAGCAAGTTTAAACAATATGGAAGGCATAATGTATGCTTACATGAAAAGCATATACAGCCTTTCATTGCACTTTGTACTCGGGAATCATTCTCTTCAGTTTTGCTGTGCTTTCCTCTCTGAAAAGTAACTCGTTAGCAAGAATTAAAAATTAGCTTTAAAAATCTTAACAGAAAATAGCAATTTCTGTGGATGGTTCAGCCATGGCATATTTTCTTAGTGCAAATATTTTGGAAACTGGTTTCATTTCCAAGGTTTAGTGTTTTAAAGATATTTCTTGTAGAGCAAAAGTAGAATTAAGCCTGACTTGGATCCCTTTACCCCTCCATAAATCAGACGTGACTCCTGAAATGGCACTTTTACACATTAGATCAGAATGAAGTTCAGTTTTGTTGTTGGCACATTGGTCAAATCTCCCACTGCTAAGTATAGTAACTGCCCTTTATTTTCCAAGCGAGAGGAATGGATGATCACCTCAGTTTTGTCAAGTCATTGCTCTTGCCCCCTATTCATCGCTATTAAATTTTATTTCTTATCTACAACCGGGATTTAGGCTGCTTGGCCTCAAATTAGATGGGTCTAGATGGTACCATCTGCTGAATGTTCAACAGCTATTAAGATTCTTAGTTTTTTAGCGTGTTTTTTTAATGTATTCATCTGACAAGGAGAAGAAAGCAAAAATGGTGTCCAGCATTATTCATTTTATCAGTTTGGCAACCAAAGCATATTGGCATGGGTACATTCCTTGTAGTAAGTGCCTGAGAGTACAAGTGTAAAGACAGCTTTGAAGCTTGCCATGAGATCCTGTTTTATTAGCAGAGATGCATGAACCCACCTGCCACAGGCTGCAAATGTTGAAAAATCATAACTTGGTGGCCTGAGATGGCCAAAACAGCAACCATTGTAATGGTGTGTTGGCCATGGTCTTCTCCTGGCACGAAGCATCACTTCCCTGGTTTATCTCAGAAATATTCGTTATCTCTCGATATTGCATCCCTTACCTTTACTGGATCACCACTTTAACAGTAAGGATGCAAAATCTTTTTAAAGAAATGAGAAGGGTTGGGCCCCACTGCTGCAGCACATGAGGCACGGGCACCCACGGGTGCCCAGCCACGCTGCTGCCGTTCAGGTACCCTGCTCTGAGCACCCATCGTGCACGAGCAAAGCCTCAGCCCCACGCTGCAGCCTCGCCTGACTGACACCTCCCATTTCATTCAACGCTACCCTAATTCACCAACATGGCAAAGAAGAAAAATTCCCACCATCTTCCTTTGTTCGCTGCTAATGCGAGAGCAGTTTTTCCAAAGAAACCCACAGGACCCTGCTCTGCAACACTGCCAATCCGGTGTGTCACCACCAGGTTTTTATTCATCCTGCTTGAAGAGAAGCATTTATCAGCTGGTCTTGAAACCTCATTTTGCATTTAAAAGTGCAATAATTGGACCAAAGGCAATGCTGGTATGTGCTTTAAAAANCGAAGATGATCTTAGGTGGGGGGCTAAGTGACTGTGGGAATCTGCTCTTAGATGGAATGAGTCCAAACACTATCATCATGATCTGGGCTGTTGGGCTGTTTTGGGTGCTTTTCAAGCATTTATTTGCATTGATATGATCAAACACCCAGTTCAGAATGGCTGCTTTAAACGCAACAAAATGAATGTGGGGATTCACTGAAGGCGAATCCAAAATCGTGTCTGGAGCTTTGTGCCTCCTTTTTAACACGACGTTTTCTGTGTTCACTTTTTAAACGATGACACCACACCGGGGGTTGTCGTTCAACAGATTGCTGGTTCTTTTAACAATTTGTTCAATGGAGGAGGAGGAGGAGGGAGTAGAGGCAGCTATATTTGTCACTACTGTTGTTCAGTAGAATAATTGATTTTTCCAGTTTGGCAACCAATTCCCATTTTCTGCTGCTTTATTATTCCTCCCCCCACTTCATGTCTTCAACAAAATACACTTTTCCCTTCCAGTTCTTAATAGCAATTTGCAGTCTCAGCTTTCTTGGTCTAGGAAACTGGGTGCAAGAAGGAACTAGTGATTTGCTTACTGGCTTTTGGGGCAGCACCCACGGACTGAGCCTTGCTGTATCTTTGGTGCTGGTCCAGCTGGGGGGAGTAGCCTTCTCAAAACTGCCCTGCTGTGTGAGTATCCCCACCTTTCTACCCTGTCAGCATAGGACTTCTTTTGACTCCATAGCCTTAGCAGTTGTTTTGCAAGATTCCCCCCCCCACCTTTTTTTTTTTTTTTTTTTTTTTTTNACATGGAGGTGTTGCATCCCCAGGGAAGATCTTCACGCTGTATAAGTTGTCACAGCAGATGATCTGTCCATGCCTTGCTCTTCTAGCTGTAAGGCTCCATGCTTTGATGATACCTGGTTTTGGCCAGGGCAGTAACCACAGCCAGTCTGAGAGTCAGCTAGAGAAAATTGTCTGGGAGAGACAGTATTTAGTGTTTTTGTAAGCTCTAATGATTTAAAAAAGCTTTTTGCTAATTTCAGTAATTCTTCATTCTTTTTTTCTTTCTTTTTATACCTGTTTATCTACCAATAAGAGCTCTTCGTATCCAGGGTTTGGATGGAGTTATTCCTGAGGCGGATATCTGAGGGACTTGCACTGGACAATTCCAAGGACCCCCTCTTTGCATTGAACCACAATAAAAAGGCTGCTCAGTCTCTCACATGAGGATCTCACAAGGATGAATGTAGCCAGCTTCTGCTGAATTTACTCCTTAAAATCCTGTTAGCTTTTGGTATTTGGGCTAAATATCACAAGGGCTGGTTTCAAGAGCTGATATGTGGTGGTCAGCATTGAGTGTCCCAGTCTCACCATCACTGCTGGCCGTGCCAGCCCATATCCTCGCTTTGGTGCGGAGTGTGAAAGCACAGGCAGGTCAGATGCAGCACCAAGCGCTGATGGTGTGGGGGGAAGAGAACAGGAGTCAGCCACAAACTGTCCTGTGTTCAAAAGGGAAACCAAACGGGACAGAGTCGATCAGTGTTTGTCAGACCATGTGAGTGCAAGGCTGGAGTTGCAGCTGGGCTCGTGTCTTGTCCCTCGTAACTGTACTGCTGCCCTCATGGAGAGGGGCAGGGTTGTGTGTTGAAAATGGCTAAATGGAGCAGCGTTGGAGGAGATGATGCAAATGCCATGCCTCTACTGGACCAAGATGCTTTTTTGTTGTTTTGGGGGTTTTTTTAAAATTATTATTAAGTTAAGTATTATCCCAGCTGGAGGCAGTACTCCACATAGTATGCTGGCCTGGATATTTTTGTTTTTTCAAGATCTGTTTTTGGAGGTGGGAGGTTGTTCCCTGGACTCTTGCCTTTGTTCCCGCAGCATCCAGGCACACCGGGCCCTGCCCTGGGGAGGTGGCTCGCTGGCCTGGGGCACGCGGGAGGTTTGCGCCTCTGCTCTAGGGAACTTGTGCATATATTCGCTGCCAAATTTTGAAAGCCCTTTTAATGTAAACATGTACAACCTTCTCCAAAAAAGGCCTTAAAGCTCCAGTACAGAACTATATTCGTGTTAAACTTAAAAACATATTTAATATATTACCAGTAATTGATTTAATGTATAAGTAAAACTAACTATGCATAAATTAGTAAAATACTTGCAAGAGAAAAGTGCAATAATTGCCCTGATTTGAGTGAATGAAGTGGTTAAGGCTTCTATTTACTAGCTTTGTTAAGCATAAATATCAAACGTTTAAACTTCAGCAATTTCTTCAGCACCAGCCCTCTAAGAGTATTCAAAAACATGACTGAATTTTGCAAGTTACTGTAATTTGTGGAAGGCTTTTTCCAAAGCTTCTAAAGTCACATAGAATAATTTAAAAAAAAAAAAAAAAAAGTCCTTTCTTTTCCTCTCCTTTTTGATTATTGCAAATTGGGTATAATAATCTTGGCTAGTTTGAGTATTAGAAAGGTGAACATGCATCGTTAACAATAGGATTTTATGAACATTTTTGTAATATTATGTAATATTTAAATTTATGTTGGCTTTCTTTTTTTTCAATTTTACATGTAGTAATTAATTTTGTCTTACTGACAGATGATTCTCAATGACTGATTTTCAAGAAAAAATCCAGACAGGTATTTTAACCCTTTGTTTTCATTCTAGACACCTTGCATTCACGGGTCTGGTTGTAATTAAGGGGTGCTGTGCTAGGCTCTGTTGTAAATTAAAGTTTAGTGCTATTTATATGAGTTCCCATAGCTGTATCTTCATGATAATCTTTTTCTGGATGGGCGGTGGGAGTGTAGACCAACGAGATGCCAGCTTTGCTCTGAACAAAATATACCTATGCCATACATTACTGAAACCGCCCCCTCCTGGGTTTTGGGTAACCGGTAATGGAACGTGCAGTGGGACCCCCACCTTGCCTCTCTTCCCTGCAAGAGCCTCTGAATCTGCCTCATGTCCCAGCGTGAAGTAGCATGATGGTGACATTTAGGTGCAGAATGGGAAAGACATAGTGTCTTTGTTCTGTTAGGATTAGATGACTTCCCAAGCAGCGAGGGAGGGAGGAAGGGGTGCAGGGCAGCCGGGGACACAGCATCTGTAGCCCATAGCCCTTCTCATGCTGCTCGAGTGCCGCAAACTTACCTCTGTCTCCATCCTTTGCCTTCTCTTTCCTCGCTATTGATCCACCTCTTAGTCTTGCAGTCTATGTAGTTCTAGTATTTATTATGCCGTGCTTGCAGAGGGTGACATTGTAGTTAGGTGTCTCTTGGGGCTTCCACTGCAAAAGCATCATTTTTAAGGCTATACCCAGAAGGTATGTACCCGGGTTACATGTCTCTTCCCAAAGCAGGGGCCGGTTTAGCTGCTGCTCACTGGACTTTTCTGTATACTCTGTGCACATGCAGGACCCCGTAGCCGAAAATAACAGCTAACAAAGTCTGTGCCTACCTAGTGCCAAGCCATGTGGCCGGTTCTAGGTTGTTTTGTAATACAACTGAAAGAGTAAGAATGGGCCCAGTGCCTGTTTGAAATTGGTGAGAAACTTCATGGACTTGAGGAAGGTTTTAATTGTAAGCAAATCTGAACATTTGTAGCATTGAGGGTGTGGGGGGGGTGGTGTTTGGTTTTTTTGGTTGGTAGGGTTTTGTTGTTTGTTGTGTTTGGGGAGGGCTGGGGTTGGTTGGTTGTTTTTAAACTCTCTCCCCCGAACCCCATGTGGTTGTATCTTTTCCTGGCTTGTTTTCCACCCTCCTCTCCTGCCCCCTGGCCCCATCTGGAAGGCAAGCCCTGCTTGTCTGCCTGCATCTTCTAGAGGGTCCCAACAGAAATGCTCCGCTGCAAGGTATCACTCCCTGCTTGAAATCCTTAAGGCCTAAGAAGGGCCACTGAAATGCAATTGTATGGGATCTCCTCAGCGGGCCCCGTGCTATTGGATTGGTGCTGTTTTGCTGAAAACATTCAAGAACAAAAATGCATTACTGTATAGGCAATAAGGGCTGTGCTATCAATTACAGACAGCTGTAGATACCAGTCTATCACTCGTGCTGTGGCTGTACTGTTGCATGTAAATCCCGTTTGTTTCTGTGATAGTTTGAGCAATAGAATTTCCAGCCTCGCATTTCTAGTAACTTCACGCCGGGTTCGTAAGACCTATTACGAAGGAAACATCATCATCAAGAGTATTCCCTTAAGGCCCATTTTTGTGATGTATTTTTGCTTGGAAAATAATAAAAAACCCACCAAAGCAGATTAAGTGAGTTAGGTGGGACGGCAGATCTGCAGAGGCAGCCGGGCAGCGGGGCTCGTCTGCAGCCCCAGGGTGCGGGGTGCCCCTTCGTGCATCCTCTGGCTCACATGCACCTCTCAATTACTTTCCTTCACACGCTATGTGCAAGAAAATTTGCAGAGTTGTGCTGGCTTACGTTGCTTACCTGGCCCATGAGACAAATGTAGTAATCTTTATTTTAATATTTCACTTGAATAGTGGCTCACATAGTTTTAAAGTACAGAAGGATGAAAAGCCAGGGACATCATTTCACTGTTTGTCTTTTCTTCTGAATGAGTCACAGTGTAATATCTTTCCACAGGTTGCTAATGCTGCCCTGGGTTGCCTGTGACATTGACTATAATCTCTGTGTAAAGAAATTCCACTTAAATTCCATTAGTGCCTGCTTTTCCTTAGCTTCGGCCCGTGCCCACTTGTTGTTAGATACGGCTGTAACTTGAGGCTACTTTGGCAGTTGTGTATTCTCTACCTCAGCTTTTAAAGAACACTGGTCTGGTTTGGTTTTGGCTCACTGGCATAATTTTGTCACTTGGTTTGTTTGGATGTTCTGTACATATCCAATGATACAGATAGCCAAAGTTAGGGTATGGTCTTCCAAATATTTCCTCGTTATCCCGTTACGTGCTGCAGGAACGATTTTGCACAGTTTAGTCAGTGCCTCGATTTGGAAATTCCAGAAATATCTCTGCTGCTTTTTATGCTGACATTAGGTCCTAGGCTTAAGATTTTTAGAGTTCAATTTCTAATTATTCACCACGCCTCTGCCCCTTTCGTCTCCACTAAGGAGAATGGCGAGTGGTGCCTGCCTTTTGTTCTTACCACAATGTTACTTGACATTTTTTCTTTATTGAATCACATCCCATCACTTTCCCTGCTCACTAAAAGGCAGGCTGAATTTTTTTTATTTATATATTGTCCCTTCATTCATATTGTCTGCGGCTTCCCCTCCATTTTCTACTCTGAATAAATTTCATCCTGTTTTTGCATGCCATTGAAATAGAAGTGGGACAAAATCAGCTTTGCTAGTGATCTTTGGGACAGACCAGCTATCGCCTCCCATCACTCTTCCCTCCTGATGTTAGTGTGCAGGGTGCTGCGCCCTCATACACTGTCCAGTTCGTTATGCATTATTTGGCTCACCCGCTCGTCAGAACTTATGAGACTGTAGCCTGTTAGGAGATCGTATGGCATTAGCTTTCATGGAGTCCATGTAAATCATGTTCATGGCTTCCTTCAAATCTTTTTGAGGGTTTTTTGGGGTTGTTTTTTTTCCAAATATTCTATTAGTTTTGTTACGTATGATCTCCCTTTTGTGAATCCATGCTGAATATCTTTAATTAAATCATAACTTTCCCTATTTTGTCCCTGATTAGTGTTTCCAATATCTTCCCCACTGCTGAAATCAGGCTGACTGGTGTTTAATTTCCTTGATCTTCCCTAGAGCTGTTATTATATATAGGTGTTACAGTAGTCCTTCCATCCACGGGTACCTCCCCTGCTTCCAGAGATGTTTCACAGATATTTGCTGAAGTGTCCCCTTCCTTCTGCCTTTTCCTTCCAAATTCTGGCAGGCATCCCATCTTCAGTAGCTTGTTTTGGACTTTAGATACTTGAAGTGCGTTTTTACAGCTTCACCTTCATTTCATTTATTCATCTTTCTCATCCTTGATAGCTGCTCCGTACGTTGGCGTTTGCAGCCGCCTTGGCAGTAGATATCCTGCTCGGTGCCCTGGTTGGTTAGTTTGCTTGCGTGTGGTATTGGGTGGCCTCATGCCAGCCTCCCCATGTGCATCTTGGTCCTCAATAAACCACGAAACCATGCTTGATGTTCGGAGGCCAAGGCCTGTGTCCTGTTCCCAGACCATCCTTTCTCCTCAATCTGAGATCTCCTGCTTGCTGTTTCGGATTCCCCAAGATGGAGATTGCTTCTTTGACCCTTCATGTATTTTTGTCAGGCCGCATGTGTATTTTCTGCTGATATGAACTCATCTTTGAACACTTGCCATTTCCGTATGGAGTTGTTTCCTCCGCTCCTTTATTCCATTCAGGGTCTGCTCCTCCTCTCATTGAAGTCAGCTGGGAGTTTTGCCATTGCCTTCCTCGAGAGCAGCAGCGAGCCTGCGATTCACTGACGCTTTAAGCATGCTCTCAAAAATTAACCCTGCTGAAATTGAACATCGATACTGAGCTTTATATTTTAGTTGTAAATCCAACTCTACTCCTTGAACGCTTCTTCTGTTTGAGGAATGGCTACTATGAAGAAGCCCATTAATTTTAATGTAACTCTCCATAGTTAGATTTGGGTCATAACATTTCCACTGTCATGGTTGCAAAAACAACATCAATAGAAAACTCAGGTTTCCTGGACACTGCGTCAGATGCTCCAAAATCTGTTTGTCTTTCTTCCCTGTCATTAGGAAACTTGTACTTGTACAAAAACTGCTCAAATAGTGTTTAAATCTTTGAAAAAGAGACATAATTAAATGATAAGAGGGAAAAGCTATGAAAATAAGGTTAAGTACAGGTTTGGGGGGGGGGTTGTTTGTTTTTTAAGAGTAGCGTGAAAACTTTTCTTTTACGTTTCCCTTGCTAATAATGCTGGGAGTCACATGCCTCTGTCCCCACAAACCATCGTGGAAATGAGCCCACAGGACCCGTGACTTCAACCAGAAAATTGCTGCTCTGTCCTTAGCTCACCCCACTGTGATGAAGGCTGGTACCACATATGGTATGTAAGCTCACACTTACTTCTCTGAGACCATGGAAACCTGAGTATGATGGAATACATCAGGGATGGAGTGGCAGCCTTGATTGCGAATATTTTTTGCTAAAGTCAGACACTGAATGTTGCTGTAATGACATTTTATATCTTTCCTTCTATATTCTAGCAGAGAGAGCCACAGGTGTTCCACTGGAATTACTCACACATTTATAGAATTGGACATTCTGTCATTAAATGGACTTAAAACTAAAAAGCCTTTGTCTGTGAAAGGTGACCAATAGAAAGGGAGTTTGGATTATCTGATATCCCATAACTTAATCATATGGCTCTTAAGAGTAGGGCATAAGCAGCTGTGTCTCGCTAATATGCATGCAATATGTGTAAAGTGATATGCCTTAATTCTAAACTTGTTTTTAGCAGGAAGAAAAAAGCATTTAGATGAGGAACATTAAGATTCAGCATTAACCATTTTTTTCCTCAGGGCAAAATTATTCATCACCTGATATTTATTAAGGCAACATTTTTATTTTATTGCTTTGTACTGTAAGAGTCTTTCCAAACATCCTCAAAGTTGTGTGGGGAAGTTTTCCAGGCAGATTTGCAGGCAGTATTTAAAGCGGTTTTCAAAATCAATGAATTTGAGAAAGATATTTTCCTTTTCCTAAATAGCAATGCTGTCAAATCTCACAGTGGAAATAACAGAGATAAGCAGTCATTTAATTTATTATTTAATTTTAATTTTTATCTACCCTCCCACGTTATATAAACTTGATTTCTGTATTGTAGCCTTAATTGTTAGTTTGTGTTGGTTTAATCTCTCTTATTTAAGTATGTTTGCTTTAATAATATTTAAAAAACTAAGACAAAGAAACTGTAGATTAGAGACTTTATTTTCAGGGTAAAATGATACGGATAAGTGAGCGTCAACTGACCAGAAATTATTTGCTTCTGTCTGTTAGACACGTAATGGAGTCATTTAACTAGTCAAATTAGGAGCTGTAGAAATGCACCATGCTTCATTACTGAGTTCGAATGGGCACCATTTTACATTTACGTCAAAAATTATCTCATAGCAAATTAATGTTTTCATTGTGCGGGGAAGCCGGAGCTGTGCAGTATCAGCACCACCTAGAGGATGCCACACAAATGGTTTAGAAATGTTTGTCAAATAAAAAACCGGAGAGGAATAGATTATCTTTGAAAAGCAAAGTACTTCAGACAAACCTCTGCCTTCCTCAAAATAGCCCTGGAAGTTTTGCTTGCTTTGCCCTCTTAAGCTACACCCATTCTGCAGCTTCCCTGCATTAGTGGCACAAAAACTTGCGAGTGTTTATGGTATGTTTCAGGTTGGCTCTTCTGTAAAATCCTTCAGTGTCGATACCACTAGTTGTATATTTTTAATGCAGAAAGATGCCATTAAAAGTCAGAACGTCACTTGAAAAGTCCAGAGAACTAGCTCCCTGCCCAACCAGGAGGAATTTCCAGGCAACATTATGAAGGTTCTTTCTTCCTTGAGATTTCCTGAAAAGCCAAAGAGAAAGAAGGAAGTTATTTTTTAACAAATTACATACTTATTTGACAAATGGAAACAGCTAGTGCCTTCAAGTGTAGAAAAAAAAGACGAGAGTGAGACAAAAGTGAGGGCAGCAGGTAGACTTCCAGCTTGAAAATGTTATAGCAGTGAATAGCTATGATGCAGGAACTAGAAAATGGTAACACAGAAAACTAATAGCAATAATATAAATTGGACAGTGATAGTGGTAAGCTGTTTAAAGCACAGAGTGGTTTTGGGTGCTCAACATTCACTTTCCCAAAAGGGTATTTATCGAACAGGAGGTAGTACAAAACCTAATAAAATCTAACTTCTCTGGGGCAGGAGATGCTCTCGGGTGGGACCCCGACCCACCCCAGCAGCTTTTCCAGCAGTGCCAGGGCATAGTGGGCACTCCTGGCATCAGACAACTAGATGACTTGCAAGGCAGGAAATTTTCATACCTAAGTGTTTCGTGATGAAAGACTGCGGAGGCTAAGTGCCTTTGGCTGCGTGGTTTATTGTTTCAATACAACTCCTGGAGTTCGGGGGGGGGGGGGAAAAAAAAAAAAAAAAAAAGAAAAAAGAGGAAAAGTTAGAAGAAGTGGCTAGCGAGACCTGACACCTTACTGCTACAGCAGGTACCGTGGAGGCAGGGTCCTGAGCCCTCCCAGCTCAGTGGTGGCTTTTCTGTTTACATCAGTGGTCCTCAGCTCCTGCCTGCTAACCATGGCCTTGGAAACCTACAGCAGAGCAGTAAGCCAGGACGGACCGTCATGGTCACCCAGTCCCGGCTTCTGTCTATGTGGGCCAAGAAGTATCCCCCAGTAATTCTTTCAGGGAAGGGGTTTTCTTGCATGTGCAAATACACGGCACTTGTGAGCAGAAATTTGCAGGATTTGAGCCTCAGGTATGATCTGCATTAAATATATTTTATAAATTGACCAGAATATCTAAACATGTTTTCCAATCTTATTAAATGTTGTGCGTGCACAAGTGAATTAATTCTCCATATTAATATTCTTAGAAGACGTTTATAGAACAAAACAAAAACATCCACAAAGTATTTTGACACAAAGCACAGGAGCCGGAGACAAAGATGAGCTGAGAGGGGGAAGTGGACCAGAATTCATTTAGTATTACACTTATCTCTGGAGCAAATGATCACTCATTAATTAAAATGCTGCTGCCAACTGTAGTTGGAAGACAAAAATTCTTCATAATTGTGTCAAGTGTGTAATTTTTGTTAGTATACTATTATTTTTCATATTTCAATGAGATGCTCTTCAGGATCCTTTTGAAAAATCAAATAATTGCTTGTGATATTACTTCACGGCTAAGTATAGTGTCTTAAATACATACTGTGCTGTAAGTTCAAGAATTTGGCAGTGACTTTAGGGCCAAGTTGGTAGACGATAGAACATGCCTGTGAGCAAGTTTTCTTTTGTTCTAGACAAAGCTTTTTTTTTTTTCCTTCTTTTTTTTTAATGGCTTAAGCTTATTGCAGAAAAGGATTTCTTTGGAACAGTAAAAAAAAAAAAGTTAAGAGCCTTGCTTACAAGTACCCTGGTATTTTCTTCTTCTTTTTTTTTTTAACTGTAGAAGCACTTTTCCTATTATTATGAATCTTGTCTGCTGAGATAGTTCAGCCTTCGTGTTATGTTTACCAAGGCCAGACTAGAGGATCAAATAATTTATAACCATTCCTGTTGGGTTTTATGTAATAACTTTGGAACTCATATAAAGTAATGATCCACAAACTCTTTTAATGTTCATTATAAAATATGAAATATTTCTCAGAACCATTGCAATTATGTGACCAGACATAACTGTTTCACACATGAGTAAATACAGGGAGGCTTAACATAACTTTATTATCTTCCTGTCTTTTCCTCTCATTGATGTGATAATACTGTTTTAATATTTTTCTAAAGAAAAGTTAAGTAATTTCAGAATCTCTATTGAGGCCTAGTTTATTGGTTTTCGTAATAGAGTACTCAAGAATAATTGTATTTATGATTAGACTGATAGTATTAAATGTTGTTGTGCTGAATAGGGGTAAAATACCCTGAAAGCTTTATATTATTATAGATGAATATATACACATACATCAGTAGGAAGAAATTATTAATATCTGTCTGTCTGTCTATGCATTTATATTATGCTCATCATAGTATCAGTGCACCTTCTCTGGAGACTTTCTGGGGTTTAGCAGTTATTAAAATGTCAGCAGATATAGGATGGCAAAACTCATTAAGACTACATAAAAAAAACATCCCAGGTCCTTGCCTGATACTTAGAGCTAACCTTTAATTTCCCCCTTTTCTTCTGGTCTTCTTGGATTTAGACAAGACATAAAGTGGAGCCTGCCACAACCTAAACTCTGCTGAAGCTGTTTGATCAGCCCAAGCTCCTGTGAAACCTGGCTGGGGACTTCATTGACCTTCGGAGGGTTTCTGCTCCATTCAGGCTAGGAGAAGCCTCTGAACTTTATAGTTGGTGGCCCTGAAGCTTTTCACATCTCTCTGTCTCTGTGCTGTACCTCTTACAGGAGTGACAGACTCACAAGCCTCTCTCTGAGATCCCGCCTGTGTGTCTGAGTTACAGCATATGCAGTGAACATTTGGTGCTAACGCAGGGAAAAATAAGCCACCCTAGAGAAAAGAGCACAGAGGGGAAAAGTTCATAGCGCACAGAAGGATGCTCACCTTCCCACCTTCCCCCTTCCCTTCCTTGAGGAGCAACGTTCAGCATACAGAAGGGGGAGGAGGGTGAACGTGTGTGTTCAAACTGGAAAATATACTGTACTATTTTTATTTTACCAACATAAATTGCTAATATAAAGTAAGAGAATTTTGGTCTCCAGCTGGATGGTACTAAACAAACATCATCAGATAAAAAGATCTTTGGCCAAAAAAGCATGATCTAATTAAGAACGGCCTTAATAAGCAGAAGTCTGTTTTTCCTAATTCTCCCCTTGTCAGCCTGATGTCTTTCATCTTGCAGACGCTTAGGGGTAGGAGCTGCCTTTTCCTTACTGGTCTGTGCCGCGCCAAGGACAGAACCCTGCCGTAGGGCTGGCTGCAGCACCACCAGCCATGGTAGTAACAGCCACAGGTGTAACGGGGAGATGGCACGGTGTTGGGCCTGAAACTTAGCCTGCGTTTTAGGCTGTGTGTATGCTTGGTGCTGGAGTCCTCAGCAGATCAGATATGTGGTTCTCCAGATTGTATTCTATATGCATACAGAAACTTTTGGAAGAAGGTAATGTCCCCCCTTTCCCTCCTGGCTCTGGTGTTCCACCAGCCAGCCTCCCCTCACCCAGAATGACGAAGATTTGTCAAGCTCCCTCCTCCCGTGGCCACCCTGCTGTAATAAACGGAGATGGCACTAGCACAGAGGAGGCTTTGCACTAGGGCTCAGGCTGGCTCAGTGAAGCTGAGACCCGCTGACAGACCTTTTCCGTTTTTGCCTTTCTCAGACTACAAAAAATGGTCTGATGTGGTACCATGGAGGGGCTTCACAACACCTCCATGGACTTCCAGGGCACTCAAAGGTTAAATTTCTTCACTCCCAGCATCCTGCTCGCTTCTTGTACTGCAGGCTTTGTGCAGGGAGGGGTAATTGTAATGCATTAAGAGAAGTGAATCCAGAAATGTTATTTTATCTTTACTTTTAAATTAAAATGTCTTTATTTTTCATTGTGAAATGCTGGTGCATTGAAGAACGAGACCAGCTGTGTGTAGCAGTAACAAAATGCAGTATAACTAATGATATGATGAGAGGTATGGTCTATGCAGAAGATGCAAAGGACAGTGGCAATAAGACTGGGTCTCCATTTTCATATTTGAGATTAGTTTTGTACAATTTTAAATATGAAACAGTTTTCTGGTAGACAGTTTTCTTATGAAAAATTTGAAGTTTTGAAATTCAAGGCTAATTTTTATTTTCAGTTATTTATGGATTTATGTCACATGCATTTTAGGAAACACTTTTATCATTTCCTAAGGCGTGTTTTTGTCCAGGCAGAGTTACAATAGTTAACTTATTTGACACTGAAAACTAAATTTTAGTTTGCCTTTGGAAAGTATGAAAAAGTCAAAATCAGATTGTGGAAGATTTTACGTTGCACATAGTAGAATATAGCTCAACATAGGATAAAGCTCCACATCTGCAGAGTCGGAAGGAAGATCTCCTGAAGACAAAGGTTTAGAAAAACACTCTGGTTTTGTCCTAGGCCTCTTCTCTCCAGAGCTCAAAGGACTGGGTAAATCCGTAATGGAGAGGCTAGTTTTGATCTTGTGATATTTGCTGGATGTTTACACTCAAAGTTTCATTTAAACCTTTCCTTCAGGGAAGCGTGCAATTTGGTTAACCAGGGATGGAGTTTTTTCACTCTGTACACTTGACCTGGGGGTGCTGTACCCAGATTTAGCAAAAATATTGCTGACTTTCAACATGTTTAGGCCAAGTATCCATTATAAAATTCCTAGCGTGAGCCTGAGCTGATGCTCCACATATGAGTAGCAGTCATATAAAATGTGTTTATATGCATTCTTCACCACAAACAAATTAAATCTGTGTTTTCAGACAAGTTTCACTTTGTGCTTTAGAACTGCTATACACTGAAAATTCAAGGCAAGTATGAATTAGTTCAACAAATAGGTAAATTTTTGGAACCTGGAACAACTCAAACCAACTATATTTTAAACTTGCCTCTAATGATAAATGGACTTACCAGAAACATGTTAGATGTACACTTTTAGCATGTGATCAGACATGTCTTAGTTTAATATAGCATTTTCCCTGTGATATTATGAGCTAGAAAAGCTATCTTCAGTCCTGTCAGCATAAAAACTGCACAGCAGGAGGTGAAACACATGAAGCAGTTTCCAGGCCTCTTAACATACACAATTCATGCAGTTGAAAAGGTTTTGATAGCTTAACTGTCTATTTTTTTTTTCTTTTTTTTTTTTTTTTTAAATCTTGTATACCTAATGGTCGATTGTTGTTGTTGTTGTTGTTGCTATCTTGAGACACTGAGATTTTTTTCTGGAGAAAAAGATCCCTAATTATTTCTCCCCACCCACACAAAGTTAAGCCAGTCTTTTTTTTTTAAGGTATCAGGCAAGAGATTACATCAGAGGTGAGAGCGGTTGTATGTAGTTAAGAGCATAGTGTGATGAGACCACATAGGCTGAGATTATAGCCAGCATTAACTATGCTCCTTCCCCCTACAGCAGTGATGCCCAGCTACCTGTTTCTCTGCTGTACTGCTTTGGAGCAAGAGCATTGAAGTTAAGAGCACGTGGCCCTAAGGTAGACGTCCCACCTGCTAGCGTCTTGGTTGACACAGATGGAGGGTCTGTACCATAGGCTGTAGATGTGACTCCTAGAAGGGAGCAGTATAGTACAAGAAGTTGTGGGGGTTTTGGTTTGGTGGGGGTTTTTTTCCCCTCTCTCTCCCCTTTGACATGATGCAGGAGGAAGGAGAAGGAGGGACATCTTCACCTGGCTTTGCAAAAAACCTGTCTTCAGCTGCCTTCCTGGGTGAGCTCCCAACCTCCCCCATTCTCCTGCTTCGGCTTTCTTAGCCACTCAAACACCCTTCTCACAGAAGGGTGCTGCTGTTTCCTGGCTTTTGCTTCAGGGTTTGTCTCCACCTCAACCTTTCCTTATTGTGCCAGCAAAGGGGAACTCCCTTTCAAGGAGAGGCGGGAGCTAATCGCCCCCCAGACCCCTGCTCCCTGTTCCCCACCTCTACTAACAGGACTCAGCTGTGATTTCCCTGAATCTGAATGCAAGAGTTAGCAGCTGATCCTGGGATGATTTATCAGGAGAGCCCCACATTTCTATATGGCTTTTCAAGTATGCCACCATATTTCAGGATCACTGAAAAGGGCAAGTAGGTCCAATGACCTACTTACGTGGGACCAGTGACTATGAATAACATCTGTGTGGTGGTGAACCCGTGCCATGACCTGTATAATGCAGTGAGTTTGTGTCTCTCTCTTTTTTGAGATTTGTATAGAAACAGTGCTGATTTTTCTAAAATGTTTTATAAACTTTCACAAAATGTGGAAAATATTGTAGGGTATATAAGTAAATTGAGCCATGGAAGTATGTGAACTGCTTCAGAAGTGCAGGTGGGTAATGTGTTGTGATGTCCCCCAGGCCTTAGCTTATAATGTTATCTTTGGTCATACTCAAAAGCAAGCTAATTTATGGGCTTTCAGATGAGGACTAATTAATATAAAATGTTCTTATTTTATATGATAAATTCATTTGTAAAGAATTTTAATGGTGTGTGTCTCTCTGAATAATTCTCTCTGTAGTGTAGGATGTGAATCTAGAAGATTTAAAAAAAATTAGAATTTTTGAGTACATTTGAAGCATTGAACATAAATATAGAATATTAAATTCCTTTTTTGAAGTATATTGTTCATAGTCATCCTTTGCCTATTAACATTATCTCGCATATGAAATCTGAAATCTGCTGTCTTTAGACCTCAGCGTTCTTTCACAATGGATGTATGTGGAATTGTTGACTGTCAATACTGTTGAGCGTACAACCAGCACACTAAGGTTAGCTTGCCCGCGACATTGTCTCTTGAGATTCAAAGGATGTCATTCCTGTCTAAGTGGTAGAGCGATAATACATCTGCACTCTCTGTCTGTGACACCTCGCTGTCATGTGGCTTTGTCAATGGACAGCAACGCCTGTCATTTTGTTATGAGGCCCAACATAAAGCGTACATCACCCTTGACATACTATAAAGTGCAGTGTGTAAAGAGGGTTATGCCTGGTGTCCGTGGAGTCTAAGTGTTCTGTTTTGAAAGCTCATATTAAATAATAATATCCTCGGAAAACCAGATTCTGCTCTCAGCCGCACTGTGGAAAATCCACAATAGCTTCATAGACCTCGCAGGACGTAATTCTGCCTAGCTCGGACTCCAGTAGGGTGGAAGATTAAAAGAACAAAGCATTAAGTGATGAATTTCATCCAAGAAGTGTTAACTTAAGGTCAAGGAGCACAGTTTATGAGACTTCAGTGCTCTGTGGCCCGTGCACGTCTCGTCCCGTATCTGGCACTGCTGCTATTAGGCAGAGGGAGAGTGAAGGGAGAATCCAGTGTTGTTACTTGAAGTTTGGACTGACCTAATTGGAATCCCATTTTCTTGGGAAGGATAATTCATACAAGGGTTTGAGCATACCAAGGGTTAGGCGTAGCAGGTACTTAGACGAAGACAAGGATAGTGTGAATTTTTATTTCTTTTCAGTCTTCCTCATGCCTCACACTACTTATCTCCCCTGAAACACATCCCTCTGTGGACATCTGTAATTACAGGAGGACTTTCACAAAAATAAGGTTTTATTGTTCAGTGAGAATGTGAAGTTATTTTCCTCATCCTTATCATCACAGGCTGTAATCTGAGGCACCAATCAAAAATATTTGAAATATTGCCTCAGCGACTTAGTACCTTTCTTTATTATACACCATGTATAGAATTGCCATTGATGTGAGACAAGGCTTCAAGTTTTGAAGTGAATGCAGAGCTATACCCTAAAAGATAGGAGGCTTTGTGTCTGGGGCTGTTTAAGCAGTGTTTTATGGTAGTTATTCTAATGTCTTGGAGACGGATGCAGGAAAGAGTTGAAAGTCTTCACAACTACCAGAGGAAGAGTGAGGTTTTGTAATTTATCTTACCATCTTCAGAGGAAGTCAGCATGTTTTAACGAATCTTACACAGCCTTATTTACCTCATCCGTCACCAGATGCAGGGCCTCTTGTATGTGTGTGTATGTATCCATCTATCTATAAATAATGAGTGTATGCACAGACATGCACAGTATGTGACACAACCGTGTTCTCCTCCTTACTGAGAACATGGATGCTATTGCTAAATAAGTTTTAAATAATATTAATACTACTAAAGAGTTAACAGGATTTTTCTGTGCAGACAGCTCTGAAGACCCGACTCTATCTGATTTATTGTTTAGTCAACTTCAAAATGCCCAGAGATCCCAAAGATCCTCTTGGCTGTTGCTGTAGGGGTGGGACATTTATGAACAAGTTTGTATTTTGATTAAAAAAATCGTACTTTGTTAAAACATGCAAACAGCATACTTTGCTTTTTTTCCAACGGTCCATCTTTTCACTTAACCGTTTTTAAGTTCAGAGTTTATCAGCATGGTTAGTATTGGTTAACCTTTATTGCTACAAATATTGCATGTTCTGTCTACGTAAGTGCCATCTGGAGACAAAGTCTGAATATTTTAACAAGGTGTTTATAAGGGTGAAATCTGCACTGAAATTGGCTGAATTGGTAGATATAGATTTCTAGGCTAGCTTTTGATAGCCCTGTGGTGAAAAAACCCTGTATATTGATTCTCACCAGGGACTATATTGTTAAAATATATAAATGTAAAAATTGACTTAGGAAATAAAAAATAAATGATAGCTATAAATCAGGGATAGCTGATAAACAAATAAATATCTATCACTATTATATCTCGGTATTTCCCAAAGATATCTGAAGAGCACTTAATTGTAACTGAGTAATCAATTATTCAATTAACCTTCTTCTCATCGAATATATATTTGATATAACTTTTTGAAGCTTGGGCTCTAAAAGGTTTATATTGATTGCAGGTTTCAAGGCCATATGTTTCAGTTATTGGATTTGTGCAGTCAAAATTGACATCCTAAGTTCACTAGAATATGTAAATATTTGAATGTAATGAGTTTCCAAGACTGTTGGAGTTATGCAGTTAGTTTTCATTACTTTTTAAAACTACAATCTTTTGTGATTATGAAGTTCACCTTAGCAGAACACATGTCATTTAAATACATTTGTTATTCAGAAGACATTAGGGACATAGCTTATTTTATGGTCTGGCTATGAACTTTCATAAATTCATTTTTCACACTGCTTTGGATGAAGTTGATCGGGAAACATTTCAGCCTTTTGTTGTAAAACGACACAAATTGTGAGAATTCTTCAAACGAAAATATTTCACGAGGACACTCTTTTTTGGGGGGGATGTAGTCCTGCTGGGCACCTGCTGCCATGCAGGTGGAAATCTTGCTCACGGTGCTTGCTGCCAGCTGCCCACCAGCAGCCTTGGCAGGGTCAGCATGTGACCATCTCCCACCTCTACAGAGGCTCTAGATGTCTTCATACTGACTTCCAAAATGGATGCATTCCTCTCCAGTTGTCCTTAGAGTTTGCTAGCTGTCATTTTCTAGCTAGGTTTCTTGAGGCTGTTTCTGTCAGTTGATGGAATGGGCACATGAGGATGTGGCATGCAAATAGGGAAGTCTCACGTTCCATGAACATGTGTTTAAAATCCACTCGTTGCATGTACATTCTTTACGAAAGCGCAGTAGCTTAAATTAAACCAAGCGATTTCAACAATTATCCAGCTCTAGTAGTTTAGCCAAGTAGTAAGGGACAGCGAAATTCTGCTTTCACTCTTTACAAGGTCAAAATGGGAAAGTGGAATGTGGGGAATTTAACCCCTCCATACCCACGAGAGCCACCTGGTCCAGACCTCTTGATACAAATCAGGGTAGAAATGGATTGATCCCCCCCCCACCCCCCAGTACCACCTTTCCTCCCAGGAGCTGAGCTATGACGCTTCTGGGTTAGCTTCCATCAACAGCCAAAATTGGCTGCCTTGCATGAGCGAGCCGAGCCACTGTCTGCCACGTCGGGTTTCATTCACATACTGTTAGCCCCCAAATCAAAGGCCAGAGGAAAACACTGGCAGATTTTTTGATAGATTGGGAAAGAGTTATTTATTTATTCCTTTATTTCAATGCATGGTGATAGAATGGATTTTTTAAGTAAGACTTATTAACTTTTAGATTTTATCAGATAGGAAGAAACAACTGTACAAAGAAAATCCATATTTATGTCATCAGACTCTTGGGGTGCAAGGACCCATCCATTAAGGATGAAATTGACTGTGTCTCTTCAATTTGGCTTTTTTTGTGCAGATAGGTTGATTTGTAAGCGCATGAGGGACATATTGTTAAGTAACAATGATTTACATAGATGCGAAATCCCTGCAGTGGTGTGGAAACTTGCAAAATTCCTTCTAATGGTCTCCGGCTATATCAAAAGAAAAGAGCTAGAATGGGTTAAAAATAATCTGATGGTCTTCAAAATTTGTTTGATATAGCAGTGCACCAAAATATTCATTTCTGGCAACTCTCTTGACAACCTTTTGATATTTAGATTTTTTTGTGTGTGTGCTTCAGCATGTAATAGATTAGCTTGGCTCTGTGGAAAAGGTCTTTATAGAATCCTTAACTGTTGCACTCATTATTGAATAAACAGCACTTTCTTCATGGGGGAAAAAAAAAAAAACCTGCAGATTTTTTCCCTCTTAAAAATGCATTCATAATCTAGATATTAGCAAACATTTTTTTTTTTCCCTCCTGAAAAATATCATAAGCAGTCTTGGTTTGACCTTGTTAATGCAGGACCATTTTAGTAATCTGTGCCTAATGATTTTTTACATTAAACCACAGCTTGTGTTGGACCCTTGTGTGTCACAGTAATTTAAGAACAGTCATTTTGCACATTCCGATCCCATTATGTTACATTGTTACTGAATAAAGACTGGTATTATGTTGCTCCTATAAAGGGCAGAAGTGGCCTGAATTTTATCTGCTGAACGAATCAATCTGGATTATGTCAGCTGAAAAGAATTGTGAACTGCAGTCTCCAGCAGATGGGGAGATTTTAAAAATGTATCTGTTTGGTTGTGAATACATCAGCTAAGATAATACCTTGTGGTGACTGAAAAGTAGTTTTTCTCTCTTTTTTTTTCAATGAAGACTGTACCAATTATCATTTCAACATAAAGTATTAGGAGATCAATTGGGAACTGAATGCCATTTCCTAATGTTAATACAGTGTTTTATTTAAGCTGCCTTGACAGGCTGTCTAGGCTGTGGGAAAAAGACTGAGCAAATAATGAGTAAAGGGTTTAGAAAAAAGACAGAGGGTGGAGCTTGGCAAACGATGTGAGCTATTCATCAACAACTCAACAAGGATGATGGAAATAATAAGTACTCCTTAAAGAAAAGGGGAAAGGATTTTTTTAAAGAAACAGTTTCCTTTAAAAAATATTTAACTCTAACTTTGTATTACTTTCTGATTAGCTGATTTTTAAACTTCCTGAAATCAGCAACAGCTTCCCTTTGAAATGGATAGTATGCGTTTAAACAGCGCATTCTTTAGCAATCAGTTAAAAAAAAAAAAAAAAAAACAGTGTCTAATTTCCTGTTCATTCGTGCAAATTTCTTACCATGTGGCATTGTCATTTAATATCTAAAGTACATTAATGCATTTCTATAATGCCAAAACCTTCAGACAAATCCCCTGTGTGAAATAATTTGTGTGAACTTTGAACTAACCATGAATAAAATCAAGATCTTATTATGTCCTTTATTTATATGGTACAGAAAAGCTTTGAAACTTAATACTAGCACCAACGTGATATGCACATTCACTGTGATGCCTTAAAAAAGAAAACAAAAAACCAAACCACCCAACTTTCCTACATTTTTGTGGGTTTTGCCCACTATTCAGATGCCATTACGTTACTTCTGAAAATATTTGTCTTAGAAATCAATAGGCTATTCTAATATTATTGTGTTCTGAGTTGCTAAAATTTCCATTCAGCAGATATAATTCCACCATCTGTAAAGTTCTAGATTTTATAATACTTATAAGCTGTTTTTAATCTATTTTTACTGCCATGTTCTGTCCTGAAATGTCAGAGAGTGCAGACTAGGTCTCGGAATTAACATGACAGTTAAGAAACTTGGCAAGGTTTTACAGCAGATTGTGACATTAACAAAGTACAAAGGAGAATGGGGAAATTAACATTAATGTATGCTTGCAGACACTATAAAAATCTATATGTCCATGATCGGGGAACTAAAAATAGGGATGTTTTTTATGTTGATGCCATTAAATACAGAGCTTTACTGTGAAAAGAAATTTCCATATGAAAAGCAACTTACTAAAAAGTAATGCTGTAATCCCTCCTCTGGATTGAACAACAGGTTTATGTATCCTAGGTCAAGTAGGCATATGGCTGGTTTTTGTTTTTCAATTTTGTTTTAGGCTTTTTCAAATCTATGACGAAACTGTTTTGAAAGCACCAATATTGTTTTTCAACAGCTGCAAAAGATAAGAGTATGATAGATGTCCTGATAAATGGTAGTGGTTATTAAAATTCACGGATTGCACTGTAAATCATGTAAAGTCCATCCTCTTTCACAGCGAGAAGCTAAAATAAGTGTTCATAGTTCGTGGCGGGCTCTTCTTCAAGCGTTGCACACCCTCAGCCCGCGTGGTGCACTGCCGGGTGTCGTCCCTGGTGCCCAGTCTCCCAGGGCTATCATGACCGGCGTGGCTCTGCCGGGCTGAGGTTTCTCTGAATACATGTCCCTTTTCTGTAATCACTTGGAGGTCCAGGACATGGGACAAAAACCTGCCATAATACTCAGGGAAAAACAGCGACTCTTGCACAGGGGAAAAGGTAGATCTAACTGTTGGCTAAATCAGCGAAAGTTCCAGGGAATAACACTACTTTCTGATTAAAAATGTTTTGGGGTTTTTTTTGTTTGTTTGTTTGTGTGATTGGTTTTTTTTAATTTTATTTTATTTTAGTATGAGTTTTTTAAGCTGTAAGTTACTCAAAGCCCTATTCAGCCCAGATCCAGGAGGGCTGGCGGCTGAGGCTTTCCAGGCTCCTGCAGCTTGGCACCCACAGCATCTAATCCTGATATGACAGACAAAACCATCTTTTTTCATCACCACTGATATTGTGCCACTGCTTTGTCAGACCCTGGCCATAGACTTTGAAGACACAGCTCCTCTCTGCTGCCTGGGGAAAATGGCTTGTCGGAGCGAGCTGCCTGCGGCTGAGGGGTACCTGTGCTAACAGCGGAGCTGGGCTGAATCTGTAGGGTTTTTTTGACGAGGGGCAGAAGCTGGCTTCCAGCATGGCTGGTGCAGTTTTGGAGTGTCTCCTATCTTTGTGTTGACATTACCCATGGGTTCAGCACACAGGGGAAAAAAACCCAAGTTTGTTTACTGACACCCTTCCTTAGGACACGCTTTGTGACAGCCTTTTAGCAGAGTGATGTACAGCAGAGGTGTGAGCTGCCATCAGTGAGCGGCAAAGTACAGCAAAGTTTGCTATTTGAGGCATGGCCGTTTTTCACACCGTGTCATGCTTCCGAAGCGTTCTGTATATTTAAAACCAAACCAAAACACCATTTGCATTCCCTTACATAGCCTTTCTGCCTCAGACACCGATTGGACCAAGCGAGTGCAGGTGCCAGTTGCAGGGACAGCAGCAGTATTCCCTTGTGTGAACGTGAATAGTCTGATGCAATGCAAACATTAATCTCTCGGCTACAAAGGAACAGCATGGATCCATCTGTTACTTTCTTTGCTCTTAATCAAGTTGGGGAGGGAGCAAAAGTTCATGTAGCAAATGTGGGTATGCACTAGATTGGGACCTGAGTCATAAAGCTGAGATCAAATTTAGAGGCAATAGGATTTTTGGAGGTCTATAGATCCAGGGTTGCATATCATTTTGGATCTTTTCTTTCACCAAATTTGGAAGTGGAAATTGAGTTCTGGGATGTGGTATTGGCCCACTCTGCTCTGTAACCCACAATGCTGAGTGCAGACTGCTGTCCCTATTATGATTGTGCTAACAATTGACTTTTTGGTTTGGCTGTCTTGCAGGGGGGAAAAAAAGAAAGAAAAAATCAATCTCAACCAAAAAGTGTTTCTTTTTCTAGTTTGCTTAATAATATGAAACATAGAAAATACTGTGTTTTGTATCAAACGAGGCAATTGGGGGTGGGGGGGGGTGGGGGGGGGAGCAAAACACAAAAGCCATGCAGGGCCAGACTGTCAGAAAGGCAGAGGAGGAGATGACAGCCCTTTTATCTGCCAGTTGAGCAGTTAGAAAACTTATCCAGGATGCAGGAGGCCTGGCCTGAATTCACTGCCCTGCTGAGGAGAGAGTAACCCACATCTTGGGTATGTATTCCTGCCAGATAGCTGCTCACTGAAAGCAGAATCCCTCCCCACTGCCTTTGCTCGCTTACTACTCATCCCTAATGGATGCAGCGTTTGATTCCTTTCCTCTTTGAAGCAGCCTATTTTTAAAATACTGGAAAAAAACTTGTTTTCCAGAAGGACGTATTGCTACTCTGAGCAAGAGGTGGCCCAGTCATGGCCATGACCACAGTGGTGTCTGCTGTTAGTGAGGTCACTGTTCATTAAACTTACTTTGCCCGTTTCTGGTAACCAGAGTTTTTGAAAGGAGATGAGGCAAAACAGATTTAGTTTTAAAAATAGAAGTATTTCTAGATAGTTCGTATTTGGAACCCTTTTTTCAAGCTCTTAGGATATCTATATCTTGTATTCAGATAATCATGCAATCACGTCATCTCAAGAAACATAAATGTATGTTTATGTGCCAGTTTGGGTGTCCAGTTATGGGTAGGAGCAGCTTGGTAATACTTCCTGAATTGCTCCTTCTCACTGTATCGTAGCTGGTTTCTCTCTCCGCTCTAAGTAGATTGGCCCCCCACACTGCTCTGTGTCCCCCCTGCCCAGCTCCGTGCCACTTTAGCTTTACCAAAGAGCAGTGAGCACTTGCTCGCTGTTGAGCTCTGGCAGGGTTGGTGGTACGGGGACACAGAGCATGTCCTTGTCCAAGGTGTGCTTTCGGTAGCCAGGAGTGTCAAACGTCTGCATCCACTGATGGAGAGTCCTGAACGCTAAGGGTACAACATGCCTCAGAGCTGTCCCCTGTCAGCACTCGTATCCCACCAGTTTCTCTATTGGTGTGGAAAGCAATGCAGTTGGGCTGGGTGAAAAATTAGGAGCTACTTCAATGAGATGTTTCTCTGTAAGGTAAACTGATTTCCATATCAATGGCTGTGTTCTCACTGCACCATTTCTTCTGATTCCTTACCGAGGGAGATGTCCTATTTTTTGAGACCATGTATGTTCAGGATTTAGTACGCTGTGTGCACACACGTCCAACTATCTGGACAGCTTTGCTTCAGCTCTGATTTTTTAATACACATTTGAAGAAACCTTTGTGATCATTTGCGGAACTGCACTCCACTTATCTAGAGTGGGGCAGTAGTAGGTAAGAGAAGAATGACATAAAATCCCTGGGGTGTAGCAATTATTATCTATTAATTTATTCTCCATTCTTTCAGTTCCATGAGATATGAGCCACTCAGAGCTGGCATCTTATTCGTAAATGTGGACCTGTAGTATCTGACAGCACGATGACCTGTCTAAGGCCACTGCTTTTCTGAATATTTATGCCCGTGGCATTGCTTACAAGTTTCGTACCCTTCTCCCAAGGGTTTGCAAATGAAACACTAAATGAGATGGATCTTCAGCCTTAACACAGGAACAGATAGCCCAAGAGATATTTAAAAACATGATGTTCCTTTTTGTAATGAAATAAAATGGAGAAGTGTGATTGTATTTCATGCCGTGGATAAAACTGGATGAAGGCTATCCGAGGTGCCCTTGCCTAGTAGAGGAAATCTTGTGAATATATATCTGGGTTCCCCATAGGTCCCTGCAATTAGGAGAAGAACACAATCGGTTGAGAAGACTCTTTCCCCCATTGTTAGATGAGGCACCAGGGATTGAAAACTTCTTGCCTGGCATATTCATGTGCTTCCCTGCCCTGTGGTTGTGGAGACTTTGTGGGTCTGTGGGAATGTTTTATCCTTTGTCTTTCCAAACAAATAAATTACATTCATGAGATGGCAGTTTTATAAGTTTTCTTTCTTGTGCAACTTGAAAATTTTGATTCCTCCTTTTCATTACAATGCAGAGGTCTCCGAATGCCAATGTACATGAAACGCATATGATGCACACAAAATCATATCATGTGTACTTTGTGGTTAGGATCGATGTGTAAGAAAGGGCACATAATAGTCTAGTTGTAGAATATCAAAGGTTTTCTTAGAAACTGGAGTTACTCTCTGACTTTGGTATGATTCCCATGATTTCAAATGTACTGAGCTGTTTAGCCTGGTAGTTTGTCCTTTGAAAGACACACATTCTTCATAGCCACGCATCCATCTTTTTTTCTTTAGCAATAGTTCCATGTCTGAATGAAGAATTATATATCTACTTTTTGTAAGGCACACTTCTCTGACTATATGCATTTGGAGTGACATCCAACAAGCATTTGGAGAAACTCAGCTGTAGATTGTCATATGAAGACTTTTTTTTTTTTAAAGACACATGATCACTTGTCAAAAAAGTGCTAATTTCTGCAGCACGTCTTGCAACACTTCCACTTTCCTTCTGCATTTTACACCTCTCCTCTTCATACAAAACAGTTTCTAGAAGGGTACGTTCAAGAGAGGAACCTTTACCACACTATTGGCGTTTAAGCCTCCCCAACATTCAGTGTAGATCTGTTTCTATGTATTCGATTAGCAGGTGCCTTCCTTGACATTTTATCACTTTCAAGCCCCCTGTTTTAACCAAGTTTATTGGAAGTAGGTGCTGTAAGATGTTTTATGGATACCATAGTTCTGTTTTCCTCTCTTTCCTGGTGATACTTTGCCGATTTTATTCAAGATGAAAATGTTGTGGTTGTAGCTAGTTTGAGTTGAACCATAGAGAAGTCCTGTCCCTGTCTTCCTGGTGAAGTTGCCTTTCTTTTGCTGCAAGGACCTTCCCTTTGACTTGTTACAGAGGTAAATGATGTACCCATGTAAAAAAAAAAAAAAACCACATTGCAGGGTCAGCTGTACTCCAGCCCTGCTTTTTTTTTATATCTTTCTTTGCTCTAGAAACCCTTCTGTAGCCATTGTACTAGATGTAAAAACATATGTTCCTGTAAGATGCTACCAGCGAGCTGAGCTGCTGCTCTGCACAGGGGAAGTCCAAGGGTCAGGGCTGGGGCAGCTGCTGAAGCACCAGGATTTATGCAGTGAGTGGATAGAGCTGTCAGACCAGCGGCTGTGCACCTCGCGGAGAAAGCGTTAGCAGCAACCAGATACAGCAAGGCTCACCCCGTTTATAAAGAGCCGGTGTGAAATCTTGCAGGCAGAAAACATCTACAAACAATTCCATTTCCTCTCCCTGAAAAGTTGCCTAATTAGATACTTCAGAAAGAAAATCGGCTAACTGGGGGGGAAATGTGGGGCCTGGCAGGGTCGTAATGTAAATGTTTCCATTTCAGCCATGGGAATATGACTTCAGATGTGGGACAGCTCAAGGAGGGAAGAGATCCCTGCAAGGATGCTGGCCTGGCTTGGGAGGAAGCCCAGAAAGGAGGGAGGGCTGTTGCACTCAGTGATGCTACCACTGACCTGAGCTTTGAAGGACGGCAGATGAGTGGTCCTCTGTGGGTGTCCAGGAGGTGAGGGGATACCGGGGACCCCTCAGCACCCAGCAGAGCTGGCAGGGGACATGCCACACTCCCCTGGTCCTGCGTGGTGTACAGCAGGGCTGGCCAAGAGCCTTCCTGCGCAGGGGAATGCTTCAGCTTCACCCTTTTGTTTGAGCTGGCGTGGGCTTGGAGTGTACATTGCGAATGTACGTTTCTTATATTTAAGATCTTATCGGAATTTGAGAAGTGAAGCAGCAAGTTACTGGGACAAAATGCAACTGTACTGGTGGCGTCGGGGGAATCTGAGGCGTGCCAGTTCCAGTGTTCCTGCCGGTGCCCATCTGGGCTTAACATTGCAACTGGCTTCAGGGAGCTTGGAAAATAGCTGGAGATTTTGAGAGAGCCACAAGAGGGAGCTCACAACCCACAAACAAGGAGGAGGAACACCTTTTTTTTTTTTTTTTTTTTTTTTTTTTACCCTAANAAGGTCTCTTAAAACTGGAAGCTTACTTTTGCTGAAGATGCACAGGCAGGGTCATGTCCACCCTGGGAAGGACTCGCCTCACTCCAGCTAGGTCGGGGTGAGCCTGGGTGTTCAGCACAGGGGTTTATGAAGTGCCTGGGGTGTCACTTCAGCTTTCAGAAGGAGAGGAAACAGAGCCTGCGGTTACACGAGTCTGAGGAGCGATCTCCTTCACGCAGTGTGCACCCCAAACTCTCATGGCTTGAAGGCTTTTTGTCCCGGGTTATTTATGAAGAGCTGGGATGAACGATAATTTTGTTCTTGACAAGGTCCACACTTTGTATTTAAATAATAAATAAAACACTTCTGACAACTTTTACTGTCCCATTCCCTCCTCCTTACTGTGACGCTAGGAAGATGTTTCCTCTTCAGTTGTTTCAGACCGGCCTTTCTCTGTCCTGCCCTCTGCTCGTCCCTCTCGCCCTCGCAGCGCGTGGCAGCTCCCGGGCTGGTGCGGTGGGGCACCGTGACGCTCAGGGTTCGCTCTCTGTGGAGTCACAAAAGTTTGCATCAAGATAACGTTGTGGAGAAGTGTGCCCTCGGTCTGTTGAGAAAGTTGCTGATATTTTTTTCCAAGCCATACTCAATCTAGTTCATATTTCTTCAATGGAAAAGCTTAATTTCAATTTACAATTCACATTTAGAGGCTTTGCTCTCACACTGAGACTTCCGACAAGGCATCCAGTAATGTTGCTATCATTTGCATTGCTCTAACAAAAAAATTTCCATCTGTCTTCCCAACTCCATAAAACTCCAAACAAACAGCAAATACTATGGATGTCTGAACACGCAATAGCATGTCATTTTTCTTCCAGCATTAGTGTATGTTGCAGACCTTAAACTACTTCTCTTCTGAAGGGTGTGAGACACTGTTAACATTATTCAAATTAAATTCAATACTGATGTGAGTTAGTGCAGTTGCATACACAAAGTATGATGTCTCATCTTTCCTTCAAGAGCTGAACTTATTCCTGTGCACCAGCTAGCTCAGTTTCAGGTGGTCTTTGTGAACCCAGAACCGCTTCAGGGAAGCGATGATGGTCTTTTCCTTGGCGTTCCCCTTTCCCCCATGAGCGTGCTTTCTGGCGCTCTGCAAGGCTGTGGTGCTATGGGTCACTCGCTCGTTTTCCCCTCTCTGTTCATCTTGCTTTCCCTCCCAGCTTGAGGGTATGTTGCTATACGTTTCTAGAGGAGGCATATGGTGTTAAATACAAAATCTATGCTTGTCAGAATCACAGCCCTGCAGGTTTTCTTTGATTCCCTTTCCCAGACCTGTTGGGGCCGAGCCCTTGCAGCCATGGCCAGTTTTGTGGCTGCCCCCCTGGGCAGCAGGAGCCCCCTCGGCACAGGGTGCCCAAACCTGACCCAACAGCCAGGCCTTCTGCAGCACTGCTCGTCTGATGGGTTTCGTCTGTACTTCTTGCTCAACTCTCTTTCTCTTGTTAAAGAAATGAGTCAAAGGCACGTTCTTATTACAGCTAGCTTTTTCCTTCCCTGATATGTGGTATTTGTGTATTTTGCCCCAGAGCCAATATGCTGAGCGAGGCATGGAGGGGTGATAGATGAGCTGATGCAGCCCGGGTGGGCATGGTCTAGTCCTTACCAAGTGCTGCTGTAGATGGTGATGCTAATGCTACTTTCTTGTAGGCAGCATAAGGAAAAATGTATCTTACTCCTGATGTATCTTTGATTTCCACCAGACTCAGGTGTATCAGTGAAATGCAAGATAGTGCTCCAGATTCATGTTATTTTTCACAGTAACCCAGAGCCTCCAGAACCACAGAGTGTCACTGATGCACAGTAACTTTGTCACTAGTATTTCCCACTTCAGAAGGTGAAAAAATTGATTCCTGCCATCTTTGCTGTTAAAGTCCTGTACATCTATCTTAACCACTACCTAACACCAAAGTGGTGCCGCATTCAAAGCTACAGATAGGACTGTTAGAGCTACAAGAATACAGCATCTCATGGTGATTCCCTATCCATCTTTCTCCTCCTAATTACTGTAACTCATAGCAGATCTTTCTAGGTGAAAAGCAATGATCCATTTCCACACAGCGTAAGGTGGGATTATATACTGGGTGTGCATTTTCCTTTTGCTCTGATGTCAGTATAGTGTGAGAACTATGTGCATTTGTCCTTGGGGTATGGGGTGCCTTAATCAGCCCGTTGGATGCAGCTCTGCCGGGGAGTTCCTCTTGCCGGGGGCTCATCCCTGTGGAGAGGGAATGAGAGCAGAGTATGTCCCGGGCTGCTAGTAGACATTGCAGCATAACTGCTCAAACCTGTTAGGGTCCTGATTTTGGTCTGTGTCTGTCTGTCTTTCCAAAGGAGAAAACTCTCCTGAGTTTTCAGCTGGCAATGTATGGAGAGTCACCATGACCCCACAGCATGGCTCTGCTGCCAAAATCCCTGTGAAGAGATCATGTTAATTTTTAATTTCAGCACATTGTCCATCCTGTCCGTTTGCATGGAAGGTATTCAGTCTGAAGAGGTAGTGTATTTTTAGTAAGTTAGTTGTTTGCAAGACATTTTTGCTTACTTGTTTATTCAATTCGCTGCAGTTATTTTGCTTAGTAACGTAGTTGACTCACCACAATGCAATTTTGTACCTTCAACGGGACTAAATACTGGGTGTCAATCATCACAGCACGCTTCATAGTGTTCAGTGAGGGAAAGAAGTTTTGGGAGAGAGTTGGGAACAGTGGATCCGCTGGGGAGTGGGCGAGAAGGGGAAATACAGCCCTGCACCACCTGGGTACTGCATCCCGCCGGGCTTCTGGGGCCAGTGCAGCAGGGGCACACTGGCTGCACACCCCGGGGACAGCATTAGCAGAGGCGTTTGTGTTTCTGCTGGCACCACTGGGAGAAGGATCTGTCCCAGAGGCAGTGTCAGCGTACAGGATCCATACCCACCAGCATGCGCAGCGAGAGGCAGGGATGCTCTCTGCACACCTCGAGTGCTTCATTCCTTGATGAACTGTGTTTTCTCCTCCTGATGCATTAAAAGCATTGGTTCTGTATATTTATCATACGAAGGTTACGTATTCATATCATATGGAGCTTACCGTGGCACTTCAGAAACAGTTTGAGCTGAAGTGGGTTATTTTCTTTGCTTTTCCAATTATTCTCAACAAGTCCCTGTTTTCTGGGAGTGAGGCCACAATTCAGATTCCATTTATATTAATTACCTACTCACTCAGTTCTTGGCCTCCTTTAAGCACAAAAGTAGAATAGAAAGGAGAAGAAAAAAACTGCATGGATTTAGTTTGATTTATGAAAACATGCAGAAGTTTGAGCGCTTCAGCAGATCTTATTTGTACAGGCTGAAGCAGCTGTGTCTGGGACGAGGCTGGCAATCTCGCTGCATCAGGCTTTCTCCTGGCACATCTGTAGGCTGCTGCTCACGGGATCCCTGACCTGCACCAAAGCAGCCTTTTTGACACTTTGCTGTTGGTCCCATTCAGTAGACTTGATCAGGGAATTTTCAACAGGTTTGTTTTTTCATCTGAAATCCCAGTCTGTTAAACAACCTTTTTTCCTCTGCTGATTGTGGTGGAGAAAGCCAGTTAGATTGAATTGCTGAGTGTGAAAAAACTGGGATTGCAGCTGAAAGAATTGTTGAAATCCTGCACATTTCTTTTGAACAAAAACTTGCTTTTTCAGTTCAGAACAGCAAATTTTCAATCAGCTATTGAAAATTATTACAGGTAAACAATATAAGAAATTTGAACACGTAACAAATCGGCATGCAGATTCTTTTTTAAATGTGTTTTGAGCTTGCTTGTTTCACACACTGCTGATTTGCAATGTTCTTGGTTGAGAGCTTGAGTTTCTCTTTAAGGGGAAAATTAATATGAAAGTTAGCTTCACAGAAAATATGGAATTTTATAATAAAAATATTAGCAAGTTGCATTTGAATGGAGGCTTGAGGATAGATTAAATATAATGGACATACTAAGAGAACACAGACAATGGCCTTCCTGAGCAATTATGAATCTATAGTCCTAAATAGTGGTACTTTGGAGAAAAGGAGAGAAAGGGAGAAAATTAGTATCTTTTAAAATGTGCACATAATATGCAGACTAATAATACATACTAATTTTGTTCTTGGGAGGATTCACCGCTTGTGTATAGCTCCAGCCGGCCGGCCTTTCCCTGTCAGCTTCTGCAGGGACTTTGGGTTAACACTTTCCCATTTGCAATTGTGAACCCTAGACAAATACTCATTAGAGCACAGATTATGGTTTCAATTGCGACAGTGACATAAGGCTACCCCTTCCAGAAGTCATCAGTGGGAGCAGAGAAAGGTAATTATTGATTACTGGAAAGAATAAGGCTGGCAAAAGGTGGCCCTTATAGGATGAATTGGCCAGAAGGAGAAAGGAACAGACGGGCTCAGCCAGCTTAACTGCAGCCGTGTCAGGAATGACACTGCCATAGCGGAGCAGCTGGGGCAGGGGCTATAGGATTCATTTAAGGCTTTCAGCAGCTCGAGGGAAACCTTGAGCCTGTACAGGAAGAGGAACATGCCCTTCTGCACGTGTAAGTACCCAAGCCAGGGCATGAAAACTAGGCATTTAGGTAGTATCTGACAATTTTTCACGTGGGCAGCGTTTCCCAGAGTTACAGAAAGTCTTTGAGAGTTTGATTTAAGTCTGAGCAGTTCTAACTCCAGCTAAAATCAAATTATACTAGAAATGTGCAGCGTTTGTGAGAATCAAGCCTGAATCCTGGTTCCTGCAATATTCTGACCCAAATCCCAGTGGTTCCCTCACATTTCCACGCCTCTCCAGTGAGAGGACTCCCAGGCCCAGTCAGTTACACATCATGAAAAATTTGTACCTTATCACTGAGAATGCTTTTGTGCTGTGCAATGCTTGTGCAAAGGAGATCCATTCAGCAAGGCTGCCAGGCAAGCGTGAAAGCAAGCTTCCTCTGTGTTCATAGCATTGGGCCATTTGCATGGCATTTGTGTTCCCACACTACTCCACCAGCTTCCTTATTTTGCATAGGCAATAGAAAGCTCAAAATTATTTATTTAGTTAGTTAGTTAGTTAGTTATAGCTATCTCTTCTGGGTGCTTTAGGCAGCATACTTTGGTCTAGGCGGTACAAAGGAAATT
Organism: Fregata magnificens; assembly: GCA_013389945.1. Classification (NCBI taxonomy): domain Eukaryota; kingdom Metazoa; phylum Chordata; class Aves; order Suliformes; family Fregatidae; genus Fregata; species Fregata magnificens. Next base: position 130,845 of record WAAD01031013.1, read on the forward strand.
TTGAACTTCCTTACAAGATTTTGTGAAGCCAGTCGAATAAAACCCGCACTTGGAGAGTCCACAGGTTTCTGCAGCCGGACCTTACTGGGTAACCCACATAGGGGCTGAGAGTTGCCTTGGAGTCACTGCTCAGAGAAGGACCTTCCTGTTTCCTGTGCGTGTTGTTTTCGTGATTTCTTCCTGGGACGTTCGCTCCGCTGTTAATGTTCTTGTTGCATCTAGTGATATTTCAGCTTTTTGATGGAAGGAATAATTGCTAAAGTAATTTCAAATAGAAGGGACCTTCTAGGCCTAGGGGATTTATGCATAACGAAGACGCTAAACAGGTCATTTTTTTAAATGGTGGCCTTATTGTCATGGATACGCTCATTCAAACTATGTCCAGCTTGAATATTTGAGTATTTTCAATTTGAAAATTAGAGAGCAACCTCAGCACACTGAGCCTACACTCACCCGAGGGTTCAGTTTGCACCCGCGGGTGCTGAGCCACGGTGAAACCAGGCACACATCTCTGTTTACCTCAAAACTTGCCAAGATAGGTGGGTTAAAATATTGCAAACTGAGATAGGCTGACATTGAAGGCTTTTCTCTTAGGTTGTCATTTTATGTTAATTGAATGCCTGTGTTAATCTAATAGAGTTTAGATTTATGGTGGGTTCTATACCATGTCATATTTTAATCAATACATATTCCAACATTTAGATGGACAGATGAGAAAATCTGCCTCATCTCTGCACTTCTGTTCTATCAGCTGTCAATAATTCCTAATTTGAATCCTTCACATGATCAGATTTATGGGTTTTAGTATATTGCATTAATCACAGAAATTAACTTTTGGGGAAAATGATGTTAAAGGTCATACGGAGTCTTGAAGGAGCAGTAACTGTGTCTGTCTTGCAAACATGTTTGCAGCATCTCTAAGATAAAGTGCATTAGAATATTTATCTGCACGAATCCTGCTGATTGTTCCTTATGTCTAAGGTCACTATGTGCTGGCGAGGAGATAAAGCTTGAAAGAAACGATTGCTGAAATCCGCAGATTTAAGAAGACAGATGTGACGCTGCGCTTTTTGTCCTCCAGTAGGGCATAGACAGGTCCAGCAGCATTTCACTTGAATGGGTTTATTCAGCCGAAACTCTAGAAAATTTGTTTTGCTGGAGGTGGTTCATGCCTTCGTGTCGAGCGCATGTGTGTCCCCCTAGAAGAGCTCACAGCGGAAAGGGCCATCATGGAGGCCGGGGTAGAGGAAGGGCAGAGCAAAGGGGAAACATTAGCCCTGATGCTTAGGCTCCAGCTTAGGGTTAAGGTCTTGAACCTTGACCAATACCCAAACCCACTGCTGCTCCTCAGAGGGTTCTTTGTCGTCTGTCTGGGACCAGCTGGGGCTGGTGGTGTCCCTACAGAGGATAGAGGCAACAAGCCCCTTAGATGGGGCACAGGGTGGTGATTCCTGCCTGCCAGTTCCCACCCTGTCGGCAGAGAGATGATGAGGACGAAGAGCCTCAGCAGCGCTTTCCCTCCCCGCTGCCGGCCACGTGCACCAAGCCCTGCTGCGAGAGCAAGCACCCCTCCGTCCTCTCCCTGGGGTGGCTCCACGTGGGACAGCCTGGGAGAGATGGGGCAGGCTTAGATGCTGCCCGCCAGCTCCTCTGGTGGAGTAAGGGCTTCAGCTGGGTGCTTTCAAGGGCTACTGGTATTTTGTCACGCAGCAAAAAAGGCAAATATTGCAGCATTCCCCTGCTCGGCAGCGAATGTGATGTCTCCACACCCCTCTCCGGGGGCTGCTGGGGCCGAAGAACCAGCCCTAGACCCGTGGTGTCACAGAGTGGTGTGCTGTCATTAGACCACCAGTTGCTCTGTGGGGTCTGTTTTAAATTGCACATGAATTATCCCTAATGTTTTTGTAATGTCTCATGGTATGACAGCAAGAAATTGTTTTCTTTGTAAAGGGACATACGCTTTAAATTAGGGATACACTAAAGGGAGAAAAAAACTCAAACACACAAATATCTTGCCCTGTGGAGAGTTTGACATTCAGATTTTCCCTGTTCCTGTGGAATCATTATTTGTGATGTTTGGAAGCAAGAGTGAGAGGACTTGGCATCTTTCTTTAATAAGCGCTTAGAAAACTTGCACTGATTTTGGTGCTGCTGGATGGTGGCAGCAGAGGCTCTCAGCTATCAACATTAAGCAGGGAGCAGTGTCACCTCCTGGTGCCACCACCCAGCCGAGACACCAGCAGCTCACGGGGAGGACAGAGCCTGACCCCCAGAACAGCACATGCACTGTGTCTGTGCCTATCACCAGGCTCCAAAGCTCCGCAGCTTTTTCTGTGTTTTTTAAAGTTCTTTATTTAGAAATAGAAAAAAAACAGTGAAATACATCCTTTATTTCTTAGACTGGAGAAGCCTATCTTTACCTATGTTTTATTCTAATCTGGATGTGAATGGCATTTATATTGTAACTCTCCCCATCTGTAAAGTTTCAAGGTACATTTCATGATGAAAACGGTTGCTCTTGTTTTTTAGAAGTTTGCCATGGTTGGTAGTTTTGTACGTCAGGAACCTGGGGCTCCTGTCCTGCCGCTGACTCACCGTAATGATGCCTGTCCCTGGGGTGATGGACCACATCGGTGCACTGCCTGTTCCTGAGGCTGGGTGCTCAACAAGCAGCATGCAATGGGATTAACTCCCAAGACATTGAAATAATAACTGGAAAGCCAGCAACAGCTTGTGAGCTCCCTAAAATTTTCATATAGCCCCTTCTTATCTATCTCAAGATCAGCTGCCGATTCTAACTGGCTTCACCAAAACAAACCAGAAATAGCTTTGTTGATTTAGTTGGATCTGTGCTAGAGCTAAATGGAAGCCACAGCCCACAGTTCTCCCATCTGCAAGAAGCCAGAACGATACCAGAAATGGCTACAGTTTTACAGATATTAATTAATATTTGTGAAGTGCTTTCTAAGCTTGGAACAAAGAACAAAAATCATTTTGTTAGGAATAAGCAAACTGAAGAGAAGAACCATAAAATTGCAGAGAATTGCCTGCAGAACCTATCAAGGCCTCTGCATCTTTAATTTATATGTTTCTGTTTACCGCAAGCATGTGCTAAGAAAACGGACAGAAGAGGAAAGGTCTTGCCTCTTTTAACAGACAGTTTCTTCTCCATATATATCTGTATTCATACAAATCCATTATAAACACGGTGTTGTCTGAAATACAGTTAATAAATGAAGGTAGCACAAATGTGATTTTAAATCAGTTTAATAAAATTAGTCATGTAGATTTTAAATCATTTTTACAGTTGATTTAACATTTGTGACTGGTTTATAGATTATGATATAGGATAGTGTTTTGCATCCTTGCAATTTTATTCCAATTTAGAAACAGTACAAATATTAATTTTTGCTTCAATAATGGAGCCTTTGAGAATTAAACTTGTCTTTTCTCAATACACATTTTATGAGAATGCTTTAAATATGATTTTTAATATTTTTGAGGACTTTATTGCACATAAAGTTCTTTTAACTAGGACTTAACTGGAATCTGTTCACAAAAGTTTCTTGCCAGACATATGTAAATGTTTTCCATGGTTAATTTAATGGTGTGAAATACGTAAGAATTGTTCTTCATAATATGAGACATTCTGTAGAAGTAATAAACAATTGTAACAAACTCCACATACCAAAAGGAGTGAAATATCCCAAACAGAAATAATAATAATGGCCCTGGTTTCAAAAGACAGCAATATTTTGATAAAACCCCAGAACTTCATGTGATTTCAAGTGACAATGGAGGAGCTAAGCAAAAATGCCTCATTAACAGATCTTCCCCAGGTTCAGACTACTGTTATGTAGAAAAGAAGAGTAATTCACTATAGGACACATTAAGGGATCTTTTTGTCTCTAAATCAGCAACTTCACATTTGGAAGCAGCTGGTAGGAAAGAGAGTGTTTGCAGCTTTTGTCAATTCCTTGTATGAACGAGTTCTTCGTGCGAAAGGAGTTTGCGGGGTGCCCCCCTCATTTCAAGTAGACAGGAGTCCACGTGCCAAGAGTCGCTGCGGTGATTAACGATGGCGTTGGGACAGTTGGCTGAGATCAGCACAGAAGCCAGGACAGGCGCTGCGAGGCTCCCATCCCGGAGATGGGCCCAGTGAGCCACCGGAAACATATTTTTCAAGTGGTAAAAATTCAAGATAAAACATGGAGTAAAAGGTGTCAACCAAAAGGACTTTTCCTGTCTTTTCTTGTGTGTGTGTGTGCGTGCACATGCCTAGGTAACCTCGAAAGCGTTACAGAAGCATCAGTGCTGACCTCCAGGGGTGGCAGTGCCGGCAGGTCCGAGGTCTCTCCCCGTGCCTCATTGCCCACTGTGGGCAAAGAGGCCGGTGGTGCCGTGCCTAGGGCTGGCTGCTCGCCGGCTCCCACGCTGGCAGACGCTGTCGCACCGCAGTAGTCACAGCACCTCCCCGGCAGAAGCGTGGGGATTTAGGGATGGTGAAAGACTCCCAGGCAAAGCTGATTCCCTGGTGTGCACTCTGTAGGTGGTTCTCAACTTCAGTCTCTAATGATGCTGCCTTTGCGTATTGCCTTTTCAACAAAGCTACGTTATGTGATCTTTAAATGTTTTCTATAGGGAAAGCAGAATGGGTAATGGCTATACGGTGTACTAACTTCCTCGTGCTCAGAGCAGGTGGGCAAATGCTACCATACCTCATTGTTAAATGCATAAGGAAATGCAGGTTTTGAATTAATATCATAGGTTGTGTGGTGAAGAAAAATAGTCGTGTGACCTACAAACCCAGGGGTAACAAAGTCAGACACTTTGCCTGGTTCATCAGATCATTTAGTGACCATCAAGCGAGGTGGAGAAGTTGGTCGTCTTTCTTGACTTGCACATTCTGAACTGAGCAGATGTCGTGAGGTCCTTGATGTTGAAAGCAAGCGTTAACACTACTTTTTATCACGGCTGATTGAAAATGTGCTACTGTCACTGATTTTATGGAAGTTTGGTTTTTTTGTTTTCTAAACAATGTTTTTTTACCAAAGATCCACTTACAAAGAATACTTTAGACTGCCCAAAATTGCAGAACTGAGAAGTCACAATTCAGAAGTGCTCCTGATGATGCTTGTGACAGCTGTTGTTTGGGTTGCTGTGACTTTGTTGTCCTCCGGGGCCTCCTTTCGATAGCTGAGCTAGGTAGGGAGGAAGGAGATTTAGGAGCATCTGTGTCATTGCCAGCCTCAAGAAATCCAATATCACGAGTCAGGTCCCTGCAAACCAAGAAACTGACTCTCAGAACATGAGATTCAGGAAATAAATGCATTATAGTGGGGATTTGATTTGGTTTTTTGGATATGATGTTTAATTCCCCCTCCTACAGAGTGCATCCCAAGATAGGAACTTCTCAGAGATATATCGAACATATCCAGGGGTGATTTTTATTCCTGTGGCATTGCAGGACCTCTCAATCTGCTTTTCCCCATACAGCAATCTATTCTACTTCCCACTTTTTCTCCTCTTTATTCAGCCTGTGGATCTGTTGCTAGTGAATGTCCTGCCAATAATGACAATACTCCCAAAAGAAGGCAACTCTGATCCCAGTCCTGGTGGTCCACATGTGGAAACTGGCCAGCAGAAGGGAACTGGAAGCAATAGGCACTAAACTATTGTTCTCATGAGTCATCACAGAATACTTCTGAGCTGGAATTTCTGTTTCCAATCAGGTTTTCAGCTGGACATTTGGAGTCTGATTTTTCTACCAAAAAGTAAAAAAAATTCCTAAGGAAAAGAACCCCCCTTTCTTTTTACACTTCACGTTAATCAATCCTCAAGTGCATAGCACTTTTCCTTTAGCTAACATACAATCTCAGAAGAAATACCATTTCATATTTTCAGGGAAAGATTCCTGCTGTGAAAAGAGTGTGTGTCTGGGTTTCACGGGCGTTGAGGTTGCCAAAGGAAAAAGTTGTCTTGTAGAGGACCCTGGAAAACGGATCAAAACTAGATATTAATTCTTAATGTAACTACGTATCCTGCATTCAATCAAGAGCAGACTAAGTATGATAGTATTGGAAACCAAAGTGCATTTGTTCATTTGCCCAAAAAAGTAGGTAAACCATCACTAGAATTATAATTGTCAGCTGCTCAGAAGTCTGTATAATGCTTTTTACAGGAGCAAAAGCTGGTTTTAAGGAGAAACGGTTTGGATAGCGCAGGAAGACGAAGGAAACTTAGGTGATGGATGAGAAGTTTGCTGTTGTTAAAATAATCCCTTTTGCTTTCGTAGTCGACTAATGGGTAGAAACGTCATGGTCCTGGGCTTGAACATGACTGTTGGCAGCAAGTGCGCAGGAACACATAGAAATGTGTCTCCCTTTCAGACCAGTCAGCTGCCAGGGCCATCTCGGCATCACCCCGATGCTGGGCTGTCAGTCTGTCACTGTGCTTTTGGTGTAGGCTTGATTTAGTAAGCAGGATATCAGCACCGCGTGTCAGCTGCCGTACGTGGGTACCGAGTCCCCGCTTGCAGAGAGAGCTGGCGTTGTGGGAGCCATCCAAGGAGCCTTACGGCTTTTGAACCATAGCAAGTAATTGATCCACTGCCTCCAACACATCCTCTTCGGATGCCACAGAGGAATCCTGGCTTCTGGCTCAATAGAGCACATCGCAAGGAAATAGATTGCATGAAGAGAATAATAATGCATGCACTTGCCTAACAGTTTTGGAAACATTGACTAATTAATTCTCATAATGCTCCTAAAAGATATGCTTCCAACGTTACTAAGAGGTAAAATGAGGCATGAGGCTCTTAAGAGATATCCGCCATGTCCCTGGGCGAATCAGGAGAAAGTTTGTAGAACTGAAATTAACATTAGGAGCAAAGAACAGTATCAACTAACTTTCCAAATGCATCCTTCTATCTACCTTGTATAAGGCGCAATCCAAAATCACTCCAAGGGGACCAGACATCTTGTCTGGGAGTAGATAAGAGGGGAAGGAAAGGAAAAAAGAACTAAAAGTGAAAGGGGGGAGCGATGAAACTCTCCCTCTGCACTTTCTAGCTCATCTTCCTGGGAATAGGGAAAAACATGTGAGTGGAGGAAGAGCCATTAGAACCCCAGCTCCTGGGAAGGCCGCACAGCCAGGGAGGGACCAGCCTGGACGAGTCACGCTGGGACCTTGTGGGTTTCTCAGCACCTGCAGCAGCGGCATACAGCTCTCCTGTGCAGTGGGTGGATGCTCCAGAGCTCCTGCGAGGTCCAGCTTTTCCCTCGGGAACAGCTTGGGGAAACCATGTCATTTCTGGTGACAGCATTATTCCCTTCTGTAAGCTATTTGATGGGCAAACAGAAAATAGTCTGGCTCAGAGTTGTATTTTTCCTTAAATTAGTAGGTTCACTCTAGTTCCAATTAAATATCCTTGTATTACCTTTTTGCAATTATTTTTGCTTGGTGTAAACGTGATTCTGACTGAGGAGCTCACCCTAAAAGCCGCAGTGACAAAAGGAAGATGAATAGTTGCTTCTTCTGTCCTCATATTGTGGCAAACTTCTGCGCTTTTTCAGGAGACTGTATTGCTTGAAACCTTTATTGGTGTTAAAAGGTGTGCAGCTCTGCCTCCCCGGGCTAGAGGAGGAGTGCTCAGAGCAGAAAGCGTATCCAGCAGCAAGTTTCAGAGCAGGGCAAGACATCCGTACTCAGGACTGGAAGGTGCCAGCACCTGACATGGTGTCATCAGCACCGTAGGTGAGGTAGTTTTGCTGTCTCACGTTGCAGGGGAAAGGACGGAACAGCACTCGCTGCATTTCGCCTCCAAGTGAATGACGGCCTTTTAGTGCTGACTGCAGCAATACCTAGGTTAACTGAAGCCCAAACTGAAGCTTGTAGACTGTGTGTGGGTTGCATGTACCGCTTTGTCAGGGTGGTCCTCTCTAATGACTTGTCTGGCTCTTGTCCTTTCTACCGATGCATCTCTTCAAAGCTTGGAGGTACATTTCACTGCAGGCAGTCTAGGCTATTACACATGTGCATGGACCTGGATCTGAACTATCCAGGATGTTCAAAAGGTAAAATATACTGTTAGAAATGTCATACATTTTGTCACATATCAAGCTCCGTATACTTCATCTGTCCCATTTCCTTGCATCAGCATGTATGTCTCTGTAACTCTGTTCCACATTGTGCAGTTGTCTTCCTCGTCCGGGTGCGCAGGGCTGAAGGTGGGCTCTCCTAGGCATGAGGCGGTAGCTGGGCCTTTAGCAAACAGAGAAATATGTTAATAGTCAAAGCATTTTAATAAATAGACAAAAGTAGAGGCTTCAATTAAGTGTGGCTTTTATTAAGTTTTGGACAATGAACTTTCAGAAAGCTGGAAGTAAGGCAATCTTGTGACCTAAATAATTACCAGACTTCCTTCTGTCTGGGGAAAATAATGAAATAGATTAGATCAGACTCATTTCATAAAGAATTAATGGTGGAAAACATAATTAATGCCAATCAATATATGCTTGTGAAAACAAATCTTGTCATATTTAATGTGACCAGCAGGAGTAGGGAAGTGATCGTGCCCCTGTACTCGGCACTGGTGAGGCCGCACCTCGAGTACTGTGTTCAGTTTTGGGCCCCTGAGTACAAGAAGGACACTGAGGTGCTGGAGCGTGTCCAGAGAAGGGCAACGAGGCTGGTGAAGGGACTAGAAAACAAGTCTTATGAGGAGCGGCTGAGGGAACTGGGGTTGTTTAGCTTGGAGAAGAGGAGGCTGAGGGGAGACCTTATCGCTCTCTACAACTACCTGAAGGGAGGTTGTAGCGAAGTGGGTGCTGGACTCTTCTCCCAAGAAACTAGCGATAGGACGAGAGGAAATGGCTTCAAGTTGCGTCAGGGGAGGTTTAGATTGGACATCAGGAAAAATTTCTTTACCGAAAGAGTGGTTAGGCATTGGAACGGGCTGCCCAGAGAGGTGGTGGAGTCGTCATCCCTGGAGGCGTTCAAAAAAGGTGTAGACGTGGCACTCCAGGGCCTAGTTTAGGAGTCATGGTGGTGTTGGTTGATGGTTGGACTTGATGATCTTAGAGGTCTTTTCCAACCTTAATGATTCTATGATTTTTTTGATAGGATTGCAAGCTGGTTTGGTAAAAGTAGCAAGGCTGGGGTGGTAGACTTCTGTATAACTTTTGTCTTTCTATGGTGTGACATTGAGATTATTGCTAGTAAGCCAATTCCAAATTAATAAGTGATTCTGAATTAATATTGGGAAATTAATATATGGTGCATATTGAATGGATTAAAAATTGCCCATCTAGCAGGGAGCTCTTAAATTGGAAACATGGCTGGTGGACTTGGTGCTCCATTGAACTCCAGAGTCTCAGGTCTTGCTCCTGACTCTGCCACCACCTTATGGTGTAACACCAGGGATGTCAGTCAACTTTGGCGCTTTATATTCCCGGTTTGTAAAATATCAATACTGAATCCAACCCTTTTCTAAAAACACTTCAAAGTTTACTGATGAAAACCACTATATATAATTGTCAGTGGCATTTAATGGTAGAGTCCTGATCTGTCTAGTTTTTGATCCTATGGGATTTTTTTGGTTTGAGTTTTTTTTTTTAATCAGTTGCATGGTGGAGAACCTGGCTACTTGGAAAGCTTGCAACTAGCCCAGAGATTGTGATTAGTAAGCAGACACACAGCCAGGAAGACAGTGATCTGCATCGCTCTGTATCAGTTTGTTACTCCATAAATTGGGCGCAATTGCACAGGAATAATTTGATTAAAGCCAAATGTAAGATCACAAGTCACACTTAAAGAATGGGTGGGCGCTTCTGCACTGAGGAGCAGGACCTCTGAAAGAGACTTAATGCTCATAGGGAATATATACTTGAAGAACATGCAGTTTGTTGGCTATGGGGTTAAGGCAACCTGTGGAGGTCCCACCAGAGATTACTGAAGGTGGTGCTGTCTATGCAGCTAACAAGGGTGCGATCACCACTTCCAGGCCTAGTGTTGGCCTTACAGAAATATGCAGGTTTGAAAGGGTTCGGAGAAGAGCTATGGAAATGCTCAAAGGATAGAAAGAGTGCCTTGGAGTGAAAAGATCTCAGGGTTCGTCGTTAGTTTAACCAAGGAGTTCAGTTTAACAAGCAGTTGGAGCACAAACTTTGTGTTGAAGAGCCATTTGACAGAAAAGAGTTCACCTTGTTAGATAATCAGCCATTTGCACAGAGTAACGAGGATTTCAGTGGATTCTCATCTTAGGTTATATTACATGAAGACAGGATATTTTTCTGAAAGTTATGGTCTAGTTCAGCCACAGTTCTTGGGCTCAAAGCATGGATTAATTCCGGGAAGTCCTCTAGGCTGCATGAGCTTGGAGGTCAGGAGGAGTGATCTCAGTGGTGCCTTCTGGCTTTTTAATCCAGGAATTGAGTCAATTAGTGATGTGATTTACTTTTTTTTTCTGTTTAATTCCAACCTTACCTTTCCCGTCATTTGTCTCTTTTCTGTTCACTTAGTTATTTTTGTTATAGCAAAGTTCCTCCTTTGCAGGATGAAAGAAGAACTCGCTGTCTAATTTAAGGAGAGTTTTTGTCTGATACTACTGGGGCCAAGATTTGGTCTCACTTCAGTTGTAAGACCGCGAAAGAATTTTGATGCTACAGATAGTTTTGAGACAAAATCTGATCTCGTTTTCCCCTCTGTGCCACAGGCCAGGCTGCACCTGTGTGCTGCCAAGGGACCAGCCCTGCTACCCACCCATTCTGTCCCGTGTGCCCTCTGCGGGGGCTGCTCTGCAGCCCATCCCCAGCCCACAGGAAACCTGCTCCAGGTGAAGTTTCATCCCTCGTGAAATGGGATGTGGGAGACTCATGCCGGCACTTTAGTGCTATTGCGCATGCAGAAAGGAACACGCTGTAGTATTGTTAAATATCTGATTTTTGGAGCTGATGGTGTCTGCTGAGGAACTAGAAGTTCAATCAGCTGAGAACCAGGGGCTGATGTGGAGCCAATCCCAGAGCAGAGGCTGTCAGAGGCCCTGGCAAGCAGTGCTTGCTTCGCGCTGTATCTGCTGGAGGCACGAGGGATGGAGTGAGGGGCAAAAACGTGCTCCAAGCCCAAAGCTGCAGGGATGTCCCGGGGCTCAGGCCATGCTCGACCGGCTGGGGAGGCCGCAAAAGTCAAAACTCTATGGCTGTGATTCTCTTGTCCCTATTCATCTTCATGCAGAATAACTGAAATTAGGCAGTTTTTTCCCCCCAAAACAGCCAGTTTGCTGCATAAGGGTTAAAAATTCAACGTGATGGCTCTTTGGCGTGGAGCAAAGCCTCCCTATCAGCAGTGCCACCTAAAAATAAGCCCCGCGGAGCTGCGCAATATGTCTTGCAACAGATTTCTGTCATCTCGGCAGGTTTTTCAGCTTGAACCTGCACCCCTACCCATCCCTCCCCCTTCTCGGTGCCAGCACGGTGCTTAATAGCATCTGCAATACGCGACCTTCGCGGGTTTGGGGGTTTTATTTTCGTATCCATGGCTACCTGAGGGTCCGGGTGTAGGAAGGTCAGGAGGAGGGTAAGCCCCGTCCTCTACCCCGGCAGCGCGGGGCGGGGGGGGGGCGCAGTCCCGGGCGGTGACCGCGGCTTGAAC